>OW386546.1:18349507-18949507 GCA_936435175.1 Glyphotaelius pellucidus
ACTATAATTATTCGCTGGTCGCTTTAAAAACATGTTTTACCGTTAATACGTTGTAAGTCTAAATATAATGTCGTTCTGTAACAAGCTTTTTGCAAAGTTTCTCTAGAATTTTTAAGTGTAGAGGTACAATCATTTTACTGGATACCCGTTCCGTAATGTTTTAGTTCAGACCTGGTAACAAACCTACACAAATTAAGCTAGTATATTCCGAGGAACTAGCGTCATTGATTTCTTAGACACCGGTGCACAGTCGGAAAACACACCAAACGCGCACCCAACATATGTATACGGTTAAAATTTATCACATGAGAACGGGTCGCTTCTTCGACACGTTCCTGTGTTAAACAGATCGGTTGTGGAACGATTTGCTGGCCTTTGTGTTTCCTACAACATGGGTCTCTTCAAGAACAATGTTCATTCCATCCTCTCCTCAAAAAGACCCTCCACACAGCGTCCCAGATGACATAGGCCCTGAAGGAAATTATTTTCTTTCTACGTGGAGTTAATATAAAAAAAAATAACACAGTTCAATCTAAACTTTTTGCAGGGCGTTGATTTTAGCTAGTAAAATATTGTCGGGAATGGTCACAGTTTAGGACCGATAACTTAAACAGACTTGTTCAAAATGAGGTTGTGTAAATTATATAACAACTGATTATTGACGATAACAAAGTTTAGATCAAGAGATTGCGCGGAAAAAATGTAATTGTTATTTTAACCACAGCAAGCGTTTACTCTACACGTACCAATGTCATTTATCTGGAGCTGACTTTTAGTAGCAGTCCGGTGAAACGTTTAACCCTTCAGAAATCTGCCGTATATTTCAGATGGTCAAATTATTTCCGCTTGCAATAAAATCCAAATAAATGGAATATTTCTGAACACATCCGAAAATTAAAAACTGTTTTTGAAATGTGGTGAAATATGCTTTAAAATTTTATAATTTGAAACAACCATTTTTTGAAATATAAAAATTACTGATCTTTCAAAGAACTAAAAACACATTCATAAGTAAGATGTATTACAAACATACAGATGTATTATTACAGATCATACAGATGTATTATTTCATTAGTAAGATGTATTACAAACGTTATTGTGAGCTCACTTTTTTGTCGTTCTATGTAAAAATAATTAATACAAAATTTACAAAGCTTAAATTTTTTTTTCAAATTGCGATTCCAAAGGTTGGTCCAAAAAAAAATTGTTTTCATAAAGGTATACATTCTACTTTAAAAAAAAAAAAAAATTTAATATAAAGGGTGGTGTTTTCTCTTTCTAACACCGTATAGATCATGTTTGTCACTACGATGGTAAGGGAGATACAGCAATTTATATGAGACCTATGTGAGCTATGACAAATTTGGTCTCCTGATATTAAACGGGTTTATGTCGCGTAAATCTTAACAGATAATTAGACAATTAACCTAAACTACCTACTTACACATACATAATAAAGCTAATTTAAATGCCAGTTATAAGTAAGTACTGTAATAATATTGTTAACATACACATTGGTGTGTTAATTTTGTCAAGTTTTAGTTCTATTTTCGATGGATAGGTAATTTGAAGAGTTTGAACCAGGGCTAAAATATTGAACCCCTTGAACTGTATATGATTTTTTATATTATGTATGCACATTACTGAGCTACAAAGTAATTCGGAAGTTCAATTAATTCAATTCAATTCAAATTATTCATTTTAGAAACATTACGAAATTATCATTTCAAAGCGTTTTTAAAAAAGAGAAAATATTTAAGATTTGATTAGCAGGTTTAAACTGCAGCAACAAAGCTGGCAGTATAAATTGTGCTTTATTGATGTTAAATATGTCGATATTCGAAGTGATTCTATTTAACAACAAGACTTCCGACTGGCATGACCATTGGCAAGTTAGTTCTGCAAGCCGATAAAACAGGTGTCGGTGACGGAGATAACCATCGGAAACAGAAACCAATCTCCATGATATTCGAGTTTTCGAACCATCCATGAATCAGTCTGAGAAAATGTGTTACGCAAGAAAGGAGTTAGGTTCAATTTTTATTTTTTAAATTGTAGGACATGTTTTTGTTATTTTATTCCAATTTTATTACAAATTGACTTTGTGTTTATTTAAAAATAAACACAAAGTCAATATGTAAATTCTATTACTTAATATTAATCATTTTCACACATAAGCTTGATTTCACGATAATATAACATCACCAGACATATGTATGATGTATGAGGCGTTCCTGACCTATTAAACCTATTTTCAATCGATAACAATTAATTTTCTTTTTGCTTTTCTGCAAAACCGTAATTATGTCGATGAGCCTGTTTTTGCCATGCACGCTTCATATTTATGTATTATTTATCGAACACATATGCACCAAGCATCTCATTCCCACTGCATTCAATCCAGTTTCGTCATAAACGGTTGATATTGTATGGTTTAAGTTTAAGCCACGGTTTAAATAAACAGACTTGGTCTGTTTTCTGTTTACGAAGCCTGGGATCTTGGTTAAACACATAAATATAGACTACCGTTGGCTATCGTATTATCTATGGGACTTGTGGGAACACGGCAAGGCAATATTAATATGGTAGCAAGGTTTATCTAACACCATTAAGTCATTCACATCAGTAACGCCAACGTAAAAGGTTTCCTGACGCGGACAAACAGAGGCAAGAATGTCTAGGTATAATGATAGACGTATTAACGCTATGCCGACATTCTGACAACAATCTGACTGTGGCAAGTTTTATCGAGGGCTCTGAACGCTTGAGTTACTCGCTATTGCAGTTTTGTAGATATTATTTCGAAATGGTGACATGAGATATTGACCAATTATAAAATTAAATTTTGTCGTTGTGACTCCTTTGCCACAAAGGTGAACAGTAAGAATTTTGATATAACATGTCTTCGCACGCGAGTCCTGTGGATTGTTTTCCGGTCAATGACTATTGTTTTTCGGTCAATAGTTTCAGTTTCTTCAAATAGAATTTTAATGGATATCGATAGGTTAATTTGTAATACGAAGTTTTGCTATATCCTAACGGATGGCAGCTGAGTGGTATCAGAAGAGTACCATATATCGTCGTTCGTGTCTTAGGCACGAGCCGTTACGGTGGAGGCTGAAGGCTTCAGTGAGATTGGGCAAGCTGTCTCAGTCCGCCCGCCGGAGTAACAGAACTACATAGAATATTCTTTGATATTCATTGTAAATATCCCAACAGATGGCAGCTGAGTTGGATATCAGAAGAGTACCATCTATCGCCGTTCGTGTCTTAGGCACGAACTGTTACGATGGTGTCCGAAGGTTTCAATGAGATTGGGCGGGTTCCCTCAATTCGCTCGCCGGAGCAACAGTACTTTTTAGAATCCAGTAAGGACGTTTGTTCTGTTAAAAATCATTGTAAATATTCACGTTAACCTAAAAAAACAACCAGTAATCATTCGAAACTAATTTTAATGTAAGCTATAGCTGGGGTTGCAAGCCGTTTCTTGTCTTGGACCTTGGGTAAAATCTAGTGGCGGTTCGTGAGTTTTCAGTAAGATTGAAAACTACAACATCATTGATGTTGTTATAACAATAGCTGAAAGCAGCTATAGCTGAAAATGATTTTTTTTTTCAAAATTTCAATTTTTTGTGTGAGGACGTGCCCTTCAGTTTCAGAACGCTCCGCATCCATGAACTGAGAGATCTTCAAACAAAAGAATAAAATTTTGGAAAAAATAAAATTAATTTTCAGCCACAACAACATTGTACTTTTCAATCTTAGCACCCTAGCTCACTGCAAAAAAACGGAACGCTACTGGTAAAATCATTCGGACTCACTAAAATCATTAAATATTTCTATTCGAGTTTGCCCCTGTTTAAGTTTAACGTGTCACGTTAGTTTAACGACTCACTAAAATCATTAAATATTTCTATTCGAGTTTGCCCCTGTTTAAGTTTAAACGTTGTCACGTGTCACGTTTTAAGTTGTCACGACGAATACCTCCAACTTTAGACACCATAAAAATAGTAACTTTTCATGTTACTGAAAGTGATTGACGCTATCTTTGTAACACATTTTGAAAAATTAAACTGATACATTTCATTGGAGTATTGTGCTTTGTAGTACATAACTAAAAATGTTGTAACCTTTTGATTTTGACACCATCTTAGGATTAGCACTATTTGTGTCTATTCATATTTATAATAAAAGTTCAGCTTTGTGTACACAAATTCAACAACATTAAATTTATCTGTGAGCACTGATGAAAGGGGAAACCAATGCGATAGGATCTTACCTAAAAATATACGAGAGATTTTTTGTTTTTATTTTCATGTTTTTTTTTTATTTATCAAAGGATAAAGGTATCGAAAAATCGTCTTTGACTCTGACAACGTCTTTACATGAGCTAACCACTAATCAATCAAAAATACTAATTTTTTTTTTTTTTTTTTAATTTGTGTGAATACTTCACAATACTCCCAACTGCTCTTAGCCACCTGGAGTCAGTGAGACTACCAATTGAGGTATGTTGTAAGGCTGGGGAGGGGAAGGAGATGGGAAAGAGGAAGGTAGGGAAATATTAAGCTTTAATTTAATTTAAATTAAATTTAATAAAGTTGTTATCAAGTTCTGCAAGTATTTTAGGATTTATTTTTGTCACAGCTGTTTCGGCTTACAAGGCCATTTTCAAACAGCCTTGTAAACCGAAACAGCCGTAGCAAAAATACTTTCAAAATTTTATAATAATATTATTAAATTAAATTTTTAAAAAATCAAGGGAGTTCTACGAATTAAACACAAACACAATAAGTATTAAGCTATTCAGTTCTAGTTACCAAACACGGTTTAAGCCATTTTCTTTTACTCTGCACAGGAGGCCTCGGGGAAAAAAATCGATAAGGGCCTATGTCATCTTTGAGGATGTTGTGTGGAGGGTATTTTTAGGGAAAGGAAGGATAGGAAGATCAGGGAGGGAAAAAGGTATGAGGCATGGGTAGGAATCTGGGGGTCAATGTGTTTACGAGAGACGAATGTATGAATCCATCCCTCCCGATGCATTGCGAATCGGGTCGAGAGAATCCGGCTGGAGAAGCCAAAAGGTTTCCTTCAACCAGTCTCTTCCGATCCGGCCAGCCACGCAGGAGGTGGAAAAAAGCGTCCGCCGCTAAGACCTAGACAAACATCACCCTGTGAACCCGTGCACCCCTGCTAAGTCACCAAACGTAACGATCGGCTTTTCAAGCAACATTTCAATTCGGAATAGTGGTCCATCAGAGCGATACAGAGAGTATCTTCCACTCTGGAACATGCCACAAATATACCTCATTTTATTTTAAATTATGAAATTCCGAAAGCACAAATCAATCAAATAAATTTTACTTGAGGATGCCGGCATTTGAACCCGCGATCACCGGATAGCTACTCGAGAACCTTACCTCTGGACCACGGAGGCCATCGACTTTATCTGTGCATCTTACGTAACACTGGTTCATTGAGCTGAATTTTGCTTTGCTCAAGAGTCATTTTCAAAATTGCAACTAATTGTGCGAAGAATTCATACAAGGAAGTCTATTAAATTATAATTATTTTTAAACGAAAAAGATTTTATTTGTTAACTGATTTTCCAAGAATACAAATTATTTCGTTATTTTTCACGAATATGTGACCCATGATAAAATTTAAGCAAATTGCAAGAGGGCCTTCTATGTAAACAAATTTAAAAAGAAAAACGTCAATGCATTGGAGTAAAGTGTAATTTTTTGTTGAAATATGCACGAAGTTAATTGATACGTGACATTTTGTTCTGACAACGAATTAACTGAAATATATGTTTGTCTACCGCTTTCTTTTAAGTATTATGACTCTCGACTTACAATCGTGAGACAAATTGAGATGTATTGGGTATCTTCCAAATAAGTCGAATGATTACTAGTTGGTCTCTTTAGTTATCGTGAATAGTTTCAACGAATATTAAAATGAACACATGTCCCTACTAGGCAAGATTCACTAGATAAGTAGTTCTATTGCTCCGGCGGGTGGACCGAGGAAGTCCGCCCTATCTCACTGAAGCCTTCGGCCATCATCGTGAGCGTCTGCACCTAAGACACGAACGGCGATAGACGATACTCTTCTGATATTCAACTCACCTGCCATCTATTGGGATTTAGCACAATTTCGTATTACAAACTCTCCTACCGACATCTATTGAAAGAAGCTGAAACTACATCGATAATAAACACACTACAGTAAGCAAATTGGAGCGAAGTACACATTTATTTTGACTAAATTGGTTTGCTATCTTTTGGTTCTGACAGTGATTTAAGAGACTTGCTCCATGTGGGTGTTATTCTACTTGCTTTAGAGTAGTTTTAACTTAAGAGTTATCTTTAAATATATGGGTCAGACAATCAGAAAACAATTATTAATATCTTCTATGGGTACAAATATATCCAGGAACAAGTCAGTGGCTGACTGATAACCCGACATGATTTATCCCTTGGCCGAAATAAGTAATGTTACACCTTTTAACTTCTGTCACTTAACGAGACTGATGAATTTTCTTTTATTTGAACTTCTTTAATGTACAAAATGAAAAATGTAGAAAGTGAGGAAACCGATAAGGAACAAAGTCAGTTTTGTTCCAGTGGTGATGTATTTAAAATCGTATTTTTTTAATCATTCAAAATAATGACTAATATCGTGATTAGAACACGATTGGGGCGGTTTTACTTTTTTTTTAAAAACATGTTTTTTCCCAATTTCGTGACAAAATAATTTCAAAGACATCAGCCATGAGCAAGGAGTGCACGATTTTTTCCTGAAATTCAAGGAAATTTGTGAGCATTAGTTAATACTGACAGCATGGAAAGGGGAAAAGATTTCCTCGTACCTTCAATTGCATGGTACGCATGTGCCGGTACGGCCATACAGCTAATATTGCAGAAGGTGACCGGACAACTCGGAATGAAACCAACTCAGATAAGTCATTTCAAGATAAAAATATATATATATAAAAAAAAATTGGTTAAATAGGTTACGTTAGGTTAGGGTTATCGGTTAATTTAAAATTATTTTTTTCATAGCTTTTAATGATTTTTCAAGGAGGTGTTGAGTTGACTTTATTCTCAATTGGCATGGATCCATTGCAGAACAGAAAAATAATGTGTGATTGTGTGAACATACAAAAAAATGGCTTTAAAATTGTTTTATATTATATTATAACAACTTAGGTGTTACATTATTGCCAGTTACATGCGTCTGTCACAAATTATTTACCATATGATACAAAACTTACTTATACTAACCGTAAAAAATCACGGAATATATAAATACATAAATATATTTTTCAAGTTGAGTGACTTAAAAAAAGTTAAGTTTGGAAGCCAACTGTGACCATTACACTACCAACCATTGTAAGAACGTAAGTAACGACGGCATCTTTTTTTATAAGAAATACCGCACAAGAGTCCCAACTGCTCCCGTCTGGAGCCAGTGAAGCTATGGCATCCCCAATTGGGGTATGTTGTGAGGCTGGAGGTAGTGGGGAGGGGAAGGAGATAGGGGAGAGGAAGGTGGGGAAGTACCTGGCTATTCAGATCTGGTCACTAAACACGGCTTAAGCCATTTCAAGCAACGTTTCAATTCTGAATGGTGGTCTTACACCAGGGCGATACTGATAGTATTAATTTGTTTGTTTATTTGTTTATTTATTTAAGGAACATAAACAGTCTTAGTAATATAATATACATAAGAGAATAATAAAAAACAGACCAATTATTAATGTTCACAGATAGGTATTTATAAAGACTAACTGAATGTAAACTAAAATATTTAAGAAAGATGAAAAAAAAAAAACAGAACTAAGCAGCAATTTAAAAAAATAATAATAATACAAATCCAAATTCAACAAATAATAAACCAATACAATAACAAATAATAAACCAATACAGTAATAGACTGCAAATTAGGTATTTGGGTTTGGAAGGGAAGGAGGAGGAGAGGGTTAAAGGAAAGTTAAGGGAAAGTTGCCACGCAAGTAATATAAAAATATTAGATACAATTAATTTAATAATCATGAATATGTGTTATTCGCACCTAGAATGTTATACAATGAATTTTTGTAACGACAGTAACTAGCAGTGAATATGTCAGCACGTGTGTCTATATTTGCAAATTTATTGTTATAGAAGTTACATGTCCTTTGCATAAATTCATTTTGATTGGAATTGGTGTTGCATCTGTCAATATAGAAAAGGGTATTTTGTCTACTATATCGAATCGGCGCGTGGAAATTTATTTTGTTTAGCAACTCCGGGCAGTCAACTTTAGAGTTAATGATTTTGTACAGGAGCATCTGATCAGCGACAAGCCTCCTGTTGAGTAGTTTCGTGATTCGAAAATGTTTCTCGATTTCGTCGTAAGAGTTGTATATGTTGAATGATTTAAAATTGAGGAATTTGAGAAATCGCTCCTGAACTCTTTCTAACCTGTTAACATAAACAATATAGCGCGGGTTCCAAACTTGTGAACAGTATTCTAGGTGAGGACGAACATGTGAATTGTAGAGAGTCAGAAAAGTCTTAGTGTTTTTGAAAAATTTGCATGTTCTCAGTACAAAACCTAGACTTTTTGTTGCTTTGGTGACAATGTTATCAAAGTGTTTTTCAAGTGTAAGTTTAAAGTCCAAAATAACACCGAGGTCACGTATATAATCTTTATTTGTTAACTGCGATCCAGAAATGGTGTAATCATGCAGTATTTTCACATGGTTACGTGTGAATGTAACTTTGCAACATTTAGAAATATTAATAAAAAGTTTATTTCTTCGACAGTAATCCGTCAGTCGGTCAAGATCTGCTTGTAAACGCACAGAACAGTCCGGGGAGCTTATAGGAAGGTATATCTTCATGTCGTCAGCAAAAAGTAAAATATGAGAGTTGTGAAAACATGTCGTAATATCATTTATATAGATAGAGAAAAGCAAAGGACCCAAAATGGACCCCTGAGGCACACCGGAAGTGATGATTTTCCAGATGGAAGAAAATCCACCCACTGTCACGGCCTGGGACCTGTTTGTCACGTATGAAGACCGCGACCTTCGGATTGTGAGTCGAGAGTCTTACCTCGGGACCACGGAGGCTGTCTATCTATTCATAATGACCAGTCAGTGGCTGAGTTGGCATCGAGTTTGGTTCGCATCCAGGCGTCGTCTTCTCCACAACACAAGCAACATTTTCCGATTACTATGGAGATAGTAGGAGATTTTCAAAATTGTCACATTATTCGTAACCCGAGAATGTTTGTCTTTCTTTTAAAACAAATACCTAAATGCTTTTAGAACATAAGAATTATGCAATTATGTATGAGAAAGCACTCCGCCGCCAAGACCTAGACAAACCTGACCTCATGAACCAGGGCACCATTGCTACGTAGCGAACCACTTGGGGTGACCTTCTATGACAGGGATGTTGGTTATCCACTAAATAGTTCCCGGGCGGCGGTACCCATACCCTCCTACCAAAATATTGTTTAATAAGTTCCATATCGTACGAAACGAATTATAATTATTAGAGCAAACCAATAAGCAACCGTTAAGTATAAGTGACTCCCTAGGAAACTGACAATACTGTACGGCTGAAACAATGCAGTGTTTGACCAATAACTTATAAACGGAAAATGATAATATTTGTTGTTGGTAGCGTGAGAAGTTTCTTAATTTTAAATTTGAGTGTTGACAGAACTCGTTAGAGTCGGACTTAACACGGTATTTTTGGGAATACGTGTTTGTCGGAGGCACGAAATAAAATTCTTCGAATAACTGGGAGGTATTTGATATGCAGGCAATATCCTGTGAGCATACCAGCACTTACAACAAACAATTTATTTTTTAATTACCTCCGTGTGACTTAATTTTTTATTACTAGTCACTTCGCAACTATTTTTGATGACCTCCGTCGTCGCGTGCGCAAATATATTTTATTTGATTATTTTGGGTTATTTTACAATTTTATATTCATTTAAAACGACATATATATATATATATATATAGCATATTTGCGGCAAGTTGCTCCCAGTTTCGCTCTGGTGAAAGACCACCAATCAGATGCTTGAAATGCTTTGGCTTTAGCCGTGTTTGTTGTCCATATCTGATTGCCCATCTCCTTTCCATCCCCGCTTCCTTCAGCATCACAATATACCCGATTGGAGATGTCGTTGTCTCACTGGCGCAGTTGGACTTTTGTGAGGTGAGTTCATGTAGATTTCCTTTTACAAAAATCTATTTTGTTAAATAATTTTTTAAAAATTTGAAATACGGGGTCTATTTTTGACGTGCAAATGGATAAATTTATATTTGGAGAAATACTCGAAATCCAGAATACCATATTACAATTTGTAAATTTTATAATTCCAGAGCTCAGATTTATGACTGACATAATCGCGAGATTAGGGTTTTATTGCTCGTATTTGGAAGGCGGCTGTATGTACCGCCCCGGGAACCATTTATTGACTAACCAACACTCCTGGGTCACCACCTACTGCGTGGTGGGCCTGAGATTGGTTGAAGGAGACCTAACCTTTATCTTTCTATGCGTACTCTCGCGACCTATTGCCTTGCACCGCAGTGACAGGGCTGGGCTCATACGTCCATCACTCCTGGACTTATTGATCTGCAGGTTTTTACCCAACCCACACACCTTTTTCCTTCCCAGAACTTCGTCTCCTGAATTTCTCTAAAAAGAACCCCCACACAGCATTAAGGGTACTTTTTTCCCTCGGGGCCTTCTCTGTGGAGCTAATGTAAAAAAATACGAAAATTTATAAAATTATTATCAGTTTTATGAACGTAGGAAAGTACTATTTATAAAAGGGTTGTTTATTGAAGGTAATTATTATTAAGTTGTTGTATTGACGTACTTCGCGTGTGAAAATAAGCTTAAAAATTTAAGTTTTAAGTTGTTAGGTTTAAACTCGAGTGCATTACTTTTGCCAAAGTCGTAAATAAGTACTTGCGAAAAACCTTAATTTCATGAATCCAATTAATAAAAATGTGTAAATAAAAAAAGCACAGTTAAGCCCTCTATTGCCACTGCGACATATAACATATCAATGTGCCATAAAGCTGAATAACTCGTGTCTGTTAAACCGGCATTTCATTAAGTTAGTGTCAGGTCTATCAAACGAAACTTCTGGCCAGAAGAATAAATTATCATAAAGCGTAGAATAAACCTTTAATATCTTACGTTCTAGTGATAAGTAACAAATTACACTGACATCTACGTGAGAATTGAGGCTGCATTGAACCAACCAGGGCCGTATTCAGCTAGGGGGTCGCCCAGGGTACTAAAAATTGCCCCCCTCTCACATATGTATATTTTTCTACAAATATTTTTGGTCGGTGAAAACCACGATAAGAACATTGGTGCGACCTAGAATAAGAATGCCCATGTTTTATTTTTATGGGACTCAAATTGGAAGGCCTTAATATACACAACAGATTGAAAACATTACGCCAAAAATATCGAACAAATCTAAAATAAAGTATGGTTTTTTTTATTATAATACATTGTTTTGCATTTTGTAGTATAATTTAATAATGTTGGTCTCACTGGGTGGCTTACCCGTGCTGAGACTCTCATTTCATAATACAAAAGATTTAATAACATGAAGTACATAATACATTTTGATTAAATTTATATCTATAATGGTAATGAAATAAAATAAAAAATACCAACTGGTAATGAAAAAAAATAACATTAAAATCGGCATCATATAGTTGTACATTTGTGAATGATGTATGTTTTTAAATGTTTTGTATTTTTTGTGTATATGTTTTATTATTTTACGTTATGTATTACTATTTAGAGGCATCCAAATGTACGGCTTAGTTCCCAGTGAAATTAACCATTTAGTAAAGAAAGATTAAGCCGGTAAGTATTTAAAGATAAACTTTAAGAAAATGTGTAATAACATCGATATATTAAATATGGCGTGCCTTACAAATTCTGTAGAACAATTCGGCCCAACGTGCTAAGCCAAACTTTATAACCAAACTTCGAAGTCGTTACCTCACTTTCAGAGCACAATATCTCACCTAGTGAACTTCAAAGGAAGACAAATTTGGTCCTTGCAGACCAAACGACAAAAGATAAAAATAAACGCTTGTAGCGGTCCTTTGACTACGAAATAATGAAATTTCTTCTTGATAAATGTTTTCGTAATCCAACTTTCGGGGGCAATAATTTTGGATGGTGCATAAAAAGTATAACTTTGTTGAAGGTAATAAGTACAAGATATTAATGAAGTGTAAAATAAAATGTAAAAATGTTTGATTATATTGGACTGCAAGATGTGGATCAATTTAAAAAATATATTCTCATGATGGTTTACATATTATTATTTTAAATCTGCATAATAAGATTATTACACTAAACATTACATAATAATTGAACCTATATTCGAAAACATCGATAGGGGCATGAGCCTTGTAATGGTAGTCGAGAGGATACAAATAGATTTATTGTAATAAAGGAAATTACGTTTAAAAAAAAAAACAATAAAATAAAACCTAAGGAACGAACGAATATTTTTTTTACTTTTCGAAGAAAACTTTTTAAAGCTTTTCACTTTGTGATGTCATTATTTATTCTATAAAAAGACATAACATAGTGACACCTAGTTTTTCAATTTCCAGAAAGTGAATGCGGCCCCCTAAAATTTGGTACCCTGGGCAGCTGCCTTGTTTGCCTATACCTAAATACAGGTCTGGCATAAACAGAGGTAGCATTGAGTGTTTACCTATAGAGATGAGTTCTCACAGGTCTGGTGGTGGACGGACCTACAGAACCTAATGATGCGGGTTCCCTGGAGAAGGTGGGGACCACTCTTACGTTATTGGTTCACAGGTATAATTGTAAGAAAAATGTATTCAATAAAGACTGGTAAGTTTCGAGTAGGTACCTGCTGTAAACTAACCGCAATTACAGTTTTATGACTAGGCTCTGTTTGCGTATGAAGTTTATGTCATTATTATGTAGTTTCTTGAGTAAATAAAGACAAGAAAAATATTATTTTATTGGTTTAATGATCTCCGTTGCGTTGGTGCACTTTCAGAAGAATTGCATAATGCTGCGTATAAACAGGTTGGCATTAACGCGTGCCGAGCCAAGAATCATGAAAAAGAAACGAAGCAACCGCAAATGGTGCGAAACGCCTACCTCCCTCCTTGTTTATACGCAGCATTAGATAAAACAAAATTCAACAGATATCAAAGCGACACTTAAACTGAAGTCTACAGAAAATCATTTTAAATGTCATATAATTTGTTTCCTTTTTAATCACAGGAGACTACATTTTTCCCAGCTCACATAGGTCTCATAGAAATCGTTGTGTCTCCCTTACTATCGTAGTGAGATATGATCTAAACGGTATTGGAAAGAGAAAATAACACGCTACATATTTAAATCTAAAAATTAACCAAAAAATAATTAAAATGTACACTTTTATGAAACCGAAGTTTCCGACCAAAATTTGGAAAAAATTATGAAACTTCATGAATTTAAAAAATATTATTTTTACATGAAATGATAAGAATGTGAGGTATTGATTACGTTTATGATTCATTTGTATAATTAAAAAATGTATGCGTATTATGTTTTTACGTTATTGATAATTTTAGTTAGAAAAAAACGTTACGTAAATTTTTAAAACTTTTTACCGTTTGCATTAAAAAAGTGTATATTAAAAAAATTACATGGTTATTTCTAATAATAAAATTTGAAAGCATATTTCATCACCTTTCAAAAGCAGTTTTTAGTTTTTGGAAAAGTTCACAAATATTCCATTTATTTGGATTTTAATGCAAAGGGAAATATTTTTACCTCCTGACAAAATACGCTCAATTTTTAGGAATAATCTGTTTAGTTTAATATGTATTTTGGAACGATGACTACCACTGCTATGAAAGGAATCTTACTGTCATCAAGTTTCCTAAATAAAACAAGAAAAGAGAACTTTATGTTAATACCTCGTAATAACCAATAAAACGACGCATTCCCACTCGCAACTTCCTAAAAGTATCAGTTAACAACATTTGAATATCTACGATGGAAATCGATACGAACGCCCTTCTTTATCAGATAAACAGGGCATTATAACATGCTTAGGAGCTTCGGTGAAATAAAACACCGCTGGCCATTCCTGCTTTCCTGTGCACTGTCACTACTTTATTTTATAGTCGAAGATGTTGTAAATAATATATGCACTGACGGGCTGGTGCTGGTGCTTAACCTAATGGTCATTATTGCTCTTAACCCGCTGATTCCTAGATATCTATTGCTAGAATTATTGCAATAATAAAATTAAAAACAACATATTTCTACACAGTAGAGATCAGCGACGAAAGCGACCAAATAATTGGATTAAAAATCACGATTTCTGATATTTGATTGAAGATCTTATTTACTTTTTAAAGATGTAGAATTGCTCTTCACGCTAGAAACTTACTCCGAACTAGAAAAAGTATCTACTCATTCTGTAGAATATGTGCAAAGTACCTACTATTGTTAATTTTAAATATTTGACAAATAAACTAAGCATCAAAATTATTTAGCATTCAATTTAAACACTCTACAAATTGACCCCTATAAACAGATTTGCAATTGTATTTCTGTCCACTTCTAATTCAGACCATTTTAAAAGTTTGAAGGTACATTTTTCAAATCAAATGTCTGCCCATGTAATTTCATAATGTAACCGATTTTGAGCACGTGTTTTTGCTATCACAACTGGAATTAGTTAAACATTCGGAGGGTTAAGAGCAAACTGTTATGTAATGTACACCGTTAAATGTTTGATGGGTTTTCAAACTGACACTAGGGCTGAAGTAAGTGTCATAATTCATAATAATGTCTGTAATCAGAACATCCGAGATAATCACAGCTTAAGATTACTATTTTATGTGATTTCAAGGAACTTTTATAGCCATCATAAAAACAGTCCACACAAAATACTCTTACACTGTAAAACTAATGGACTATAATCAAGCAAGTGAAACGATCTTGTCACCTAGAAGGTGAAAGAATGCAAGATGAATATTTGTTCCTGGATTTGAATAGAATCCCAACGGATTTGCAATTTGTTGGTTACGAGCGGCGCCAAGTAGACCAACAAAGGCCTTGCAAATAATAAAAATAAAACACCCCCGTAAAATTGGGCCCAGAAAACAAAAGGAGAAATATGGCCCCATTATTCTGTGTCAATTGACGCTTGATATTTTTCGTCACTGAAAAAACTGCAGTTAAAGTAAACAAGGAAATCTCTAAGTCAAGTTACATCATTCCATTTCTCAAGTTCTTTATTATTATTGACGATTTTAGTAGAATATAATGCTTGCTGATACTGTTAACATTCCTTGGGCCTTGAAGTTTTTCAATAAAGCAATATCTCTTAACTTGTACGATGGAACTAACGCACTATTGTTCTGTCTTCCAGGGCTTCGAGTTAAGTCTGTTTGATCGATTTTGTCAGCAAACCCTGGTATTTGACAATGTAATAACAATGGAAACTGAATGGATGTATTGTTGAAGTAACAACCTATTCTTTCGTTTTTGTAAATTATGTCTTCACTAAGCACAATCGCATTCCGCATACAAAGTTTTTTTAACTAAAGTATCGTTACTTGACGTCCAACTTAACGAAACCTAACTCTACATGTCTGTCGAAGCAGCTAAGACTATCATAACATAATCCACTGGGTCATGAAATTTGAACAGATTTTCTGTGTGGAATTTCTAAGTCAACACAACAATTTTCAGGTCGTAGTGTCTATTTCATCATATATTCTTATAAATTGGGCTTTCTGTCAAAAAAATTTGCCAAAAAGTTTAATGAATTAATCTAATTTTTTCAACCTAAATCTATGGCGACGTTTGAGCGAGAAGAAAAATTTGTGATACTATTATAAATCTATCAAGTACTTAGTAATAAAGTAACATAAAGTTTTATATAAAATCATTGTACTTACATTAAATAGTGAATATTTATTTATTTAAGGAACATAAACAGACTTAGTAATATAATGTGCATAAGAGGAAAAAAAATAGACCAATTATTAATGTTCACAGATAGGTATTTAGAAACATAAAACTAACTGAATGTGAACTAGAATATTTAAAAACAAAGCAGCAATTAAAAAAAAATAATAATACAAATGTAAATTCAACAAATGATAAACCTATAATACACAACAATAAAATAAATGTGATTATTATGCTTAAATAGACTGCGAAATAGGTATTTTGGTTGCAAAGGGTAAGAGGAGGTGATGAATAAGGGAAAGTTGCACAGTAATATAAAAATATTAGGTACAATTAAATCGTCATGAATATGTGTTATTCGCACCTAGAATGCAATACAGTGAAATACTGTAGCGATAGTAACTAGCAGTGAATATGTAAGCACGTGTGTCTATATTTATAAATTTATTGTTATAGTAGTTACATGTCCTTTCCATAAATGCATTTTGATTGGAATTGGTGTTGCACCTATCAATATAAAAAAGGGTAATTTGTCTGCCATATCGAGTCGGCGCGTGGAAATTCACTTTGTTTAGCAACTCCGGGCAGTCAAATTTTGAGTTAATAATTTTGTATAGGAGCATCTGATCAGCGACCACCCTTCTGATGAGTAGTTTCGTGATTTGAAAATGTTTCTCAATTTCGTCGTTTAATGTAAACAAGTTAACATCTATTTAATTAATTATGTATAAATTGTTGGTCAATGGAAACAAATCAACCAATAATTATTACATTCGACCTTTTGTTGATCCTTCAGTAATGCAAGGCCCCGTTTCTCGAATTATTATATCATTAATAAAATTTTACATTTCATTTGGTGTTAGGCTGTCGTATAATTCTTCCAAGTGCACAGGTCCTGATTATAATTGACACATTGCTGGATATTGGCGTCCTTCAATTGCTCGTTGGTGTCAATTAGCCGTACTTTAGTCAGCGTCAAGTGCAGCGGCCAATGATTGTCTTGTCTTTTTTTTTTTTTTTTTTTTTTTTTTTTTTTTAAATATGTTTATTCAGTTTTAATTTTACAATATTTTATTTTACAAATCTTACGAAACTGATCAATCAGTTTGATTGTAAGAAATCTCTCATTTTTTTCTAATTATTTAATACAGTATACTTTTCAGTTTTACATAGTATATACTAAATATAATACTTAATATTAAAATACTAATTATTACGACAAACTAATTATCTCAATGTTTTAATGTTTATGAATTGCGTTGTAGTAAAAATATTTTACACAGTACAAACATACGGTGAGAAAATAAATAGATAGGAACTATTTTATTTGATTTCATGTTCTTCGGAGGTAGAAAGATTTAACTTTTGTTTTGATTTTTGAATAAGATGTCTCATTTTTGATATTTTCAGGTAATGCGTTAAATATTTCCGGAATTTTATGACTTTTTGTTCTATCTCCGTATACATTTTGAGATTTATTGACAATAAACATTTGTGCTTCTCTATGCCTAGTAGGGTAGTTGTGGTTTACAGGTTTTTTGAATTCTGTATTCCAGAATTCATCTAGTGTTAATTGGTAATTTACCTTACTGTGTATAGAGAGGACATTACACAAGGAGAACATTTTTTTATAATCACCTTCACATAACTGGACCTTTTTTTTGCCTGATATCAATTTTAGGAAACGGATTTGTAATTGTTCTATTTTATTTAAGTATGTTTTGTACGTTAATCCGTAACTATTTATTCCGTATCCTATAATTGATTCTGCTAATGCGTTGTATATACAGTATAATATATTTTTATTTACAAAATTTTTTAGGTGGTAAAATTTTCCTAATATGGATCTTAATCTATTACATACATTTTCAATATGATTTGACCAGTTAAAGTTGACATCTATTGTAAGACCAAGGTATGTATATTGGTACACTTTTTCTATATTCGGGCAATTACACTGCTGGAATTGGTTTTTTGTGTGCAAACAATCATATGAATGACTTTTTATATGTAATTCCTTTTCCTGACAATTTGCATATGGTGAGTGTATAAGCATATATTTGGTTTTTTTTTGCGTTAATAATAATGCCATTGTCGTGGGACCATTTAATTATGTTATTTAGGTCTGTTTGTAAAATTTCCTCAATTTTTAGTGGATCTTTGTCAGCACATATAATGCAAGTATCGTCTGCAAACATGTAGCATTTACAACGTTTTATTACGTTTGGTAGACTGTTTACTTGCATTATATAACATGTAGGCCCCGATATCGACCCTGTTGCTACTCCGGTATTTGTTAACATTTCATCACTAAAAATTCCGTCAATTTTAACTTTAATTTTTCTATTTAATAGATAATTTTTAATAAATTTTTTTAAAGGACCTCTAATACCACATTCCTCCATTGCCTTTAATAATGTTTCGTGGTCCAATGTGTCAAAGGCCTTTTTAAAGTCTATAAAAATTATACCAACATAATATTTTTCATTTAAATGACAATTTATATGGTCAGTGAATTTAGATAGTAATTGGGTAGTACTTTTTTCCTTTTGAAATCCGTATTGTATGGGATTTATGATTTTATTTTTTTCTATAAAAAGTTGTATTTGGTTAAAGATAGCTCTTTCAATAATTTTATCAATACATGAGAGAATCGCTATTGGTCGATAGTTTGTGAAATCTTTGTGGTTTCCTGATTTATATATAGGTCTGATAATGGATGTTTTAAGTTCGTCAGGCATAATACTTTTACTTACACAGAGGTTAATTAATTTAGTCAATATTGGGATTATATTATCAGCAATTAACTTCAGGTCTTTAATTCTTATTTGATCATTGCCTTCTGATTTTTTAACATCCATATCATTAATTATTTTTTTAACATCTTTTTGTGATACAGGTCTAAATCTCATTGACATACTAGCAGGAGTTGTATACGTGTTACGATCTAGGAATTTTGTAGTACAGTTATGTCTTATGTCTTTTATTTCATTTACAAATGTTGTAGCAAATTTATCGCATAAAAATTTTGTGTCTCCTTGACCTCCCATATGTTGAAGGATTATTTTATCTAGATTTTGTTTAGGTTTTCCTATTAGGTTATTTATTTCGTCCCAGAGTTTCCTCGGGTTGCCGTTTAAACTATTTATTACGTTTTTGTGAAATGTGTTTTTAGTAAAATTAATATGTTTATTTGTTTTGTTTCTATATCGCGTGTATTCTAAACGAAATACAGGGTTATTAGGGCTATTCTTGCATTTTCGGTAAAGATAATCTCTTTTTTTAATCATATTCTTAATTTCTACAGTAACCCATTGGTTGTTGTGTCTATGATTATTTTTAAATGATTTTTCTTTTTTCGAGGACTCATAGATATTATCAAAAATATTTTTTAAATTATAGTACAGTTCTGAGGGACATTCAGTTTGTAATAATTTACCCCATTTTACTAGTTTTAATTTAGAATATACCAATTTATTATCAATAATTTCCCTTTTTTTATTTAAATCCTTTGTAAGTACCTCTTTCCCTATCGCAACTCCTGTTATATAATGGTCCGATATTTTGTTAGTCACAATACATGAAAATACAGTGTTATTACGGTTACGAATTGCAATATGGTCGATACAGGAATAAACATTTTTACCGTTTAAAATTTCATCCCGGGTCACATCTAATATCACATTTTCTAAGCCATTTTCACTGAGTAGATTTTGGTATTCTGTAATTACACTATTTTTGGTATCCAATAAATTCAAGTTAATGTCACCACAGTACAAGTAATTTGAATCAGATGAGGTTAATTGTAATATTTGCTTTAGTTCCTTCAAGTATATATTCTTGTTGTTGTTCGGCGGGCGATACACTGCAAGTATATTTATGACATCTTGATGAACGGTGGTAATTTCTCCAGATATTGTCTCGCAGCTTTTAAAAGAAATGTTTGTTTTTTTAAAAGTATGATGGTTTTTTAAGTACATGATTAATCCCCCTCCTCTTCTATTCTCTCTAGTATTTGCAATCGAGATGAAGTTTGGTATATTGAACATAGTTATTATTTCGTTTTTAGTATTTATTTCCGTTAGAAAAATTACATCTATAAACTGCAGAATGTCATTTATTTGTGCAATAAATGAATTAAAATTCTTTTTCAGGGATCTTATATTTAAGTGAATAGCCACAAACCTCATGTTGATGTTTTTATCGTTTATCCAGTTATCCAAATCATAACACTTTGTAAATTTGTGAGTTTGGAATTGTGTAGAATCTTCCATGACGTGGATTTAGTAACTGATAAAGTAAGTGTTTCGAGTCAAAAGGTGTTTTGATTTTTTTTTTTAAATATTTAAATGTATCTGTTTATATCATTCTCATTTCTTATATGGATTATTTTCCCATCGCCTTCACTTCTTATTAATATTTTGGAATTTTGTACCCAAATGTATTTAAATTTTGTTTTCATTTTTTGTTTTGTAATGTATAGGAGATCTTTTTTTTCTTTTGTTAGATTTTCATTTATGTATATTCGGTCGTTGTTTCCGTTCTTGTAAATGTCGTGGTTCGTTAATATGTTTTTTCTTTTTTGTAGCCATTCATCTCGATGAGATTGACGAGTGAATTTCACAATAACATTTGCCGGTTTGGAGTCCTTTCTATTTGGAAGTCTCCAAACCTTTTCAATATTTTCGCCATTCGTATTTAGTTTATCTGCAATTGTTTTTATAGTTGTTTCGATATTTTCGTCTTTCATCATTTCTATACCAAACAGTTCAATGTTGTAGTTTTTTTCTCTTTGTTCAATTTCTTGGATCCTGTATTCTAATGCTCTATTACATTTTTCAAGGTATGTGTTTTTGTTTATAACTTCGTTGAGTTTATTTTCGTTTTCTTTTAGTTTTTTTCCCAACTCTAGGTGTAGCGATATCAGTTCGTCATATTTGTTGGATAGAAACTCAGTTGACTGTGTGAGAGTCTCCATGTCTTTTTTCATGACGTACATTATGCTTATTTTATTATTTATTTCATTAAGAATTTGTTTCATTTCTGGGATATTTTCTGGGTTCGGGCCTTGTGACCCGCTGCCTCCGGCCGTTGCGTTTTCGGTGTTCGCATTTACTGTTCGCTGTACTTCACAGTTTGTACAAATAAATGCATTACCCACAGCCACGTTAATGGCGGGGTTTGTACATAGTTTGTGGAAGGTTCCATTACAGTCAATGCATTTAACCAATTCACTGTCTTTAGCAACATATTTTTTACATTTCTTACACTGCACCATTTTAAAGTAGTTTGAGCGTTTTTCGTTATCTTTTAAATCACTTTTACAATTTATTTATCGCACACTGATTTACACCGTTCGTGTTCGCTGAGAGACGCGACATCTGTCCTTAATGCATGTCTTTGATTAATTGTTTTGCTTGTGGAGTTACTGTGTTCATTGCTATCAGAAAACAACATTTGCGTGGCGTCTTTAAAACAATCGTTGTATCGGCTTCAAATTGTTTGTTTTAAATTTGAGCTACTTGCTTTGATGATTTTTAACGCTGAAACACTGGGTTTGTTGTGATATTTTAACGGCTGTGGTGATTACAAGGCTTCACGGTTTCAACACTGATTTTCCGAAACCTTCTTTGTTAGCAGCTACCCGACATGCGTTGCAACGCTATTCAAAGAAATAAATGGTTTCTCCCTGCATCTCCTTTCCCATTCGTCTCCGTTCCCCTCCCGCGTCTCCTTTCCCTCCCACATTCCCCTTCCAACTTCCCCACCTTCCCTTCCCTCGTGACCCCTCCCGCAAACCCCACCTCCTTCGTTACCCTCCTCATCCTGCCTTCCTTCCTGCTAAAATATATGAAATACACACATTTTCAAACCACTCGTGCACCACCTCTATTTTTTTTTTTACAAATTTCATAACGCCAGAACTCACCATTATATATATATTTATAGCCTGTAACTTACACGGGCGTGCGCACAACAAATCACCAAAGTTTTATCGCATCGGATGAACGGTATGGCAGCTCATAAAATACGAACAAACAAATATTGATTTTTATATATAAGAAGAAGATTGTGGAACAGATATACTGGAGTGATTTTTTCTTATTTTCTGATAAACTGTTTTTCAATGTGAATTCCGCACAAGAACCTAAATGCTCCCAACGGTTTGGAGCTACTGGGACCATGGCATCCCCAATTATGATTTGTTGTGTGGTTGAAGATTGTGGGGAGGGAAAGAGAGGAGGGAGAGAAAGGTGGGGTTGGGGTTAAAATTTTACCACGTCAGCGCTAATCCAGGAAACATTTTTTTTCTGTTTTGTAGTAAAGAAGATGAAGTGTTTATTTAAAGATTATTTTTTGGATTTTGGGAAGAAAGATAGGCCTACGATACCCGCCTAATTAAATTTCGCCTAAAAAAAACGAAGATATTAACTTAATTGCCTGTAAAATGGTTGTACCGAGTCAGATAAGATTTCCTGTCTTATTTAATTGATTTAATGCAATATTACACAACTGAAGAAAAATATATGATCTATTTTAATTATTTCAAATACCACCACCTAATAAAGGAGACGAGACTCCATGCCTCATTTTATGTAGTTGCTTCTCGCACTTACGTGCACTCGCAGTGTTTCCACTCCAATCTGTGATTTTTTTTATTATTCACTGTGATCACAATAATAAGAATCGGTTTTGATTATGAATACCAGAAAGTACGCTATGGTTAAATTGAACTTTTTTCTACCGGTATTTCAATGCAAGATGCTCCGAGGAACTAGCGTCATTGATTTCTTCGGCAAAAATCGCCCACTATCTGTACACAGTCAACCCTTGTCACATGAGAACGGGTCGTTTCTACGACTCGTTCTCATGTGACAAGGGTTACGATACGATTTGCGGGGCTCTGTGTTTCCTCCCTTCTACATGAGTCTCTTAAAGAACCAGGTTCACTCCTTTATTTCAACAAAAAGACACATGCCTGGGGGGAAATATTTTCCTCAGGGCCTCCTGCAGGGAGTTAATGAAAAAAAAATCATCTTGTTTCGCTTGAGTAGAATAATAAACTTCGGTTGCAAATCTAATTATTTCTAGCGTATTTGAGAAGTTTACAAGCTCAAATACTAAACTTTCTCTGTCTAACATTGCTGTCTCTCAGGGACGAGTGATCCTATTGGTTAGAGGTTGCATCCCGCCGCAAGGTTTCACATATGTGTCGACCGATAAAAGGTCGTGGGATATCACGCAGGGAGAAAAAATTTCTTTCTTTATATGGTACTGCATGCATGCCGGGTACTCTCTAGTTACTTTATAAAAAAATTAAGCCTAAACTACTAAAAATTTATTTTTTCGTCAGATATGCAAGAATGCTTATAAGAAACACCTATTTATTATAGTTAAAATATATGTTATGGTTAAAATATATATTATGGTAAAAATATATATTACGGTTAGAAAATAAATTATGGTTAAAATATATATTATGGTTAAAATATATTTTATGGTTAAGATTATCGGTGACAGTCTACATTGATTTATTTTATTTCTTTCTCATAAAATTCTTCACAAAATAAATACAAACCAATTTTGCGCTAAAATGAACCGTTTCTAGACTGTTTGCCGAGCATTTTGTAAACCTAGTACCTATATTCGTGGTGATATAACACACTAAGAATATGCAGACACATTTTTCGCTTGCTTATTTGCATAATAAATAAACAATAAAATAGGTATAGTAAAGGCGGAAAAGCCTATAAGTCTAAAAGTAAATAAATTCTCTTACAAATGAACGTTAAAGACGTAAATATTTGATTCAGTGAGAGTTCTAGTCGCAATTAGTCTGTGGTCAGTGTGCCAGGGTATGCCATTAGCATCGCCGCAATTCTATTTCGACGTGTGAACACACATTATTGCGGTCACAGTAACGGCCGGCGGTAATGACATTCAATTCGCGTCTGAACCGCTTTGAACCAGCTGATCAATTTGTTCGTCGTTCATCAACCCTTCAGCTTAAATTTTGTGAAATTCGCGATTTAGTGGGCTTCAAGTAAGGAAATACAACTGTTTCAAATATATTTTATTCTATACTTTTGTTTCCAAATAATGTGAAGACAAAATAGGATGGTTATTTTATAATTAAGTACTGTGGCGGGACAATTATAGCTGCAACTAAACTGGAGAGAACTGGCACAAAACCGAGATGAGTGGAGGAAGACTCTTGAGGAGGCCAAGACTCACAAGGGGTTGTAGAGCCAAGAGTGATGATTATTATGTGCACATGCACAATTTTGCACAATTTTAATGGTACACACAATTATTAATCTTTATTACATTTGGTACATTCAATTTGCAAGTATGAAACGGTTTAATAATAAATAACAAGACAGTATAATGAACTTTAACAATAACTTTGTGGGTTCACTCTCATAGGAACCTTAACCTGTTCTCCTAACCGCTCATTTTACCTTATACCAAAAGATTTTCAATGATTATATTCACTCTAGGTTAGCTGAAATTATTTCAACTAGCCAGAGTTTTTTCTGAAAACGCGTGGTAAGAACCGGATAGCAACTTATTCTCTAGGCTTAACATATGACCTTACATCGGTCATCAAAGCTGTGTCATACCTTCCAGAGATCAGTAAGCCTGAGCGGCGGGATAAAAAAATGTAACCAATAGCGTCCTTCACCCCTAATTAGTAAGACACGAAACGATGCGAGAAAGAGAAAGTTTTGACCAAAAAACTAATCAAAATACGCTCAGAAATTGGATGCTTTGCTATAGTACAAATTTTTAACACGTATATCATAGAAGAATAAACCAAACAGTTGATAAGGTATAGGTATTATGTAAGAGAGGTTATTGTCTCAATTTCAGGATTGCCAGCATTCCTAGGGTCCTAGTTTATGAAACTCAATTTCACGGTTTTGCTTCTAAGTGTGGAAAAAATGTCGATGTGGTGGAATTCTAGACATTGTGCCGTTTGGTCATCTTGTTGCCTCTCACTATTCCGGCAGCTTCAGTTTACCTGATAAATGTGTTGATAAACCAATACGTTTCTTTGATTTTAAAGGCTTACCTGTACATTTAAAGTACCTATAAATATATTTTTTATAAAAAATCTACCTTTTGCAGTTCTAAATCGGCTCTCCGATCTATTTGCCACTAATTCTCCAAATTCTGTCATTATTTGAATATCCCCTCTGACAACCACCTATCGCACACTGCCACTTCAACCTATCCAACATCCAACCTTAGAGTAACAATATTGTTACTCTAAGTACCCAACCAACCCAATCTAGCCAATCAGCCCTACCCAACTAAACCAACGAATAATCCCAGTCCAACCAATCTACAAACCCTTTCTACCAGTTATAGCAACCGACGGAATGACACTTCCCCGCCATTCTGACTAAACCGACCGTAAACCTCACTATTCTTCGTCTTTTTTTGCGCATTGTTGGATTGATTATTTTTTTCTTAAAGTTGGTTCTTATCGTCTTTATTTTTTTAATTGATAAAATAAGCGCCCTCGTAACATGGGTCTTGAAAGGGGCTTCTGAAAGAAGAGTCAAAATCATCGCACCGATTGTTTTGGAAAAAATGAACATAATGTGTGTCTTCTGACTAAACGACATGATAATATAAATTTTTTTATAAGAAAAACACTCTTTTTATAACTTTTGAAGGTTATTCTCATCAACGTAATATATCATTGAAGAAGAAGATAACACTTATAATCTAAATGAAAATATGAAAGAAAACAAGACACAGAAAAATAGAAAAAGGCAATGGTCGCAACTGGGACTCGAACCCAGACCTCTCGTCTAACCGGGACTTGACGTGTCTTTTTCTATTTTTCTGTGTCTTGTTTTCTTTCATATTTTCATTTAGATTATAAGTGTTATCTTATTCTTCAATGATAATATAATTTTAAATAATAAATCACTACAAGCAAAATTCCATTATCAATGGTTTCCCAGCAAGTGATATTTCAGACTAATGGAATAACGAGCAAAATTAATAATTATTTGTTACGTTTAATAACTTAGCAGGGGTGGTGGGGTTTACACGTGGTTAGGTTTGTCTAGGTCTTCTAGGTCTTGGCGGCAGATGATTTTACCCGCTTATTGCGTGGCGTGCTGGATCGGGGGTCTTGACATGGAGACTTTTGACTTCTCCAGTTGTGCTCTTTCGACCCATCTCTTTGACCGCAGTGGAAGCGATGGATTCATACGTTCGTCACTCCTGAACATGTTGACCCCCAGATCCCTACCCACCCCTTATGCCTTTTTCCTTCCCAGAAATTCCTATCCTATCTTTCCCTAAAAAGACTTTAGGAAATTTTTTTCTGAGGGCCTCCTGTGTGTAGATAAGGTAATTTTTTTAACATATATATATGTATACTTATTCTACGAGTGCGAAATTGCGTGTTATTGCGTGAAAAATGCTTTTGAACTAATATATATTTTTTAATACCACTACGTCAACAAAACTAATTGGAAAACTGGCACGACTTTAAATTGGTTAATTAATTAACAGCACAGTTAGATCAAACGAACATAATCTTGCAGAAAAGTCTAATTTTTATCCAATCTTAATTTTAAAATTCCCGTAATTTTAAAAAGACTGGGAATGTTTACACACATCATTAGATTAAGACAGGCTGAAAATCCTAAACGTTAATGAGAGATATTTTTTCATTAATCATTGACATCATCATTGATAATAAAAATATAAAAATATTCAACAATTTGATCAAATGTATCACATTTATAACGATGTTTTGAAACAATAGCAAATTATCGTTAAAAAATATTAATATAACTAAGTCATAACATCAAGATTGGGCCCTTAGGGCAATGTTTATGTTTTTATCAGTAAGCAGCGTTTTAACGGGTGATTAAAAAAATAATTGCTTAGATTTTTCCGAATACTGTTCGGAAATATAATGATCTTTCCTCGGGCGTTTTAAATGATATAATTTGTAATTGTTACCACTTGAAAAATCGTATAGCTGTTGTTTGTTTGTTTTAAAACAAACCCTCGCAAATCAGAAAATATCATTTGGAGAAATTATTTTTAAAATGATAACATTGGTGTGCAGTGACATATATTTAAATTAAAGGAATAAAGTTTTCGATTATTTCTATATTGATAATTTTTTGAGCTAGTATATAGATTTTATAAATTCCACTTTTAAAATTCATTCATTATTCAGACCCTCAGGTTTTTCATCATACATCTTTAATCCTCTATACATTAAGCAGTTTTGTGTCTCTGATATTCTCACATGTGGCATTCTAACTCTATTTATATTTCTGGTCTCGTAGTATCTTGAGCTTGTTTTCCCGATAATATAACAATAACATATGTATAATGTACGAGGCGTATCTGACTTAGTAAAATATTTTGGCATTCGGTTTTTCATAATTTTATGCACAAAAATTAACACATTTAATAAAAGTCTCTTTTTATTGGAATCCAATTTGGCTCCTCTAATTGATTAACCCTTAAATTCTTGCCTTCCCCCTGTGTACATCTCATTGCTCTTTTTGAATAACTTCTAACTTGTTCAATTCTTTATTGGCCAAACATAAAATCGTAGAGAAGGAATCGAAAGGAAGGTATCGTAGAATCTAAATGCGGAGCAACTATCTATACTAATATTATAAGTGCGAAACTGCGTGTGTTTGTTTGTTACGCTTTCACGCATAAACCAAAAAACGATTTTAAAAATTCTTTCACTAATAGAAAGCCACATTATATGCGAGTAATATAAGCTGTATATGATGGTAAACTCTGGCGTTATGAAATTATAAATATTAATGTGTTATATTTCTTATACGTTTTCTGTCGCTAAAAAAAGCGAGTTATTGCTAACGTCAGAAAACAAATCGTTGCCACGGAAACGATGTTGATATTTTTAAATAAAAATGAATCTCCGAAATGTTTGTATGCGCCTTACTTCCAAACGACTGCACCAAATTGCATAATTCTTTTTTTCTTTGAGCTCTGGCATTATTAGGTGGCACGCGAGCTGTTAGAAAACTGAATGTACTGGGAATGAATGTATGGAATGCGGTAGGAGGAAGGGAGGGTGGACGGGTGTGTGGAAGACAGGGGAGTTGGGAGGGGGAGGGGCAGGGGGAATAATTGATAAGTGCAAGCGCTATAGTAATTTCCCCCTAATACCATGCGAGCGAAGCCGCCGGTAAAAGCTAGTAATTTTATAAATGAGCTTCGCAGGGTTTCCATTTCTTAGTCTTCTAAAAAAACTTACTTTTTTGATACCTTTTTTGCACATATTCATAATTTCTTGTGAAAGTTAGTTTTGAATCCGTTATTACAACCATAAATGAAAACTACATCCTCTTACTATATTATTCTTTCAGGATTATGTAACTTTATGAACATTGTTTTACTATCTTTAGTAGGTTCTTGTAAGATATATATTCTTATACTATCTTGTTCTATTATTATTTCACAGTTTCTTAGGTCTACTCACTTTACTAAAATGCACAATAATGAATCTTTATAAATGAAACTTCACTATAAATTCAGTTTGCACAACAGGACGTGTTCGTGTAACCCGCGTCATTATTTACACTACAAACACCAAGCTGAATATTACGCTATTGCAACAAAATTTAACAACGGCCATAAACGAACAATCCCGTTCATTTCCAATTTATTGAAATGTCGCAGCGTTGTTTGGCCGATCACCTCCAAGGAGCCATAATTTGAATGGACATCTTGATTTATTAAATTCACATTTCATTGCATTGTTGTGAATTTAAGCATTATTCAAAACAGTTGCAACTCCATGGGAACTAATGCAGCTCCTAAATCATGAAATTGTGGAGGTTTGGTAACGTATTCTGCTATCCAAAAGAAATTCAGTTGAAATACTAAAGCAATTGTCTCCTTAAAAATGCATGTAGTATTTTTAATATTCAGAACACTGTCAATCAGTGAGAAATAGTTTGGATGTAGGGGATTTCTCTAGTTGTTGTTTTGTATATTCTTGTCAATTGACGTCTGTACGTGTGTTTAAATAAATAAATAAATAAAAACATTTAAATTCTAAGTGCCTAACATCAATAAAATACTATTTAGTTGTAATTTGGTTATCACTTTTCATTTAAGAATTCGAGTAGGTTTTATTAATTTATTGTTATTCCTGCTGAAATTGTAAAATTGGTAATTATTCAAATTTAACGAAGTTTTAATTATGGACATAAAACAAATTAAATTAAATTAAACAGAATTATATGACCGTAAACATTGTAATAACTTCAATTATTCCTACATCTCTTAACAAGTGCGGTATTTAGCTCGTTAGCGCAATACGCATTTAAGAAATCTGTCAAAATGTGTCATATAGAGCCGATATAACACGCTTTACGCTGTCGCAAAAGATACATATTCATTCTTCTGGGCTTTTTAGGTTCATGTTAAAATCTACGTATTTGTCAGCCCTACGACGCGACGTCAATAAAAATAATGCATCTAATATGCAGCTCTTGGACCCTCGAGATTTATTATTAAATTTAAAAAAAAAATTGATCTTTTTATAACTTTGAAGGTTATTCCCATCAATGTAATATATCATTGAAAAATAAGATAACAATAATAATCTAAACGAAAATGTGAAAGAGAACAAGACACAGAAAAATAGAAAAAGATAATGGTCGCAACTTGGACTCGAACCCAGAACCTCTCGTCCAACCGGGACGTGCATTTTTTCGTACTTACTATTTTTCGGTGTCTTGTTCTCTATCATATTTTCGTTTAGATTATTATTGTTATCTTCTTTTCCATTGATGGGAATAACCTTCAAAAGTTATAAAGGTAGTTTTTCTTATAAAAAATTGAATATCATTTAGACTTTAATAAAAAAGTCATAAGCTTCATGAAAAAAAATCATATATAATTATGCCAGACGCTGTCTCGGATAATTATACATTACAATTAATTAATAATTATAGATTACAAACCAATTCTTAGAATGATTGTTTCCAATAAAAAGGGTAGTTGCCTATAATATGGAGAGAAAAAAAGAGTTGAAGATAATATTCTTAATTCTAATAATTTAAATATGAGATTGATAAATATGACAGTTTGACTGACGGTGGCAATGGCGGAATTAGATGTGAGATTCTGGGTTCAAGTCCCAGTTGCAACAATTATCTTTTTCCATTTCTCTGTGTCTTGTTCTCTTTCATATTTTCATTTAGATTATTATTGTTATTTTCTTTTTCAATGATGTATTATTTTTTTAATGGTTAGATTAGTAGTGTATTGATGAAGCATCTTGGATAGTAGAATTGTTATCTTCTTCTTCAATGAGATAGTAGAATTGCCCACAATCCTTAGTTAACTCCCACGTAAGTACCTGTGGTGCCTGAATTTACTATACAAAGGATTTAATAGAATAATCGTTTTGAATTTTGACACCAACTACCGCAATCGTGTTCGTACTAATGTCTAAATAAACAAGACGGATTGTTCCTGCTAAAACGTCAAATGAATAACAGTCATGTTTGTTTTTGGTGATTCAACTTTGTGATGTAATATTATTTGAATTAGCGGACAAATTGTTTGAGTAATATTGTTATCACAAGTCCTACACTTTCTTGCTGCAATGCTGTATCAATCAACATACGTTAACCTATTTCCTAATTGCATTGCAAAACAATTGAATTTCAGACCACAGGTATCTTTGCTGCCTAAATCCAACAAATCTCAAATAATAATAAAAAATAAAATTGATTCACAAAATAATTATTAGACTCACAAATTGTTCAACTGGTAGGAAGGATTTTTTATTGCATTATATGTTCACCGAGGAACTACTTTGAAGGGAAAATCAATACGTTTTCCTGTTATGTATTTCTTAAATTTAACCCCCTTATTACAAATTATTTTGAATGCAACTCAGTCCTTTAGTTGAGATATTTTTGCTCTATTAAGGAGTCGAAGATTAATAAATATTTTCACAATTTTCGCTAAATTATTATCGTTTTTTTTATAATAGCGCGCTCCCTCTAACATTCGTTTTTGCATTTCTATCTTTTAAAAACATATTCTTCTTTTTGAACGCTTACCGTAACTGTAATATTATAACGTCTATGGACACTGGGGCGAGCAATCAATATTATGTACAAATATAAAATAATAAAGAAAGAAAAACCAAGAAAATAATATGAATAAACTTTTTTTTCTTCTTTTCTCGGTGCATAAACAGTTTTACTGCCAAAAATGAACGGCGCGCCCTTGCTTATACGCAAGCTACATTTAAGGAAGAATTTTTTTTATAAGTACATAGCATATTATAGGTTCTTATAATTACTTCTTCGAAGGAGCATTAAAAATAATTATATTTTTATTATTTTACTACGCAAATGAATCGGAATCCTGATATTTTATTTCTGTTACAATTCTGCCTCGGTCTTGCTTGCCAAAACTTGCCAAAATATTACATTTGTTTTTCGAAGTATGCAAGGAAAAATAATTTTTTTATAATTCTTTACGTCAATCCCGCGCAAAACCGCCAACTAATCCCGTCTGGAACCAGTAAGACTATGGCATCCCCAATTGGAATATGTTGTGAGGCTGAAGGCGGTGGGGCCAAGGATGGTGGAGAAGAACCTTACTTTTCAGATCTGGTCACTAAACACGGCTAAAGCCGTTTCAAGCAACGTTTCAATTCTGAAAGGTAGTCTTGCACCATGGCAATACTGAGAACCACCACCATACCACCCAGAACGTGCCGCAAAAATATAATATATTATTTTTAATGAATTAATTGTGAAATAACACAAATTAACAAATAAAATGGCACGAAAACGGGATTTGAACTCGTAACCTTACCATTCGACCTCCACCCAGTCGAAAACATTTCCGACCGATTTTTATATATGAATTACATACAGTAGAACTCCATTAATTCAAAATTCACAGCACAATAAAACCAGATTTTGAATCAACAAATTTCCACGTAATTCAAAATTTTAAGTAAAAAAAAAATTTTTCGCCGGAAATTCAGTTTTATGTTTTGAAATAAAGCACATTACTGCAAACCTTGGCGTCAATCCAGTCTGAAAAGCATGGCGTCTAATTATCAGATATAACTTGACGACTTGGTATAACTAACAACTTTATTAATAATATATACCTATCAAGGTTTAACGTTAAGTAGAACCAACAGGTTGAAGGTTTTGACATCTTGTCACAGCCCATGGCGCCTTATTTCCTGCGATCTAGATTTTACAGCTAAAGCTACTTATTCTCTAGGTAGTACTCAAAATTTCTTCAGCACGTCGTCACTGGTCACTCAGCCGAGGAACCGACCAACTCATTAGCCCCCGCCTCCAACTGTCCAACACCCACCATTTTTGAAAAACATGAAAAAGGTCACCAGAGACCAAAATTTCATTTACATTTTTTACTACAAATAATGTCAGGAATCACTGATTAAAATAAGTCAAGTACGTTCCTTAACACCCTGTATATCCGAATTATATTCGAATCCGAACAGGTTCAGCCTAATGAGGTGGTTTTATGTAACCATGTATTTTTTGTTAATAAATAATAAATTAATGAAAAACAGCTTTGTTAGAAATTCATTAATATTGGTTGAATGATTTTAAAATGTATTTTTAAAATAAAAAACAACATTTTGAAATAAATTGTTTCTCCCTGCATGTCCTTTCCCGTGCGTCCCAGTTCCCCTCCCGCGTCCCCTTCCTCTCCCCCCTCCCGCTCCCCCATCCCACCAACCCCCCTCCCGCGTTCCGTTCATTCAGTCCCAGTACATTCAGTTTTCAAACAGCTCACGTGCCACCCATTACAATTTTTAATTCAAATTTTCATTTTTCATATACCACAAATATTCATTTTTGTATATTATAAGAACAATCAATTAAATTTGGTACCTATTTAAAATATCTATTATTCTTAATTCGATTCAAAGTATTCTTTTATTTTATTTTTTATTTTTTTTTATTTCCTTTATTTTTCCCAAATTTTACATTAGATGTATACAATATCATGAAATAATAAGAATAATGGGAACCCACTAAGGCGCAGCCTGTGCGTGGGTAATATAGTTTAATATATCGCCATGTTGAAATTTAGTAAGCAGGTTATTATAGTTTATATTGTGTTTTTATATCTTTTTTTTGAATAATTTTTATATTTTTAAGTTCTTACGGGTACAGGACCCTTACTTTTTTGTTTTACTTTTTAATTATAATTTTAATTATGTGAAAATCTATCATTGGATATTATGTATATTATTAAGGTTATTATTATAAGTGTAATATATCTGTTGATTTTCCAAAAAAAAAAAAATATATATATATATTTTATTATTGTACCTAAAAAGAACAAACAATGGGCATATAAAACAAAAACATGATTAAAAATTGTCTAAACAGCAGTGCACAAAATGAACATACACAGTGCAATAGTGAGTGTGTAGTGTAATATTAAGTGTAATAGTAAGTGAATATTAAGTGTAGTAGTGTTATAATAAAGGTGTATTGTAATTATAAGTACATAGTGTAATAATAAGTGTATTGTTTAAATATTTGAAACATAAAGTGATAGAAATTAAACAAACAACGTTTCAATATCTACATTGTCAAGCCACGACGTATTAGGCGAGTATTTCAAATAAATTCATTTATTGAAAGAGTTTCGAAAATTGAATTTTGATTTAAAGCTGGTTCACACTACGCTATCAAATATAAAAGATCATAGCACGCCAAATAACGCCCTCCATACAATCCCTTCAGACCGTTCACACCTATGCGTTTTTAAGCGCAGATCAATCATAGACAATACACATCTCAGACGTAACCGCTCCAGACGCGATATCCCAGAAGATAACTCTCCCCTTCTCCTACTAAAACAGGAGAGGGGGTCATTGTAATTACGGAGCTGCCTAGACCCGTGGATGACAGATGTCAAGTTGACAGATTTCAGTACAAAAAATATGCGTTCCGTTGCCGCTCCCTAATTCGACTGACCCCCTCTCCTACCACAGGAAGAAATATTTGATATCCTCGTGTGAAAGGACAAAAGATAAGCGCTCGCGAATCAACAGATATCTTCTCGCAGATATATAGCTCAGTGTGAACTAAGCATTAACAATCTTACAAAATGTCATTCTCAAATTTTGACATTTTTGTTATTTTCGCAAGAGTTTTTGTAAGGATTAAAAAACTTTTCAGATGTATTATCATGTGGTTGTAATAATCTAGAAACCCTCGCGGGGGCTTAAAGTAGGTATTTTGAAAGTTTCAAACATTTCCTATGCTTAATACAGCAATACATAAACAACTCGTAACTCATATACGTACCTTTTTATCCCCAAGCCAGCATACAAAATGACTGCCTCAACACAGGCTAGCCTAGTGAGGCAGGTTATAAGAATCTTCAACTATATAACTAACTACACATTAGTATTCTTTAATTTACCTTTAACCTACTGTTCATATGTATACTACTTTCTACTTGTAAACTTTTTGTACTGATATAATCTATTGTAAACTACACTGAATATGTATTTTCTTAGTTATAATGTTACAAATTTCACTGAATAAAGATATTATTATTATTATTATTATTATTATATTTTGATTTTTTTATATATAAGATAACTCATCTAAATAATAAGACATCTAATTTTGCGGAGGATTCAAAACACCATTGTGCTTCTCCTGAACATCTATGAAATTGCTATTTTCAGTGTTTTAGAAACAGTTCAACTATTGCAATATTCCCAAAGAAAACATTCTAGCTATTATTGATTTCAAAGCACCCCAGGAGACAATAATTTATCATGATACCGACACCAAAATATTGATTAAATAAATTTCCCGTTTTATTCATTTCAAATATCGCCAAGTTTATAAATTATCTGCCAGTAAATACAGAAGATCTGCTGCGTAGGATCTGTAGGAAGAATACAGTTTAATCCATTCATATGCAAAATCGGATTTGACTACGACCCACAAACTGCTTGTCCTTCCTTTGCGACAAATATTATAGAATTTATCGCTTATCGAATTACCTGACATGCCCATAACTACCTTATAGTGTTTGGATAATGTTCAGATAAGGTGTTTATGGGATTTAATATGCTATTAAATTGTTCTGAGAATGAAAACGATATTTTTATTTATTATATCTTCCTGGAAAATAATATTTTCTAATGCTTTTCTTGCTGAGCATTGTTTTTTATGATTGCTTTGAAATACAGACACAAAACTTGAATTATTATTTTACATGTGCGTTAAAAGCAGTGAATTTGTTATTTACAATTATTTATGTATATAACAATCAAAATATGCTTGCTTGTAAATATATATACGAGTTGTCTATACATTGCTGTATTAAGCATAGGAAATGTTTGAAACTTTCAAAATACCTTCTTTAAACCCCCGCGAAGGTTTCAGGATTATTACAACCACATGACAATACATCTGAAAAGTTTTTTAATCATTAAAAAAAAACTCTTGCGAAACTGTCAAAAATGCCAAAAATGACTGTTAAATCAAAATTCAATTTTCGAAACTCCTTAAATTAATGAATTTATTTGAATTACTCGCCTTATATTTTGAATCGAATCAAGAACTATAGACGTTTTAAATAGGTACCAAATGTAATTGATTGTTCTTATGATATACAAAAATGAGTATTTGTAGTACATGAAAAATGAAAATTTGAATGAAAAAATTGCTGTTTGAAAACTGAATGTACTGGGACTGAATATATGAAACACAGGAGGGGGGTTGGCAGGATGGAGGAGTGGAAGAGGAGTGAGGAAGGGGATGCGGGAGGGGGACGGGGAAGTACGGGAAAGGCGTGCAGGGAGAAACAATTTATCTCTTGGAACGCATCACGGGAACCTGCTAGTTATTAAATAAAATTGAGCAAATTTATAAATTTGTTTAACTATTAGCAAAGCTAAATAAATAAAGTAATGATATTATTTTTGGAGTGGAAAGTGACACAAGGATGGAAAAGGTTTTTGGTGGAAGCAAAGTTCTTTACTGGGGGAGTATATCGATTGGGATTTTGGATTGAATTGCTTTATAAAAATGGTGTCATTATTTTAGGCTTTTAAAATAATTCTCAATGCTTTATTTAATAACAGAATTAAAACCCTTAATTTTTAAATATTAATTAATTACAATAATGTTTGGTACTCCTGTATTTTTATAAAATACGGTATATTTTATTTTACCTACGTATGTACCTGTGTACCTTTTTAAGTATTACTTACAAACTCAACTAAAATCTATTTAATGAAAAAACATATTGAATTGAAGAAGTAATCTAAAATCTTTTATTTAAAAAAAAAAACTAAGTATCATGTCTCCGCGGGAGTAGATAAAGATAATGGACCGCCAAACGACTTGGTCTTAGCACATTCTTCTTACCTCATTCACATCCATACTCGTACATCGTCTCATACTTACTTTTCAATTATTTTGACTCTTGACATGGCCCGACTCAAGTATAAATATTTATAACTCGAAATACCATTCTTAGTTCATATCACCATCTCCCTACAAATATTTTTTAACAAATGGCAAGTCTTCGTCTTTAAGAGCATGTCAAATGGTAGTCAGTGCCTTCGGAAGCTTAAAAACGATCATAGGTGGTTTTTTATTTTTCACAGACAATATAGACAAATCTTCTTTGCACAGCACTATTTTTGTGATATATCACCTAAACAGCACTTTGCAAAGCTTGCAATAAACTTATGCAATAAATTAGAGCTAAATTACCTTCGATAGTGCATTGATTAAACGAGGCGTTATGAAATAAACGAAAATGGCATTACATAATTTATTTTGTTCTTAGTTAGAAGTGATTTTGTTTAATGTATTTCGAAGGTCTTAAAGTAAATTAATGGTGATAGAAATAATAACATTTATCTCTGCTTCACCCACAGATATTTTAGTATCTAGTAGCCGACTAGTTTTTGAGAACTACTAGGCTATTTAAACAATAAAACACTATTTGCCTTTAGACCGGTTGAATTTGAAACAAATCGACGCCTATCTTTTTAATAAAAATTGATAGCCTCTGAGATGTGATCAGACCAGAGAGTTAGTTACACTCAGTATCGCTCTGGTGAAATACCACAAGTCACAATCGAAACGTTGCTTGAAATGATCTGTCGCTGGTTACTTACCAACGTTACTCTTCATCTTCGTCAGGGCCTCCCATAGGTATGGAGTTAACGTGAAAAAATAAATCCTCCCCGTATCACTATCCCACTCCCTTCAGCCGCACAACACAACCACATGGGGGATGACATACAACTGGCTTCAGTTAGTTTGGACTCTTGTGCGATATTCACATTTAAAAAAACGTTTCATTCAATCAAGCAATATCCTTTTCGTCGTTGTTTGTACAAATGAATAGCTAATTTTAGGAATCATAAATATATTCATCAACACATTCTGCGTCTTTCAATGGGGTAGGTACCAAAACACATCAGAGTAGCTATTCTTCGACAACCCAAAACCATTAAATTGTTAATAGGTACCTTCATGGCAATTAATGTTTTTTCAGGAGTAAGAATTAAAAATAGACGAATGCATACGGTAGTAATTATCTGTATCCACGTGTGAAGTGTAAATACCTCCAGGTTTGGTGTTCTCAAAGCTCTGGGTTCACCGTACCGTTTATCGGTCTCCGTGAAAAAAAGCGCGAGAGTGATGCGGACGAATGCGTTCCTGTATGCATCTGTAAAAACAATTAAGCTCCCCGTGTAAGCTTAAAGCTTCCTTAGCGGCGTCTGTGTTCCGAATCTCTTGGCACCTAATAATTATTGCTGATCGCAATAAAGCTTTCGTTTAAATTTCACTTTTCAGGGCCATCAAAAGCTCTGCTGTTTAAATGTTTCAAAGCTCACATTTACCACCCTATTTAAACATTATTTTTGTTACTATTCGGCAATTTTTAGATTGCGGTGCTTATCTTTATTGCCTTTGACTTAAATAAACCTTTCAAGAAGATATGGCATGATCGGGTGCAAAGTATGATATGTAAATAAAGATTTGCATGTGGATGAAACATGAAGTGTGCGTCAAGACGGAAAAGTGTGATGTGAATATATTGTTTCTTCCATGGAGAGAAGAAGTGAAGTTTTTGCAGATAGTTCATGTATTCATTAGATATTTTGTGAGGAAGATGAGATTCCTGCTGCTTGTGGCCAGTAGATACCTGTTTGGATAATGTTGCGAAGTTGAAAGAAATGGCAACAGAAAAAGAGAAAAGGAAAAGGGTGTTTTTAAAGCTCATATTTATTATCATTATTTATTTTTCATCTAAAAAGGCTTAACATAAAGGTGACAAATCAGAGAATATCCGTGTTATAAAGGAAATAATAATAATATAGGTCGATATAATATAGGTCGATATAATTATAAAGTAGGTACAAAATAGATATATGAATCTTAAACCTACATCGTCTATCATTTAGAATTAGGCTACTAACAATAATACTCCTTATGTAAATGGCGATAAGGTTTAAATTCCTGCTTAACACCAGCCGCCTGTGCTGATTTGTGTAAGTAAAAAAACATCGCCAAAAATTGTGTTTTATTTAATTTCGAGAAGTTCAGGCACAAACATTTAAATGTTTTACGATATTTTTTAAAGAACTTATTTTTCAACTTTATATTATAAAACAATAGCGCCCTTTCAGGTGATTTTTCACAAAAACGGTGCTATATAAATCATCCATATATTATTATTATTAATAACCGAAAATGGGTTTGCAAGAAGGAGATATTGAACTTTAAACCAGTTTTTATAGATTTAATACTATATTTTTTCTGGGATTATAAAAATATTTATCAAAAAATACTCAAGTATTTAAAAAGTCAAGATGTGTTTTACTTGCAGTATTTAATTAAAACATTTGGATCATCTTAAACCATAGTGAACTAACTCACTTTGCGATTTTTGAGTTAGAGCTTGAATTGAGGGCTTCAAATCATAATCTAGCTCTGCCAGAAAAAAAAACCAATCAGAGAAAAACTATCTATGATTGGTCAAGACAGTACTTCTCTGATTGGTTCTCTCTTGCAGAGCTATATTATGATTTGGAGCCCTAATTTCAAGCTCTAACTCAGAAACTGCAAAAAGTGAGTTAGTTCACTAAGATTTAAGACTATCGACTTCTAAGCGATTAAATTTTCAAACCAAAAATACATGATTTTGCATTACTTCGTAGTGTTTCCCAGCTTTACAGATCATATCGTAAATAAGTGCAGTGAGAATACATTGAAAAATAAACATTAAAATTACAAAACGAATACTCACGTGATAGTAAAATAGTGAACAAGATTTATTTATAGTCAGAGTTCACTAGTTTCAACATTGTACTTCAGTAATCCTGATTTAAATATGTCCAGAATAATATTTAATACACGGCTACGAAGGTTTTTAATGCTTTTGGATAAGGTAATTAATTTTAGCTTCAACCAACTTTTAACACGAAATGGGTCCTCGATAAATTAATTCTAAAAACTTTAAATAAATAAAGTACCTAATCAAAGTAAAATAGGTCGATAAGTAGGTACTTACTTTTATTCAAAATGGGGATAAATAAAAACCAACTTAATTTTTATTTATTTTTAAATTAAAATTCACACCATGCAACATTTAGAGTTAAATGTCATCGTCATATTTCCCAAACTTATTACATCTATTAATTTTGTTTTGCTAATATAACCGTAAACATATACATATTTATTTTAGCTGGGGAAACACTGGCAAATATATTCAATTCGCTTAAGCTACACTTGCCTATTTTAACCCTAGCAGTATCTGTAAAATCTATTTATCAAACAAAATAGTGCTGACCTGTAGAGTATCAAAGGTAACTATTAAACAGTGGTGCTTTACCTTGTAAAGGAAAAAATTTATTAGAGAAATAATTTCTTCACCAAAATCATTAAAGTTATAAAATAAACATAATCTTAAAATGATTTAGAATACCTGATATGAATTTTTTGTTATTGTTTTTGGGGTGTTATGCCGTGTTTCGCCACCTCCTTCTTTAGCCAACGTTTCGGACAGCGTTACAGTGTCCATCATCAGGGCAGATGAGTGACTCATCTGCCCTGATGATGGACACTGTAACGCTGTCCGAAACGTTGGCTAAAGAAGGAGGTAGCGAAACACGGCATAACACCCCAAAAACAATAACAAAAATACTTTTTGGCCGTGAAAACCTAAAAACATAACTGATATGAAATTTATATATTGCAGCAAAAGCAAAACAAAAATAAATATAAGGAAAAATTATTTGTGTAATCCGTGCCTACTTATCTGAAATTCCTTCTTATAAATAAATAAACTATTTTCTGCCATACCTGAACTGTATTTTATAAAGAGGGATAATTGATTTCGAAATCACTTATCATTGACCCGATCTTTACCGCGGCCTACAGAGCTTTGGTAACTTCAAAAAATAAATTCTTTAAAAGTGTAAAAAAATACTTGATTTTGTACAAAATTTAAAAAAAACATTGTAATTATGCGTAGTTTCTGTATAAGAACACCCCATTTCATAATACCGCGAAAGCTCGTAAGAAGTTCACAATTCTTTTTTTTGTGACTACCGCGCAAAAGTCCTAACTGCACGAAGCTTGGGGGACTACGGCATTCAAAAGGCATTTGGTATGATGTAAGAGAGTGAGGTGGAGAAGGAGACGGGAAACAGAAAACAGGAAGGTAGGAAAATACCTACCTAGATATTTAGGTCATTAAGGGGGGAGAAGGGTAAGGTTTTAAAACAATGTGCAACATGTCGAGAATATTCTATCAAGTAAATCGGAGCAAAAATAACGAAGATACAGCGTTTCAAGCGACCGTCCCTCATGCTCGATTCGAGTGTAAAATAACTTTAAATCGATTTTCTCGCAAACAACATTTTTGAAGTTCGTGAACATATTTCACACACTATTTCTACACACAAATCAACAGATAGGCAGTCATAGAGAGGTTTTTTTACCATTTTTTTCTATTTTATAATAACAAATTCCCAGATTTTTTTTGCAAAAATCGCTTCAAAATGCTGCCAAAAATAAAAAAAAAAATCGATAAAAAGCTCTCTGACTACCTAGGAAAACATATTACCTTTTAAACGCATTTCGATTTTTTTGATTCAGATCATCCATTTTCAAATACGCTATTGGTAACATAGTGACCTCTCAATAGGATGATTTTCTACAAAAAGATAATCCACCGATCTTGTTCCATGATGTCTTAGAAAGCCTATACAAGTTCGTGAAACATCAGTTTAGAACCACTGGTATAAACCATTTTGTGAATACTTGAATTTTCAACTCAAATCCCAAAACGCTTCATTCATAAACTGCCGAAATTCGACGACGGTGAATGCCCTTTTGATCGTCGTGTTTGCTCGCTTTATCGCCTAATAACCGCCCTGCACACTGTTTGCTCAGGAGGAGAAGGGCAAGTGGAGGGTTAATGCAGTGCCGATTATAATTTATACGCCATTACCCGGCCGCATATAATTTTCACTACATTATTATGGGGTACGCGCGCCTACTAAATCCACGTGGATACTTCGCGTCCGCTTTGCGAAAAGTCCGTGATAAAATGCTACCATCAAAAATGCGCTCTTACCAACATATTATTGTCTGCAGTTGATTCAAGATGTTATTTCATATTGTTTTCACTTATTAAAAATAATTAACTACCTGGATTTGCCGGATATTCAACATTATTCTGTACGGAACATAGAAAATCTTGTCCTAATTTTTGAAGTTAACCTGTTAGATCTATTTGTTCGGTTTTTGGAAAAAATCATATAGGTCTCATAGAAATCTTTTTTTCTCCCTTAATAAAATGGTTAGAAATATGATAAACGATGTTAGAAAGAGCAAACACAACGCTTTATATACAAATTAGAAATTAGCCACAAAACAATTAAATTATACACGTTAATGAATCTAAAGTTTCCCGCCTAATTATTGAACTTTGGGAAATTTTTATTAATTATTTTAAATGGAACGACCAAAAAAATGAGTTGACGATAACGTATATAATGCATTTGCCTTTAATGCGTGGGTGTTTGTTTTATTTTTTTTTATATCAGTAATTTTAGTTTGAAAAAGCGTAAGGTGAGCCATTTTTAAAACTTTTTTAAGTTTGCATGAAAAACTTTTATATATCAAAAATTATAATATGTTAAATAAAATTTGAAAGCATATTTCATCACCTTTTTTAAAACTGTTTTAGTTTTTCCGATAAATTCAGAAATATTCCATTTACTTGGATTTCATTACAAAACGGAATAATTTTCATCCTTTGACAAAATATTGTCGAGACCTGAGAGGAAATTGACTTTTTTTTACTATAACTCCACACAGGGGGTCCTGAGAGAAATTTGTTAATTTGTAAAAAACGATATATAGATTCATTTAAAATTATGAAAGTACCTACTTAATCACAATTATATTTTTTACATCCATATAAAAGAAAATGACATGTTTCACTTATGTAAGTAGAAAGGTTGCCTAAATCAAAATAACTCCAACTTCTGACTTTTCCCGTACATTCTGATGGCAATATGCTTCATTAGTGTCTCCTAGCGGCTCGAGTTGAGGCTTACTTTTCTTTCATACATTTGTGTAAAATTAAAACTGTTCATAAACCGCCCATTCATTGATAACGCTAATTTAATTATTTTAGAAAAAAACGCTCTTTTGCAAGTTAATATGAAGTACCTATCTAAGTAACATATGTACATAAACTTACCCCGGATTAAACAATAATTTTTGGTTTCTGAAATTCGGAAACACTTCATTTTAAAGATAATTTAATATACAAGTGTTATAAAAATATTCGAATCCTTTCTTTTGCATACTATAACCCAGGTCTCTAAGCTGAACCAATTACCAAAATGTGTTTTGAACATCAACAGTGACGATGATTTATAACTTCAACACGAACACGTGCTATATGGACCTAACAGACCTTTGTTGAAATAACCTTTAAAAATTTACAATTATTCCAGTTTTTATGTAATCTTATTATTCTTATATTATATTTCACCAAATAACCTGTCAACGTTTTTTGGCATCCTGAAAACGACTTCGTGTGTTTGTGTTTTAATTATTACCCCCGAACATATATGGTGACCGGACAACTCGAAATGAAACCAACCCAGAACCATCTCAGGTCATTTTGAGTGATAAAAAAAATTATAAAAAATGTTTAAATAGGTTACGTTAGGTTAGGGTTATCGGCTAATTTAAAATTATTTTTTCATAGCTTTTAATGACTTTTCAAGGAGGTGTTGAGTTGAATTTATTCTCAGTTGGCATGGAACCAACATGTATATGTAACCTATTTTGTGGAATTGTTTCAATCAATATTGAACAAAATACAAAATACTGCGATCAAAAACTAAATAAATTTAATTTGCCCCAATTGAAAGGAATGTCAACGTCAATCTTTTACCGAAAAAGATTCAAGTGACAACTAACTACCTCAATACTTAAATGAGTTAAAATCATATATAAAATTAAAAGAGTTAAAATTATAGCTTAACAATGCCGATGTTGAAACTTTATTTATTTAATTTAAATCACCTTATTGTTTCTCATAAACTAACTAACTAACTAACTAACCATCACGCCGTTTCCCCGCAGGGGTAGGCAGAAAGGACGGACCGCCAAACAACTCGGTCCTGGCACACACTCTTTGCTTCACTCACATTCATACATCGTCTCATACATACTCTTCTATTATTCTGACTTTTGACATGGCCCGACTCAAGTATCTGATTCACTTGATCGTGCCATGTCTTCCTCGGGCATCCCCGACTTCTTCTACCATTCACATTTGCTGAATACTCATAAACTCATTTACTCATAAACTAAACACTTATTATTACACTCTACACTATCGTATATTTTTGTAAAACTGTTTACACAAATTTTTATTATGTTTTTGTTCTTTCTAGGTACAATAATAAAATGTACGTAACCATATAGCGACCGGTCATTGGATGAATGGGCATCGCGTTTGGGTTCCACCTGGGCGTCGCGTGTTCGATTCCTCGCCTGGCTAAGTCCTCCATCACAACACAAGCAACATTTTCGGCTTTCTGTGGTGGTAGTAGGAGATTTTCAAACATTATTGGGGAATGTTTGTCTTTCTTTGAAAAAAAAAATATTACTCACGCAAAGGCTGTCCCTTAGTGGATTCCCATTACTCTAATGATTTTCTTAATATTGTATTTATCAAACGTAAAATTTGGAAAAAAGGGAAAAAAATTTACACTAGCACCTCTAGCGGTAAGAGTTGTTATTGCTGCCGATATTTAACTGGAGTTGGACGAATCATTAATATTACAGGGTATTTACCTAAATTACATCAATAATTACAATTATTATAATGAACAGAAGTTTGAGAGCTTTTAGTGTGAAACACAAACATTTTTCTGCTCTAGGTTATCAAATTTTATGATGTTTACGCCATAACTCACAACACAATAGCTGTAAATTTTTTTTAAAAAAACATTGCAAGGTAAATCGCAAGCATGTGATTGTTTATCAAATAAGTATTAATAGCTTAACTATTTTCATGAAATCATCGTTGCCGTACGTTATTGATCGTGTTATATAATTTTTGGTAAGGTTTGAGATGTTGATAAAACTATTTGTCATTGTCGTCAAATAATAAGAACCTTTCAAATCAATCTGCCAAGATATATTTTTCAATATTTTAAAATACAAAATTATTTGATACAAGAGTTAAATATGTTTTCAATATTTTACCAAGGGATTTTGTAAATTAAACGAAAGACCGAATGAGCCCGAGTTCCTAGTGTTATTTCACGCGCCCGGCTCGAGCACATGAACGCCTATAATATTGCTAAGTCGCAGATCGCAGCGGCAGTTAGCGGCCGCCTTTGCAGATATGCTATCTCCATACTACAACCCGGGGTGAGATGCGCCGGGCGTGCTGGGCACCGCCCACACATCGTGAACGCACTACAGATACCTAAAAACCGAAATAACAACCATAACATGAACCAAACTTCATGTCCATACATACGAAAATTTATAGAACGAGTAGTATACATCTTGAGAAGTGATTGCGTAATTTGAACTTTATTACTTCGTTCGAAAATGTGGTGTTCGATGTACAAATATGTGCAGGGTAAATTGAGCAATGATGTTTGATTGTAAGTTTATTGATCCTGTATACAAATATGGTAATTTTGTGTATGGGATGTAAAGAGGTGGGATTGATGAATATTATTGAAGAAAACGGTGCACAACCACGTTTAAGAGTAAAAACATAGTTGAAGTCATTTTTTTTTTAATAAATTCACTAATATACTATTTACATTATAAAGGAGAGAATCTAAGATGGGTGGGTGGCTGAAATAAATTTGACATTCAATTCAATTGGAAAGATATAAAAGATTAGCAATTCACGCTGGAGTCCTGATGTATGATAGTGTGGTGTAGAACTGACAGAAGAAGGTGAACGAGTGAAATTTTTGGATCTACTAATTTTAGGAGTCAGATTATCAGTAGGTACTTAGAGTGAACGAAATGATGTTCGAATGCGAATACAGCAAAGGCGTTTGCCAGGAAAGAGTGGTGTAGCATTCCATTTGTTTTGTCTTTTCCTTCTTCGTGCCTTTTCTAATCGGAGGTAAGCTATCATCAGGGCATTATTCTTCCTACGCATAGGAGCCCGGACACAACTCGACGTTACTGCGTCCGAGGCATATTGATTTCGAACTTAAAATAAAGAAGAACAATAATCAAAAACATCATCAACATACAAGTAAAAATGAAGATGAGGAATCATAAAAATTATGACGTAACACTGACAGAATACAGTCAACAGACATGAAGATGAGATGTGGAATTCAACAAACAGGCAGATGAGGAAATTAACAAACATAGTCAACAAATGTGAGGTTGAGGAAATCATAATCTAATACCAATACCTACAGTCCGCATCGGAACAGGAACTCCTAGGACTGTTAATAAACTTCACAGCAGTGTAATTTTTAAATGGTCATTAATTATTCAAAAATTAAAAAAAAACATAAAAAATACGAGTACAAAAGGTGTTACTTTTACGAGTAGGTATCCTATTTCTTCCAGCTAACTTAACAAATACAAATACAATACAATACATTTATTATTAAACCCATTAATAACGTGTTATATTATATTACAATTTGGGAGGCGGGAATGGGTACCACCGCCCCGGGAACCTTTATTGGATAACCAACACCTCTGCCATAGGTCACCCCAAGTGGTTCGCTACGTTTGGTGATTTAGCAGGGGTGCCCGGGTTCATGGGGTGAGGTTTGTCTAGGCAGATGACCAGGACACACTGAACCCCAGATTCCCACCCACCCTTTAAACTCTTTTCATACCCAGAATTCTCCTCCACTTCCTTTCCTTTAAAAAAAACCCTCCACACAGCATCATCAAAGATGACATAGGCCCTGAGGGAGATTATTTTCCTCAGGGTCTCCTGTGCGGAGCTCATGTAAAAAAAATATGTATAAAAAAATTTATGTAAAGTATAGTGTAGTGACATTTGTTTAAAAGAAATGTTTTTAGTGATGTTTTAAATTTGAGTGCATCGTTTATTTGTTTAACGTTATGTGGACGATTGTTGCATACTTTAATGGCCATGTAGTAGGGTCCTTTTTGAAATATACTTTGTTTGCTTTTGGTATTTAGTTTTCTGTGAACCTTGCAGCGTGTTTATGTGTTGAGTTTTTTTCTGTGGGAACTTTTCTGGAGATGATCGAACGAATAAATAAATTTTAACTTTATGATTTAGAAGCTATAAAGGCCGGGATCTTGGTCTTTAGTTGTACACAACTACAGTTAGTAGGTGCGAGCAATTGCGGTGCGTTGCCCGACTTTTTTTAAAATATTTTCGAGACGATCCGACGTCAGTCCCCATCGGCGCACCACAATGGCGACATTCGCAATAATCGCAATATTATAATGAGTATAAATAATATCCGAATGTCAATTAACTTCCCAGCCTCCCTGACAGCTGACATCTCGCGGGCCGTGGACCGCAGTCTCAATCATTTGCATAAGGAATAAGGAATTCCAATAATATTAATTATTGTGTCGCTCGCAATGCCTCCGCTGCGGAATATAATTATTAATTATTGGCAGAGATAAGTAGGTACTCCCATCTTGGGTTATAGAATCTACAGGATGCTGTTTTTGAAACAATATCAGAATCCAAACAATACAGAAATCCCTCTCCTATGAAGTTTGGCTACCATCAGGGCAATCTTCACTCTGCAAGCAGCAGCCATCGGGAAGGAATCAGTTGAACTGCATTAGCATCAGTCACGTAGGCATGTGTGCCGTCTTGTTATCTTAACATTTTCGTTTGATAAACTCGGGTCCGTTTGCTTTTTAGATACGGGGTAACATATTCCTTACGAGGTTGAAATTACTTCGTCGCTTCGATCGTCTGATTTTAATTCGATCAAAAGTTTCCATTAGATTGGGTAGTTTTACCAGATAAATTTCAAAACCTAAATTTACCAATAAAACCTCTTAAAAAAATAACACACGCGTGCAGCAAAATAATATGTTTACTGCACTTCGAAATAGCGTTTAATTAGAAATATTTTATAACAGAGAAATAATTTTAATACCATCCTAGGCATCTATTGATAGTTTAGTATAAATTTATTTAGACATTCACAGTACATTATAATATCTCTGGTGTCCCAGAGGTGCCAATATCCCTTTTCTGATTTTATATATATCCAGATTTTCGATTGAGTTTCGCTAAAATTGTCTTCATTTAATTAAATATTACAATTTGATGTTTAACTCATTAAGTTATTAATAAAAATAAATACATTAAATTATTTGTGGGAAAAACTCTCTTTTATAACTTTTGAAGGTTATTCCCATCAATATAATATATCATTGAAGAAGAAGATAACAATAATAATCTAAACGAAAACATGAAAGAGAAGAATAATTATCTAAACGAAAACAGACAGAGAAAGAGACAGAAAAATAGAAAAAGACAATGGTCACAACTGGGACTCGTTGCAGTTGCGACCATTGTCTTTTTCTATTTTCTGTGTCTTGTTCTCTTTCATGTTTTCGTTTACATTATTATTGTTATCTTCGTCTTCAATGATATAAATATATTAATTTAATTGACCCGACAATTGATCCAGTGACAATTGGCCCGCCGACAGTTGGCCCGTATACAGTTGATCCCCCGGACACTTGATCCACCGGACAGTTGACCCCCGGACAATTGGCCCTCTGCCAATCGATCCCTCAGATGATCCCCTGACTGATTATTTCTTCAAGTAATTATGCAGAGAAGATATACGGCCGTACAATCAAGTCGAAATACTTACATCTGTAGACGTCTTGGGCGAAAATCCGCAATAAAAATATTTTTACTAACACTAATTCCCAGTTCCCGAAGGAGCATCCAATGAGAACATTCGGCTGAATAACAAAATACGACACTAAACCCCCTGTACGTAACAAATTGAAAACGCACGCACCGAAACATGACAAAAATTGAATTGCAAGATGGATCGGGTCTTTACACGGCTCCCCATTAATAATTGTACCATGCTGTTTAGACTGTGCAAGACCGTGCAAATAATTGTAAAAAATCTAACTCAATGCACTGAAGGGTATTATTATTTATCTTGTATTTAAATATTTTATATTATTAATTCCAACGTGATAATAATGTATTAGTTATGAAGGCTGGCGCCTGTAGTGTTTTATGCTTGTTTTAATGAAGTTGATGCAATTTATAATCTGGTGAAATAATCCAGTTTTAGTTTTACACTCAGAAATAAAGTGTAAAATAGTAAATCTATCTGTGTCATCGAAGATTTATTGACGTAACTGATATAGATTTTAATTAATCACTGAATTTGCCACATAGCGCAGGAGCTAATTAATCTGAGGTGTGGAAATTTACTTGACAGTTTAGTGCAACTTTTGTGTGATTTTCTATTCATGTTTTATCTGACTGAAGTCCCCTGCGTTGCCCGGGCTTTACTCAGAGTTTTTAGAAATATTTTTTCTTTCTCTAATTTTAAAGGTCAACTATGCAAAATTTCATCAATCTCGGAATAAAACTGTAGGTTTGTTTAAAAAACAAATCAAAGCCTGCCATAACGTCCACAGAACCCAACCGCTACACACACTCTTCTTTATTTATAATAGAAAAGTAGCAGAAGCTCTCGGCGTTTCCCGGGCTTTACGCAGAGTTTTTTTTAAATCTCTTGTAAACAGTGAACTTCCCCTTGTTTTGAAGGTCACGTGCGTAACATTTAATTAATATTGGAATAAAGCTGTAGATTCGTATAAATCCTCCTGGTGACCGCCCGTCCACCCGCTACAGACATTCTTCTTAGATAAATATAATATTTATAGATACGAAAAACCTAAATTTATAATTATAAATTTCTATTCTTCAGGTACGTACTATTCTTAATATGTATATTATTTTCTGTTGTTAACTTTTGTACTTACATAACTTATAAGCCATTGAAATATGTATTTTTTTTAGTTATAAATCTTAAAATTTTTCATTGAATAAAGATATATATTATTATTACTATTATATTATAATAGATAGATTAATTACAAGCTACGCTTACATAATACGTCATTGCTAATTTTATAGCGCTATAAGTGTTTAAGCTTCCTGTATAAAAAATGGACGATGAACATATCGCTAACGCCATCATATTACAATATTTATATGACCTAGAAAATCCTCTTTCAACAATCATACATTGTCTTCTAGAGTTTGGTCAACTACTGTCTTGATACCATTATTCGTGGTAAGCCTTCTTGGGACGTTTACGATATCTTATTCTATCCACCTGAGCGTCATATGTTCTCTTATCACCTCTTTCTTTGATTTACATGTTAATAAGACCTTCTAAGCGAAATGTGTGAAGTACTGGTAGATGAAGAACGTCCTGAGGAGCGATTCTATATATTTTGTGGATACGGGAAAGATTTCATACGGAACCGATTCGTCTCAAATTTTACTATGTTATTCCGTACACCAGTACCTACCTATCGCAGGAACTAAAAAAAAGTTTTTACGTTGAACATTTCTTATTTTTTACATACAAAATATAATGAAAAATAGACTGTTTTCTGTATGTAAATTTCAACGACGCGCCATTTTGTCAATTTTTTTTTTATTCTAGTTCCTGCAATAACTTCACTCATACTGATTTGTTAACTTTTTTTTTTGTTTACGAATAAGCGAAAGAGTCAAAACTGGACCCACCACCAAGGTCCGTATTTATGAGGAGGGCAACTTCAGCGCAGTTCCGTAACTACTTAATTTTTTTTTTTTTTTTAATAATTGTATTTTTGTATACTATTAAAGTGATTTAATATATCTATGGAGTTTGAATAGCATTGTTAATCATTTTAAAAAAAAATCCTAAAAACTCGTCGAATTTACGGGGGCTAGACCACCGGCTCCTCTTAATCAAACATGGATCTCAAAGAGGCGTTCGGCTGCAAAGCAAGCATTTTTATATAGTTAAGTTCGAATCATACAATTCTTTCTAATAAGATTATTCTTGCATGTACAAGAAAAGCTAAATATGTTTTTATCGGCTGATTCCAAACTTTGAAGGCTAAACCCATGGGCAAAACCGAACGGATTTTTCGAAATATTTAATTTATTCGGCGAAAGTTAGGGGGCTTCCGTGCCGCGGATTTCTCATCACTGATATAAGTTAATGTTTCAACTGCTTGGAATCAGTGTAGCTATTTTATCTGAAGAGCCAGTTGATTTACATAATTTCAACAAATCATCAAATTTCAAAGTTAATTTTCAAGTTCTGTGAGCGTTTTATTGAAGTTATTTTGTTACATCACTATGGGCCAGTTTCTTAATACAACTGAAACAATAACTGAACTGAACTTTCACAGAACTTGAAAATCAACTTTGAAATGTTATTAACACAGAGTATATTGTAAAGCAGAAAAAAATTGAGACTGGGGAGAAGACGGTTGGAAAGTGCCTGGCTACTCAGATCAGAAGACTAATCATGGCAAAATTAATAAATTAACGTTTTGAAGCGTTCTGAAAGGTAGTCTCTCTGAGTTGCACAAATTATTATTCATCTGAAATAAATCATTTGTTAATCCATTTGAACTTAATACTAAGTTAATGTAGCTAAACTGCCACGGAGGTCCTCAAGGTCATCCATCAGGTCCTACCCAACTGTTTTCAGAATTTTGCCGGAATACTTATCTTTCGCAATCGATCTAAGAACATAATATGTCTATTTACAAATGAAATAAAATCCAGAGCCCAGCGGTGTACCATCTTATTAGCCATCAAAATTGACGGCGGCGTTATATTTGATTGAAAGATGAGGCATTCAAGAACAACCACATGAGGAAGCGAAAAGATACGCGAAAACAGTAAACAAAATGCTCCATTGACACGCCAATTTGTTTTTATTAACACATTTGGAATTTTTATGGTGTTTACGAGGCATTTGATTGTTTATAAGGTAAAAAGATAAGTTAAATATTAAGTGGTGTGAAAATCAGTAATCAGTTAAATAATAAATTATAGAAATATTATGTGGTTTGTAAACTAAAACGTTGACAAATAATAATGTTCAGGAGGTGTTAGGTGGTCTTTGGGTGGTGAGTTGTAGGTAACGGTTCTATACAAAGCATCAAAATCTATTTTTATAAAGAAGCGTGTCTGTGGCTGGTGAGCAGGCGAGTAGCAAGGATTTATTGTATAAATATATTTTTTAATTTTTTATTTATATACTTTTTTTATTATATGTTTTACATGGTATAATGATAATTTAACGTCTAAGGTTTTTACTACTCTTCCATTGGAAGCATTCGCTTGTGTATGGAAGGGGAGTGTACATAAATGCTGTTATTAGTTACTGCTTAAATAATTCATTGTACTTAATATAATATTCGGGTCTTATGCTTCCGATTTCTCCCGGTAGACGATTGAAAAAAGTTCTTCCCTGGTTGTAATCATGTTGTGTAAAAGTAGTATTTAATTTTGGGCAAAGAAAAACTAGTCGAATTGGGTTTGCAGTTAAAATTAATATTTTTCTTTTTCTTTTATAATTTGAATTAATGAATTTTTAATATATAAATCTTTAAATATAGGTACTTTAAATTCTTCAAACAGGCGTTCCGTTGGGTAGTCCGAAGATTTTTTTAATTTAATTTTAATTATCGTTCTTTGCACAATTTCTATTGGAAGAAGGTTACATTTATATGCGGACCCCCAACTAATAATAGCGTACTGTAGAGTGGATTGAACTAAGGCATAGTAGATTACATAAAGATTTTCTATCGACAGAAAATTTCTAATTCTTAAAAATATATATATTAATTATCTAATTTTTTTTACTATTTGACATATTTGTTCCTTCCATTTCGTTTTATTCCGATGTTGATAAAATTTAGATTTTGGGACTTTGACAAGTGTTTTGTGAAGTCATTTGGTACCACAAGGGGTGAAGTGGTTTGGAGAAATCATGTGTTGCTCAGTGATGCTGTGACTCATCAGATGATGAGACGTGTAGTGATTACCCTGTTTACCTGCTGGCTGTGGAATCAGGGTTGCCAAAAAGAAATGTTTTTGCTACTAAACAACTTAAATTCGAGTTTTAGGCAAAAATACTTAGACAAAACTTACCCCATGAACCCAGGCATCCCTGCTAATTCACCGAACGCAGTGAATTATCTAATAAATCGTTCCCAGGTAGGCGGTACCCATACCCACCTCCCAAACTCAGCATAGCATTCCTCGTCCTTTTTTAACTAGACCATTTGGCATTTCACCTGTCTGTAAATTTGCTGCATCCCCTTTATTATTCAAGCAAGCCTTACTTTGACTAGGCTATCTTTGACTAGGTGGCTAACTTTTTATTGAGATAGATATATATATATATATATATATATATATATATTTTTAAATTCCGATTATTAGGAATAAAAAAAAAATGATGCATAAAATATATGGTCTATAATTGTAGTACTTAGGTACTTACAAATCTATCTGATGATTTCAGAGGAAATTTGAGTTTTTATCTGTTAAATAATATCAACTTAAAAACATTCTTTTTTGAATGCAGAGTACTGATGTTCACATAAATACTAGTTCAAAAAAATAAGAAGCTATAAAATAGGTTTCGTATTATGTTCAGACTTTTGCACTAAGCACTATTTAAAATGAAAGTCGGATTCCCTGTTGATAGTATCTGACCTGTTTAACTAGTCAAGCAACCTACTCACCAGATTATAAACCACCCCATTTACTATTTATTTATTTATTTATTTATTAAAAGAAGTTTATACAATGAACAAAAAATTGTGTTAATTCATCCGCCATGCTAGGGATGTCCCTGTGTTATGGCGGATGAAGATTACAGATTGTGTAGGTACAGTGTACAGCTATTAACTTATGCAATTCATTTAAGTAGTTTAAGTAACATATTTAGTAACAAATTAAGTTAGTAATTTAATTAACACATTAAATTAATTTATGTTACAAGTTTTATCAATTATATTACAATTCAATTAAAATAGCAAATTTTTACTCATCATCGTTACTGAATGTAAGGATCCATTTTGATAATTTTTTTTTAAAGATATGGGGTTGGGTTTCGGATTTTAGGTTCTCGGGGAGAAGGTTAAACATTTTAGGAGCTAGGTACATGAAATGTCTTTGAGCTGATGTGGTGCGTAGTGTAGGAACATTGTAGTGTCGTTTGGTTATTGTTCTGGTGGTGTAACTGTGATGTTAAAGAGTTTTTTTCTTGTATTTGAACATGAAATGTGTTAGTGTAAATTTTAGATGAAGTTGCCGTATGTTTAAGACATTATATTCTGTGAAGAGTCTATTGGAGGAATATCTTGTTGGTCGCTTGTTGATAGCACGTAAAATCGTTTTTTGGGCTTTTTGCAGAGGATCAATAAAATTAAGAGCACAGCCGCCCCAAATTATGATGCCATATGCTAACTGGGATTGGCAGAGAGCATAGTAAACCGTTTTTAGTGTTATAGGAGTAAGTATATTTCTTAGAGTTCGAAAAACATAAGAGAGCTTGCGAATTCGGGGAGTTAGACTGGCTAAGTGCTGATCCCAACGAAGATGGTGATCAATTAGGACCCCCAAGTATTTTATATGAGATACTTTTTCCAAATTTGGGCAAGTACAGGAAGAGTAGGGACTTGGACAGGAGTGAATTGTTATTTTCTGATTGATAGAAGGTTGGGTTGCAGCAGATAGACTGAAGGTTAAGAATTTAGTTTTACCAGCATTGAGGGTGAGGAGATTATCATCTAACCAATTCTTTACCAGACCTATGTCATATTGAGCTATGTCGAATGCTCCTTTCCAATTTTTATGTCGAGCTATAAGCACAGTGTCATCTGCAAAGGATATTATTTTTCCGGTTATGGGTAGGTTACAGAGTTTATTGATGTATATGAGGAACAAAATAGGGCCTAGAACACTTCCTTGTGGAACTCCGAATTGGATTGGTAAAGGGTTGCTTAAAGCTATGTTGTTAATTTTCACGGTTTGTGATCTTCCAGTTAGGTATGAGGAGAACCAGTTAAGAGTTGAATCCCGGATGCCTATTTGAGATAGTCTTTCCAGAAGAATGGGGTGGGAAACCGTGTCGAATGCTTTGGCTAAGTCTAGGAATATGGCTAGGCAGGAATCGCCTTCATTCAGGCTGTTGGTGATGTTCTCAGTCAAGTCTAAGATTGCAGATTCTGTACTCATTTTTTTTTGGAAGCCAAACTGATTGGGCGAGAGAATCTTCTGGGTTTCCAAATGTGAGATAAGTCTACTTTTAACAACTTTTTCAATGATTTTTGATAGGACACTTAGCAAAGAAATGGGTCTGTAGTTTTCGATATTTGTTTTGTCGCCACTCTTATAGATCGGAATCACCGTTGCATGTTTTAGTTGATTAGGGAAGGAACCGCTTTTGAAACTTAGATTTACAATATGTTTTAACGGTGTGGAAATAAAGTGAGCTATGTGTTTTAGTATGTAAGGTGAGATTTTATCAATACCTGCAGCACTATTTGTTTTTATGGAGAGTATTGTGTCAACAATTTCTTTAGTGGATGTGGGGGCTAGGATAAGGGTGGGATGAAGAGAGTTCTGCTGCTTTACCTGTGAAGTTAGAAGATTTTCGGTTTTATTTGTGGTTTTAAGAATTTTTTTGGCTAAGTTCATGCCGATGTTACTGAAGTAATGGTTGGCGTGATCGGCTAAGGTTTTTGGGTCTTCGTGGACTTGGATATTTTTACCATTAATGAGTAGTGATTGAATGTTGAGTGAGGTTTTTTTATTTTCTGAGATGTCGTTGACTACGTTCCAGATTACTTTACTGTCATATCCTGAATCTTCAATTTTTTTTTTATAGTATTTTTGTTTGGTTATTATTATCAGGTTATTGCAGATGTTACGATACTTTTTATAGAAACGTAAGACTTGGGGGTCTGGATTATTAAGTGCTTGTTTATGTAGTCTGTCTCTTTTACGTATGCAGAAGATAAGGCCATTCGTAATCCAAGGTTTCAGTTTCTTTTTTTTATTGGAGGCTGTTTTGGTGGGGAAAGACGCTTGGTTAATGTGGGCAGTTAGTGATGCAGAAAAAATTTCAAGAGCTGTGTTGACATTTTCAGAAAGCAGGGTAGACTCCCATTTTTCTTGTTCTACAGACTTTATCAGATAATCCATGTTTACAATGTTATGAGAGGGATTGCTGGACTTAGGGGGAGTAGATTTTGAGTTGTGTAATTCTAGGATGGTTGAGTAGTGGTCTGTTACGGTAGATTCAAATACAATTGATTTAGCGGTTCGCTTAGTTCTGACCATGATGCGATCTATGCATGTCTTAGTAGTGAGTGTAACTCGGGTAGGTATGTTGATGTATGGTATAAGGCCATGCAGACCCATGAGGTTTAGGTATTTTGTAGTATGAGGGCTGGCTTCGTTTAGGATGTCTATGTTGATGTCACCGATTATGATAAGATCCTTAGTGGTGTCATCGATTTTTTTTTCGAGCGAGTAGAGAAAAGGGGAGACGTTATTGGACTTAGGGGAGCGATATATGGCGAAGATATTTAAGTTGTCAATAGAGACTTTGAGGCAATTTGCATGGTCAACTGAAGTTTCAGACACTTAATGATTTAAGTGAGATTTTACATAAACTATGACCCCGTCGGATTGGGACCAGTGCTGAGTTGTATTATACACAGAGTAGTTGTTAATTATTTTCGGGATATAATTTGCATTAATCCAGCACTCTGACAGAACAATTATATCAAATTCATTTCCTAAGTCAGTTAGGAGTACAAGTAAATTGTCGAAGTTTTTATTGAGGCTACGGATGTTCATGGCAAACATTTTTAGTGCTTTAGGTTTGGAGATAATTTTTTTATACGCATTTGTATCATTTGTCGTTTGAACAGTGATGTTAAGAAAATTATCGATAGAGTTAGTTGGATCCATTATGAGCGTCTGTGTTTGGTGGGGGTTCGAATTAAGCAGAGATTTTATTAGTTGTGTGGATGTATAAGTAGTAGCAATTAATATTTAATGAATTTTTTTGCAGATGTTTAGTTACTCTAGAGCTTAGGAGAGTCACAGATATAAAGCGAGTACGTACACTTAAAGGAACTACGATCATTGGGTTAATTAAATGTATTGAAAGTATGAGATTAAGGAGTTTTGTAAGGATGGAATGAATAATCAATGCGGATAATAATCGGATGCTATGAATCAACACTTTCTATTTTAAGCTAACTTATTACTTATTAACCACATTGTCAACTATTGATTTCCCCAAAATAAAATAAATAAATATATTAGTCATACTGTGTCATAATTAGTCTATTTTTTTTTTTACACCAGGAGGCTCCACTCCACACAGGAGGCCCTGAGGAAAATAATTTCCCTCAGGGCCTATGTCATCTGGGATGCTGTGTGGAGGGTCTTTTTGAGGAGAGTAAGGAATGAACATTGGTTTTGAAGAGACCCATGTTGTAGGAGGGAGGAAACACAGATGCCGGCAAATCGTTCCATAGCCGAGCTGTTGAACTCAAGAACGAGTCGAAAAAACGACCCGTTCTCATGTGACAAATGTCAACCGTGTACATATATTGGGCGCGCGTTTGGCGTGTCTCCCTACTATGCACCGGTGCCGAAGGGATCAATGACGCTAGTTCCTCAGAGCATCTTCCATTGAAATACCGGTAGAACATGGATAGCATTCCCACCCAACGCCTGTGCTCTAAAGATTGCAATCCGTTCGTTAAGATGGGAGAATCTATCAAACGGACCGCCCGTTTCTGTACAGAGTCGAGGGTATTTTTCAAGTATTTTGGAGCTCCAGACCAGAGGTGGCTGTCAAATTCAACCGTTGGGCGCATTTGCGATTTGTACAGGGTTAGCAGTTGTGTACTTTTAAAGTATCTGCGGTCCCTGTACAGTACGCCCAGTTTTGGTTAATTCTCCCATTACTTTAGTTGTCTATGGGCCCTTCGGGTTGTATGAACTCGTTTCGGAGATGGGCCGAAGGTAGACGTGCAGATACATTATAATTCTAGAGCTCCGTAGACGGAACATAGTGTAGCTGATGGGATAGTTTATCAGGAATATACTATGCTTTAAGGTCGCGGAAATCTTGGAATAATAACACTTGGCGATAGTGATTGCATTTATTTGTAACTTTAACATATTAGGTCAGGTTAAATTATCAACCGCGTCAATTATCAGAGGAATTTAGATTGACAAAATACATGTTTTATCGACCCCAATACAGAAACCGCAATGACAGGCTTTATGTTTCTTGAACATTCTCGGGGCTCCGGTGTAGCCAGCGTACGTGAAATAATGATACCACTACGAAAATAGTCGGTTCGCCACATAATGAGTCGCTACAATAGCTTTCAGTAAGAAAGGTTTTTAATCCTTCGAACTATAATTACGAATTATGACACGTCAATAAATAGTCACTATGATTCAAAGAACCTAAGTTTCTCAATAAGCATCCTGTAGTATTGGAGAATACTTTCCAGTACTTACAAATAGCGAATGTCTCTGAAGAAATTCTGATAAAATCCAATAAATCTTAAAATTTTCTCACTTTGTTGCCTTAAAAATGAAAGAAATATTTATATATAGCAACCCTGCTTCTCTTCGTATTATAAGTCAGATCACGTCTCAAGGGGGTTCGTTGTCGACTTCGCACATTATTAATCGGCGCCCATTAGCGTCGCAGTCCGCCGCCGCGCGCCGTCCAGTTCCCGCCGACCGCTGCCCGCCACGCCACTGGTTGACGGTCTCTCACTGTTTATTATGCTAATTATCATCCGCAAATTAATCTCGGCCACTTAACTACCGAATGATCTACCCCACCCCTGTTCTCCCAGTGATTTGAAAACAATCTAACACCAGTGGCGTGCCGTAAAAAAAAAAACATATTAATTTACACAAAAAAAAAATGTCGACCGAAACACTAGTTCATCAACTTGGCGGGCAAGAGCCTGATTATGCCTTCCATTTGGGTACCATTATTTTGGGTACCTACGCCAAAACAGGTGCAATAATAACTGTGGTCTTTGGTCAATTCATGATGTGTGTAAAATAGGGTTATCATAGTTACATCAAATAGAAAAATCTAACTAGATGAAATTGCGTAGATACTCCAAAATTAGCGTTAATTCGGTTTTTGCGTAAATATTACCATTGTAAAAATATTACAAACGTGAAAATGTAACCACGATCTTAGTGGGTAGATATTATAAAAATATGCTAACTGAGAATAAAGTCAACTCAACACCTCTTTGAAAAGACATTAGACTAAAGTAGCCTATAACCCTAACCTAACGTAACCTATTTAACCAATTTTTTTTCATCACTTTTAAGGCTGCACTATCCGAATTTCTACCGTTTTCTTGCATATCTCCCTTGAACATTTGAAGTTTTTAAGCTCTTAAAAAAATATATGTTATTTTTTTAAGATAATATCTATAAAACCCTCACACCGAAACGCAAATAATATGAAATTCCCTCCTTAGAAAAAAAAATCGCAAAATATGCTCCGAAAATTTTTATTTTCAAGCCTGTCTCTATTATTTAACAAGTTATATGTATGAAAAAATTCACAGTGTTTTTTTAACGTTATTTTAGACAACTCCCATTTTTGCTTTATTCTAAACGAGTCGTGTTTTATTAAACATTTTCACAATTTTCGCTTCAATTTTATCGTTTGAAATATTAGCGCGCTCTTTCCGACATTCGTTTTTACATATCTCTCCATCTTCTTCTTTTCGTGCTCGGGTACGGGGCCTTAATGACTTTTCTGAGGTGGATCTGAATTGGTTTCATTCTAAGTTGTCCGGTCACCTATAATGGCAGTTAAATAATTCTACGCTCCATAAAACAAGAATTTCAGCAGTTCTATCGGTGGTCGAATATTAAATACAATGGTGAAATTAATATTAGCATTTTCTGGTAAAATTTTAAAAGACTACTGCACCTTTTTCATCTATAATTTTCACTGAAAAAATCAACATAATGTAAATTATTTAACAATTATTTTCTAGTTTCTGTACGTAATTTGGTTTTGGCAGTATGTAAATACCTGCACAATCGAAAACAATGTTAATAATGTGATCTCACCCGAAAACGCTAGCCGACATAGCTGAGTTTCACCATGCATTGACTTGAAATTGTGACACGACTTTTGTTACACTTTGAAAAGCCATAAAACGTGATTCGAAATTGAAATGTCGACTCAAATGATTGGAAGTCACGTGAAATGAACACAAGTCATGTCTGGAACATTTGATAAATCAGTTAAAGACATACATCTAAATTATCGACTTAATTCTGCATTGTCGATAGATCAAAATAAGTCGACGCGATTGGTATTCAATGCGCGGCCAACCGATACATCAGTAGTAGATTGATATGCAAATAAGCGTGAGTATAATTTGATCGCTGATGAATATATTTGTTCATATTGAATACATGCGAAAATAATCGATGGAAATTTAAACATACCTTATTCAATAAATTTCAAATGTTCAAAATTGAATACACACCTACATACATTATCATATTACGATCATGGAAAGCGTTGCTTTATGCAAACAGTAATAATTGGGGTAAAAATTTATAATCCCGTAGGAACGTTGGAGCTAAGCCTAATATTTATTGATATCCGGTACTTGATACTGGTATCACTTTTACCTTCATAAATATAGGGGAACTCAAAAGCAACGAAAATTTCTTTATAACTTTTTTATTTTTCAATATTTTTACACCAAAATTTGGTCGCCTTTAAAGTGTTCACGCACTTGTCCAACCTTTTTACCACTTTTTTTTTTTTTTTTTTTTTTGTTATTGTTTTCGGGGTGTTATGCCGTGTTTCGCTACCTCCTTCTTTAGCCAACGTTTCGGACAGCGTTACAGTGTCCATCATCAGGGCAGATGAACTCATCTGCCATGATGATGGACACTGTAACGCTGTCCGAAACGTTGGCTAAAGAAGGAGGTAGCGAAACACGGCATAACACCCCAAAAAAAATAACAAAAATACTTTTTGGCCGTGAAAACCTAAAAACATACCTTTTTACCACTGTTCAAAACAATTTTGAAACCCACCGATTGGAATGTCCTTTATGACCTCCATCGATTTTTGTTTAATCTTCGACAGTATGAAAACATATCCCTTTCAAGTCCTTTTTTATCTTAGAGAGCAGAAAGAAGTCACAGGGAGACAGGTCGGGTGAATAGGGCGGGTAAACAATTTGGGTCATTCCATGCTCGCTTAAATACTGCTTCACAGACAACGCGGTGTGAGCAGGTGCATTGTCGTGGTTGAAGAACGAGTCCCCTGTGCGCCAAGGATTCGACTTGCAACTCTCTCGCAACCTCTTCAGTACCTTCATGGAGAACTCTCGGTTAACTGTTTGGCTTGGAGGAACAACCTTTGCGTGCACAACATCTCGGAAAAAAACCTATGAGCGTCGTTTTGATGTTCGATTTCACCTGACTTTTTTTTCTGAAAAGGAGAGAGAGCACTCTTCCATTGGCTTGACAGTTGCTTGGTTTCGGGATCATACCCATAACTAGTGACTCAGCACTCATATTGGTATAATAACATTGGAAAAAATCTGGGTCCTCTTCCAGATGATTTTTTAATTCGTGGCAGGCTTGATGGCGAAGGCTCTCTTCGATCCTCAGAGAGGAGGTTTTCGCGTTTTCGCCGAAAGAAGAAATCTTGATTTACTTAAAATTAAATCTTGGACGAACGCGTGGACCCACAGTGACGCGGCTTTGCACACTGACCGAGAAAGAGTTTCCGTACAACAGCCGATCACACAAAACCCGTTCTCCCTCCACGTCTCACCTCTACGGCCCGAGTTACTTTTGGGTAATACAATTTACACCAATATAAACCTTTCACCTTCACTGCCCGTGGCCTTGTAAATAACTAAATGTGTAAAAATTAAATCAAATACGAACTTGTAAGCTTTTTAAGATCATTTCATAAAAAAATTCTCCGGTCCTGAAGAGTTCTAAATTCTTCAGTCTTTTAAAAAAAATATCAACCCCCTTTTGCAACCAATTTTCTAATTAATGTAACATCGATAGAGATGGAGGGTAAAATAGCAAATAATAATATAAAGTCATGTAACGTCCAATGTTTCTTTAATATAGTGTTCTGCGTCCAATGTCGTATCTTCTCCAAACATAATCTTTCTAATAAAAGTGTGTTTATCGGAAGTGACTCACTTGCCAGGTAAGTAAGTTTTCTGTTACTGTTTGTGTATAAGAAAATTAGATAGAGCCTAGGAACTCATAATAAATTGTGCAGCGCTTTTGGGGTGATTTTTCACAAAAACAGTGCTCTTCAAATTATTCAATTATTATTACACGTCTGCCACCGTTATGCTGTCCGAAACGTTTAAGGGAACATTAATTTATCCTTCTTCAGGCACACAGTCTCTCTCTTTAGTGTGCCTGCGTTATATTTTTAAGAACCTCTTTCGATTGCGGCGATAAAATTATGACAACTACTATTTGTCACTCTCAAGCACGTCAATGCATAAATGTAGATTTACTCATATGGCTTTCAATTATTTTCTTTTCGAGAATGTCAATATGTTTTTGGGGCAAATGCAGAATCTTGTCTCATTGGTGTGGTATAAATTTTACATGAACCGGTTTCCAACAAAAATATCCTTCAAAATTATAAGTTAGGCCCCAGACGGCCAGAATAGTCAATAGTGTAAGATGAAGGTGATAATGTGGAGGTCCCCTAGCCCGGGGACTTTTTTAGAATTCCCTCGTAGAAAAGGAGTGCTCTCAACCAAGTAGAGCTGCAAGACTCACTCAAGATCGGGCTGACTGTCTTATTGTGCGTTTTAGGGATAACTTAAGATGATCTGATGTAAAATAATGCAAAATCGTGCAAATTACGTGTTTTGGATTTGAAAATTTGTTCGCTTAGAAATATTATAGATGATTTAATTAAATACTGTAAGTAGAAAACATCTTGGCTTTTGAAGTATTTTTAAGAATCAAGTATTTTTTTTGATAAGTCTTTTAAAGGGTTTTTCTAGACAAGGAAAAAAAAATTCTTCATATTTCGATGGTTTCAATATTCAAAAATAGCTCCTTAAAAGGATTTTTCAAAATTCGAATTATTTTAAAAGTTATAGCCAGTTTAGTTCGACCGGTTTATACGAAATCTAACTAGAATCTAAATAGAGCAAAACTTAAACCGCGTTTTTCTCAAAAACTACTTTTTTCGGAACGTGTGTCACAAAATCTCAAGTTCTATTTGATCGGATTTTCTTGAAATTTGGAATGATTTTTTTTATATATATCTCTATGGTAGGAACTAACAAAAAAAAAAAGTTTTTCTATAAAAAAAAAAATATTTCCATAAATCATTTAAAGATCTGATCGTGCAACTATTACATTTAAAAACTTAAAAGCTATTGAAGAAAACCATAATTAAAAAAAAATAAATTTAATACCTTTAAAAAGACATTTAAAATTGCAACCACAAAACACCCTTTGTCTCAAAACCGTCAATTAGTTAGTTGGTCACTTTTCACTCCACGGTGACGCACCATGTACACCATTTGAGTTATTTTCTTATTTTACAAGTCATCCTAAGATCACATTTCCTATAAATATTTATCTGCGATTAGTAATCAGTTTTTCAAATTATTCATTTAATTAATGATTAGTTTAATTTAGGAGGCGGGCATGGGTAACGCCGCCCCGGGAACTATTTATTGGATAACCATCACCCTCGCCATAGGTTCATTACGTTTCGTGATTTAGAAAGGAAGAGGTGAATTTCTAGTTAAGAAAAAGTTTTTAATTTAAATTAAAATAAATCCTTTATTTGGAACAACCTGAAAATATTTGAACTCTCACTACAACAATTACGAAAACAGGAAAATTTTTGCTCGTGCAATGATGAAGAACTTTCCTTGCAAATGATCCGGCAACAAACAAGAAAAACATACGTGTAAAAATATACTTGGAAATCGCGCGTCGAGCCAGATAAGATTGGGAACCTCTGATTTAAACCTTGGTTTTTTAATGCTTTGATAATATTTTATAATGTAAAACGATTCATTTATAAATCTTATCTAATTTTACATATGTAAGATATCCTTACAATGACCGCAAAATCGCAATGATAATCAACACATTGCGACATTTTTCGGCAGTATTTTTGTTTGCCAGTCTTTTGCTTATTTACGACGTTAAAATTGATTATGCATGTTGCACGATGCATCCAAAAAATCGTGAGCACTCCACCCCACTGTGGTAAAAAGATCGCGTCCGCAATTTTATTTGAGTTCTACATACATTAACTCTACGAAGTCATGGGCTACCTGTCTGAAAATTTTGTTAACCCAACCCGTAACGTGATGGGTCAAATAAACCCCGCCGATCATTTAATATGTTATAGTTCAATCCGTTTTCATCCGGTGTATTTTTTAATCAGACGTTTCCATTCAAATTCGAGATACAAATCGAATCGAATAAGTCCCTGATTTTAAAATTGCATTAAACTTAATTACCTATTAATTACGAAATTAATATCGATTTAATCGTCACATTAACAACTGAATCACATCAGAGATATTATTTTTGTGTATTAATTTATTCTTATTTTGTTCTTAATACTACAGAAACCTTTCTGGGTACCACTGTATACTTATCTCATGTATCATTTTAATGTTAAAGCCGTTTTATGGCGTTAAAATAAATAACATCCAGAAAATAACCGAAAATTAAGCGATGGTAAGCTAAATAAACGACAAATTGATATTAAGACAAAATTTACATCTGACCCATAAAAGCTGTTCGTTTTTAGAAACACAGGGCTTAAAAAAATTTTTATTGACGTACGCGGTACACAACCCTAATAATTTTTGTTTGCTCAAAACTCACGTTTTAATAATTTCCGGTGAATTCGTAATTATAATAACTTATTTACTCTAACAGACCCCTGGGGATGTAAGTTCTTTATATTTAAAATTAATAAAAATAATACCTTACCATTAATATATTTTACGTACGACTATTTTAAAACTTTATAACCAGTGTTTCAACTATAAAATGAGCCGTAAGCACAAGATTTTATTTTTCTAGACGATTAATTAATAACTTCGGGAGGTATTCATTTAGAAACATCTTAAATATTTGTAACACGTTCTTCAGAATTAATTAAAATGAACGCGACGGTAAGGTCGAATCTCCAGGCCCGCTAGGGCGAATTCGACCGTGCATTCGTCTAATACGCCGTGCCGTGGGCGTTGTTTACACGCTTTCTTCACTTACGTCGTTAAAATTTCCCACATTTGTCTTCTTTTATTTGGTAGGGCAAATTCGATAGTAGGTCCGTCCAATACACAGGTCGCGAGTCGCAATTTGTATACACGGCTTCTTTACTTACGTCGTTAAGATTCTGAATATATTTTAGGGTATATTGTAGTCTTAACAGTTTGGCATGAAAATCCTACAAATTTTGAAACTGGATCAAATCTGACCCATCGCGGCTGTTCATTTTTGTAATCACCAGAATTCAAGGGTTAGCTTGACTTCACGTAAACATCTGCTTTAACGGACCCCCCGGATAAAAATCCATGGGACCCCTGACACATACTAATTAGGGAATACGTTGTTGCGGGCGGCATTTCAAAGTTACAGAGTTACAAAGTTATACAGTTTTTCCTCATTCGTGCCTCCGCCATGACAGGCTCGTCAAACGGTGTTATTTCATTATTTCGGATGACATTCACGATTCCACAACAATGGAGGTGTGAGACAATTCTCAATAAGAATATCCGGCTAGAAATGACTTTGATTTAGCTGTTACCTGCGTTTTATGGAAACGTTTCATTTCGTATTATGTCTATATTAGTCTTCAGACACTTCAATGGAGACAGCAGGCCCATTAGGTATTCTAACTCAGGAAACACAAAGATAATTATTGCATGACGAATTTCACAAATCACCTGTTTATACTAAATGATGACAAGAATGCGGAATTCGTGATAATGGGTTTTATCGTAGTTTTGTCCTATAATATTTAAAACGTGAGTGCAGGAAGAATGTGAATTGCGAAAATCACACATACATATACATACATATCAAAGATACTGAAATATTAGAGTTGTGCTATCCGCAGTTTTTACTGGGTGGGACTGTTTCCTGGCGTCGCCGATATTGCGAATACTAATGCATACCTTAAAAAAAATCAACTAAACGAACGAATGCTTTCCGTATTCAAACTATATTGTTAACCAATACTACTGCACACCTTAAAAAAATCAACTAAATGAATGAATTATTATTAAATATATTCGTATTCAAACTATGCCCACTATGTCCTTCGACGGTCGGGTGGCCATCATAGCATATCTCTTGTATTTCGATATCTTTGATACAAATATATTTTTATTTATTTTTGAAGTGAAAACTTCTTTAGCACCGTTGTGATTTGAAACTCGATGAAACGAAAAAGCGACACTAAAAAGATACAAATACATACATCTACAAGGTTTAGCCTGCGAGAGAATGAGATGGACTAATTGGTCTCCTCTTTGTGCGGTGCTTCGTAGCCCCTTCACTCTTGTCTTCTTTAGTTTGCTGAAGGTTTCACTTCTATCGCGTGTGAACTGCATACATTTTTTTTATCAATTCTTATGGTCTGTGTCATCTCTGTGTGTGGAGGGTTTTTTTAAGGAGAGGAAGGAGAAGGAGTAGTGAACATGGATATTGTGTTGTGGGAGCGAGGAAAAACTCATTCCAACCAACCAATCCAACCGTTCCACAGCCGAGCTGTTAAACTCAAGAACAAGCCGAGTACAAGTAAAAGCGACCCGTTCTCAGATGACAATATAGATTTTGTACAAATGTTTTTTTCAGGTGGGGCAACAGAATACAATGATATTCAGTAGACATCGGTAGAATTAAAAAAAAAAACAAATATTTATGCATTGAAAAAAAAAACTTTTTATACTACTCCTGAGGTCCTGAATGGAAGATGATCTTGATGGAAAAGTATCAGTTTGGTTGAAGATCACCATTTACAAAGTTTTAGTTAGGAATATTTTGCTACTGCTTCTGAATAGCCACGTACTTACCATCCTCTCTCTTCTACTTCGCCACCTCTTTATTTATCTGCCTCCACCTTTTTATGTGAGTACCGCACAATAGTCTCAACTGCTCCTAACCATCAGAAGCCATTGGCTATGGCATCCCAGAAGCCATTGACCATGTTGTGAGGCTAATGGTATGGGGAGAAAAAGAAGATGGGGAAGAAGATTGTCGGAAAATATCCTTTTATTCAGATCTGGTCACTTTTCATTCCGAGCAACGTTTCGATTCTGAATGGTGGCCTTCAACCAGGGCGATTTTAAGAGTATCTATCACTTTGGAACGTGCCCCAAATATTCCATTATGACTATAATAATAATAATAATAATTGGACAATTTGTAGAGCGACGTTTTTGTGAAAAATCACCTCAAGGGCGCTTTACAATTTTTTTTTTTCAATATTCTTAGAATCTATCTAATTTTATTATTTACAAAAAGATATAATGCCATACTTACCTGGCAGGTCACTTCCGATAAACACACTTTTATAGAAAGTTTATGCTTGGGGATGATACGACTTTGCACGTGGAGGACATTATATTGAAAACACTGGACATTGCATGAATTTCCCTTTGCTACCCCCATCACTGTTGCTTTTACATTTATAAGAAAATTAATGCCAAAATTGAATTAGTATTTATTTTGAAAGACTAGTGAATTTAGAGCTCTCTGGGACTGGAAATTTTCATAAAATGACCTTTACAAAAGATTAAAATAAGAATTTGGTTAAATTTTTTCGATTTTGACTATATGTTATTTTATATTAATAAATATTATGAAATAACACAATCAAATAAAATTTAATTGCGTACGCCAGGATTTGATCTTGCGACCTCGGGACTCGTAGCTGAAGATCTGAACCACTCAACCACGGAGACTGTCAACATCGCTGCCCTATTTTTCAAATTCCATTCCCATAAGTGGTGTCCGATCCGAAAAGTGTTAGTGTGTCTACGGACAGACCACAACAATTATCTTCGAGACTCTTTCCTCGTGCATTAAAATCGGTAGGTACAGTTTGTCAAATAAGAGTAGAAAACATAGGAGGGCGCCACTGTTGTTCAAATGGCAATACTAAAAGTATAATACATGGTGGAATGGTAAAGCTGTGTACCGTATGTTTTTATAAAAAATTAAAAAGGCATAAAAATTTTAAAAAATAATTTCTCATTGCAATATAGATACCCACCGATTTCAAAATTAGAATTGCATATGATAATGATGTTGTAATAAAATGCAAAGCACCGTTTAGAAATTGCTGACATTTATTTAATTCTAGCATGTCTCCAATTTTAGATCTGAATATATTTAACTCATTCAGATCTAAGAATAGTGTAACTAAACTCACCATTAGTGATACTTCCTTTCTATCGACGGTTAAATTCAAATTTATGTTAAATTAAATGAAAGCAAATTACTTTGTAACACACCATTTAATCAAATTTATGTCATTAAGGGGGTACCTTAAGAGCAGTGCTCCTTCGATTTTAATTTTTTTCTTTAAGGATAAAAAAATGTTTTTTAAAATATTGTATATTTTCAGTTTCATTGCGCTTTAAAAAAATATTTGACAGCTAAATTGGTTTTGCCAGCCTTCAAATTTTATAGTTCCATTTTTAATATTTTCTACTCAATTGACAGACTATAGGTACTTGATTTAAAAAAAAATTGCCTGATTATTTCCAACTTTTTTATTTGTTTTCCATTCGTACAAACGTTTTTCGAATTGTAAAACACTTTGTTAAAGATATTCAAATTCGATTTTATTGCAATAGTTAACTTTGACATAATTGTAAATGCATTTAATGAATGTTAATAACATGTCCACAACCGATTAACTTTTATTACAAACCATTGAACATTAAACTTCCTCGAACACGCAAATCTTTACAATGTAACAAACTTCGTGATTGTAAAATATTTCTCAGTTAAATCACGGTAATAATAGAATTCGTAATAAATCATACAAGGTACAATATTCGAGTCGTAATAAATATTATAATTGAAGCTTAATAATGGCGTTCCGTATTCAACAGTCTAATTTTGATTTAGAGGAACGGCTGCGCCTTTTTCATGTAAAACTTAATTTTGGATTTGAGGCTAAAATACCAAACCAAATTGAAAATTATTTTTTTTAATCAAAAGGAGTTCCTACTAAATATCTAGTACAGATATATGCTATTTTATTTATGTGTGCTCTAAATTATAAAATATAGGCAATTAAAGAAGACATTTTTTAAGATTTTGCAGCAATTATTTGAGAGTTAATGATATTTATTAAAAAATGTATTTTTCTTTATTTATTATAAAAACACGATGAAATGTGTAATAAAAAATTAAAATAAATAAAAAAATGCATTTTGATAGGCGCATATTTAAATTACAAATGACCGATTTAAATTGGTATACAAATTTGGATTACATAAATTGAAATTTCGGTGACCAAACAATTCAGATTCATGAAACACCTCCTTTGAAAAGTCATGATTTTTAAAAAAATAATTAAATAGTTTAGGTACGGGCTACATTTCAAAAAGAAAAAATCATAACTGTAATATTTTTATTTTTGAAACTGACAATTTGTGATAGAATTCATTATAGGTAATATATTAAAATAAAACTTTTTTCAAATTTAATTTATTTGACAGTAACCGGTTTCAGCTTGCTAAAGCCATTTTCAGACTGGTACAAATTATTCTTAACCTAAGAAATAACATTAATAACTTAACCTAAGAAATAACCTATACATAACATATGGGGGAGGGGGAGAGTGGTGGTCTATTACATTTCTATTTTTGAAACTTTTAATTCATGGTGGAATGGTGGAATCGACTAAGTAACAAATGTAGTTAAATAATTTATTAAAATCCTTACAGACCACCCCCTCCCTCCCCCCTCCGTATGTTATGCATATAAACCTTAGGTTAAGAATAATTTATACCAGTTCAACATCTCTTTTGAAAAGTAATTAAAGTAATAAAAATATTTAAAATAAATAGATTACGTTATGGGCTATTATTCAATTTTTGTATAGTCAGGTTTAATCACAGGAGACCATATTTGTCCTAGCTCACAAAGGTCTCATAGAAATCGTTGTGTCTCCTTTACTATTGTAGTGAGAAGTATGATCTAAACGGTATTGGAAAGAGTAAACAACATGCTTTATATTCAAATCTAAAAATTAACCACAAAATAATTAAAATATACACGTTTATGAAACCTACCTAACTAGCAAAGTTTTCGACCACTATTTGAAAAAAAGTTTTGAAACTTTGGGAATTATTTAAGAATTATTTTTACATGAAATGACAGAAAAGTGAGGTGACGATAATATTTAAAATTCATTTGTTTAGAGAATCATCAAGAATCTCCATAACCATTATTCGTGTTATTTATATGAATTTATTAAAACTTTTCAAGATTTCTTTCCATATATTATGTTAAATTATTACACGTGTTTCTTTGGTGGAAAATCTACAAACTTTGGACTGGTTAATCAACATGGTATAAATTTTACATTTCAACTTAAAAATATATATATTTAAGATAAATGAACCAACAGAAAAATATGCGAACCATTCTTGAACATGCCGTAAACCGGATCTACTTTGCATCTTGCGCGGAATATTCATAAACAAGGACTAATAATGACCCTTAGGGGTGACTAAAATATTTGGTTTCTGATATTACATTAAATCAATTTACAGTATCCAATGAGATAATAAGGACATATAAAAGTGATGCAAGGTCACCCCCTCATAGGGGTAACTTACAATAACACACCACTTAGAAAAAAGTTAAACTAATTTATAGAACCACTAAGTACCCTTTAAACAACAAAAATATTTTGGACAATCTTCATATTACCTTACCATTTAATATCAGTAATACTACCTACTCATAGCCTTAAAAAAACATTTTTAGTGAAAATTTAAAAAAAAGTGATGCAAAGTTATCCCGGTATTGGTGACTGTATTATTTTTTTTCGCGAAACGTGGGATTGATAAACAGAAACTGAAATAGTTCTTCAAAAGAAATAGTTCTGCAATGGACTGACCCATGTAGAAACAATGTCAAATGATGGACACCGAAAATTAAGACCACGTTGGTGCCAGGTGGTGGAAGCTATCCAGAAGCAAACAACACAATAATCACGATAATACAGCAGACCCAGTTAGAGATGAACTCCATGGAAGATGATTGGAATAGAATAGGAAGTCTTAGAATCAAAATGGAATGATTAGAGACCGGAGTTCATGAAGAGCACGTGTGGAGGAAATTTCCATTCTAGGATCTAGCATTTTAATCGGAAATAAAATTGTGGCTTAAAAAGCTAACAGGCATTTAACATTATGCTGAAGTGCAAATGGTTCAAACATACCAATGCCTATTTATTACTGTAAAAATGTAGACATCCATTCCATTCCAGTTTGTCATAATTTTTCTTGCTTAATAATTATCAATGGTTCCTGTTGGTTTCCTAAAAAAAATCAGTTATATATTTGAGGAAGTACTAATCATAGCACTTATTCTTCAAGGCTTGCTCGATGTTTCCATGACTCGACAAGTCATGCACTCCCATTGCTTGTCATCGATACACAATACCATCAATAAACATGTATTATGCACCAAAGATAATAATCGATGTTAATATTATTATGTCTCTAATCCCATTGTGCTATGAATATATAATCAGATAATAATCGTTATGGAAAACTAGTCTGATTGTAAATTGTAATGCATTTGAACTACATTCATTTTAATTTAGTACTCTCCTGGATAATTGTATTGTCTGCACCTACCGTATGCAAATTTTGTGTTCTGGCGTCGTTCTGGCATAATTCTGGTATCGTTCTGGTGTGGATCTGATATGTTTCTGGTATAGTTCTGGTGTGAGTATCGAGTGGAGTGCAGCAGAGAGACCCGCCCATTGGGTTGAATTGGCCGTGTCGCCTGCCTCTAATCGGTTAGTCACGGTTCATTGGGCAAATTACCACACATAGGCGGATACCACTTATATATCCGTTGCCAGGGGAGCAGAACTATAACCAGATTGCTTATTTTGCATATCTTCGATGTAATACATTGATAGAAGATAGCAGTCAATCAATAACTTTAATTGCAGATGAAGCTACTAGAGCACAACTTCTTTCTCGTGGCACTCAATCTTTAAACAAGATTTGGCCTCTTCCATAAGTGTAGTCCAACAGATCCTGTTCTTAACCATTCTGATCCATTGTTTTCCTTTGCAGTCAGTCCATCTCTAGGACCGTGCAATCTTGGTCACATGGCTTTTTGTTTCTCGTAATCTGGGAAATTTCAAAATGTAAGTCCAACGCATCTGTTGCGATCGAACTTAATCACGCAATAGCTTGATCCGGAATAACAAAATTTCTGGACCACCAATTAGGCATGCTAGAACGTCTTTGAAAAAAAAAAAAATTGACTTATTAAATAACTGGCCAAAACGATGCGTGGTTTTCTGACAGCTTAGGAGCGAATTATGGAAATAATGTAATGCAAAGCAGGAAACAATTTAACCAAATTGTCGAAATGTTGTCAAAAAGAAGAATACGTACTTTATTACTTTGAAAAGTAATAAAGTACGTATTCTTCTTCCTTTTCCAAATTCAACTGATAAAGCACGTTTTTGAACCAGCATAACAAAACAATAATCACGATAATTCATAAATTCATACCCTGAAGATTTCCGCGTTTTATAGACCTTTTATGACCCAATCAACTACCGGTTGAAAATAATTTGGTGGAAATAAATCTGTCCTCTCTGACAACGAACAGATCTAATAAAATTGTCCAACATGCCAGATGTAAGATTGCCGACAGAGTTAATAAATTAGTCGCCAATAAATTATAATCGGCAAAACTAGCAGCTTGCTCTGTCGCGATAAGTCGAAAGCTAATAGGCAGCTCGTTTCATATGCAAAACATGATGTGATTCGTTCCGTGAATTTGTGATGTGCTGTTGATCGCTCAAGAATGATTATGTTATCGATTCATCAGTTATAAAGACATTTAAACATGAAAGAACACGATTCGTGTCACGGTGATTTGGAGAATTATTTATGATGGGTTGATCAATTTCTGTGAAATTTTACTGGGTGAAATGTTAAATTTACCCGCTTCGATCGATGAATACTGAACACAATGCTTTATCTTGTATTCATGGACATTACGAAATATTATGTGTTTTAAATACGCATTTATCCATCCAATCCTCAATCTGATAAACGTGGCGGTATCACGTATGAGATTTTGACGACGTGCTACCATATGCGGCTGTCGCAATTTTGATACAAAAGGACTCGCAGTTAGAAAAGATGGAATTTTTCGGTCAATAGTAATTGGACCATTACGAAAACATTCTACATTTCGCCATTCGAGCGATATCTTTACGATTTATACAAAGATAAGATTAAAAGCGTTCGTGTGAAGATATGTAATGAACCGTGTAATGTAATAATACGTATGAATAGCAAAAATAATCTATAAATGATCGGTCAACAACTAATTGCGATTGGTAACTGCTAAATTTGGGCAAGATTTGCTGTTTGTAGGCTGCATAATTTTTTCGTGATGTTTGTTTAATGAACTATATTTGAACACTTCTTCAAGAAAAACAAATGTATTTGTTGATTATATTTATTATTACATAAATGCTTTCCAATCTCACCCATTGCCGCGTCTAAACACAAATGTATTGAAGAAAGTAAAGTTAGGAAAGAAAAATGTGGAAGAAAAGTTGAAAGAGAATGAATATGAAATAATAAGAGCTAATATTCTTTCGTTGTAATGAAGCGATGTTAACTGCATAAAATCATGAAACAATTGGTACCTTGTAAATTTATGAATTCTAGGCATAGCCAAATATACCTACATTCTTAACAATTAATTAATTTTGTAAATTTACAGTTAGGTATGGCTAAGAATCTGGGTGTAGTTCCAAACATTTTGTTGTAATTAAACACATTTCATCTCAGTCGTCAGTAGATATGATTAAAATAATATAAACCTATATTTGCATACAACAAAATGTTGCTTGATTATGTGTTTTTAAAAACCCTTCTCATTTGACTTTAATTTATTCCAAATCGACTGTTTTTTCGAAATTACGTCATTTTTACAATGCCTATTCTAATATTCCAAAAAGGGAAATAAAAATAATATTAAAAGTCTGTTTCGAGTTGGTAAAATATTATTATGACAATGAAAGTTTATGTCGCCATCAAAATTTTATTTTGTGAAGTGATATTAATCGTAAAGTACCTACGTCTTGTTTGAGCAAGTTTTCTCTATAAAACATAAATGTCAGTCAGTAATCTTGGAAAAGTTTAGTTAGGAGGGTAATAAACTTAGACTTAATCTAGACAAAAATCCCACATAAACGTCTAGTGGTTACTAGTTTTAGGGTGTTTGTCCACCGCCACCATCACTGAGAAACGAGATTATTCGGACCAATGTGACGAGTTCAGAACAATGAGACGGCGATCGTGTGTCCACCGCAACCGATCTCGGTGGCTCAGCCTCACTCTATAGCGTGCGCTAGTACATACTTTACTTTCTACATGTGCCATGAGTGTAAACATATCATATTTGAACATTGCCATTTTTATCAAAATTTCGACAACCAATCTAACCAACCTAGTTCGATAACCAACATAAGACAAAAACCTTGCTCCATCGTCGGCAATCTCTGGTATGTTAGACTAGTTCAGACGTGTTTTGTATTGCCGGGATTTCGGTCCGTCACGATCTCGTAGAGCCAAACTATTCACAATATCAGCGGCCGAGATGATGAACGGAATGTGTGTACGGCTACTTTGGCAACATCACCTCATTTTTGGTGACGGCGGCGATGGACGAACGCCCTAAATGTCGGATTTTGGCCGAATAAAAACACAATTCTTTTAGAAAACATTTTCATGATGAAAAATATGGAACAAACAATTATGGCATCTCGTATTTTTTACGACGGTTTCCCTTTTTCTATCGCATATTAGGCAAAGCGAGATATCAAGATCCCTAACTCAGTTTGAGGGAAGGGACGTCTTATTTTTGTACACTTTCATTCGACTGCGGTTTGGTAAAATCTTTCAAGCCACAAAATGAAAACTTTAAAAGATACGACGAATATTCTGATCTTGAAATTTATACGAAAGTGATTATTTGTTTTTCATTTTTTATGTAAAATATTTCTATTATTGTTTTTCAATTTGGAATAAAGAAATATTTAAGGGTTGAGTAATATTAATGGGTATTTCGAAATAACCTAAAAAAAATTAACGTATAAATTTAGTTTTTAGTGCTAAAAATGCCTAAATCAGCAAAAATAAATTTACCATGTTGTACTACGTTTGTACTGCTATTATTGTTTTTCAATTTGGAATAAAGAAATATTTAAGGGTTGAGTAATATTAATAGGTATATGGGCATCACTTACATTCATTTTTACGTGTGGCATCACCGCCACCTCTCCGAAAATATCTCGGCACCGCTCCGAGAATGACCGTGCAGATTATTCCGTTCCTAGCACTCGATTCAACCGCCCGTTCGCGTTTTGTACCTCTCTACCCGTTTCATACGTGAACACTAACTGTGTAAATTATTAAAATCTTAAATAAATGTTAAATCACTCAAAAAAGAGTACAGTGTTATCAATCATCCTGTATAACCTAAAAAAAATAACGTATAAATTTAGTTTTTAGTGCTAAAAATGCCTAAATCAGCAAAAAAAAATTACCATGTTGTACTACGACGACTATTCTATGCGAAACCACTGAAAAGTAACATTCTCAAAAAATGTGGCTTGAAGGGCTTCACCAACGCACAATTGAAATACATTAGAAATGGTAATGCGCTTTTGCGTCCCGCGACAAAATATCCCCGACAAAATATTCTCCGACAAAATATCCTACGAACAAAACATCCCCCAACAAAATATCTACCAAACCTAATACCCAACAAAAAATGGGACAAAAATAGTATAGACATCCTGTAAGGACAATAAATTATTGTTGTCTGTATAATTTTTGTCCCATTTTACTATTTTTGAACAATAATTTATTGTCTTTTCAGGATTTCTGTATTATTTTTGTCCCATTTTTTGTTGGATTAGGTTAGGTTAAGTTTTAGTAAATATTTTGTTGAGGGGTGTTTTGGCCGTAGGATATTTTGTCGGAGGATACATCAAAAATAGTATTTTACAGACAATAATAATTCATTGTCTTTACAGTTTATGTCTGTATTATTTTTGTCCCATTTTTTTTATAGGTTTTAGTGGATATTTAGTCGGAGGATATTTTATAGAGGATATTTTGTCGCGGGATGAAAAGTCGCTGAACCATTTGAAATTGTTACTCAGTGTAACTGAGATGTTTTTTTTACAGATCACAGTTCAATAGTTTTTGCTCATTAAGCCAAATTCTTCTGATCTCCGATTGAAAAGTGATGGCTCTCTGATTCACAAACACTTTAAACTAAAAGATACATGATCCATGGCACTGATCTAACAGATGATGCGAGCTTGGTCAATATCAGAAGATCTCCCTACCGTATGGGTTGCGCCGGAACGATGCATCTTATGATCAGGTGATTAGGGAACTAATAGTCACTAATTATTCGCGATTTCTCCGTTACTAAGGCTGCTATTGGCGATGTGCAGCAACCCGGTGTAATTTTACGGAGGAGACTAAAAGAGAAATCAGTTTTCCAACGTTATTATTGTGTTTAGATCCAGATCACGGGAATGAAGTCAAACTAACAAAAGCTGAAAATCTTACTTAGGGCGGGTTGTTTCAAAAAATTTGATGGATTCATCAAATATTTGATGCTAATTTTTACGTTCTGTGTAAGATCTATTCAAGTTCTGTGATTATTTTAGTTTTGTGAAGCAGCTATCCTATAACGATATAATAACAGAATTTGAATAGAACCTACACAGAACGTGAAAATCAACTTCAAATATTTGATGAAACCATCAAATTTTTGAAACAACCCATCCTTAGACTTATTTTAGCCAGTGATTGAAGTAAAAAAATATACCTAACCTAACCTAACTGAAATTCTGGTCTCCAGTGACATTTTGATGGGTTTTTTTTTCTACACAAAACATAAAAATATAGTAGTTATTAATTAGACAGTTGGCGACGGGGTAAGAAATTTCACCGTTACTCGACTGATGACCAGTGACGAGAGGCGGAAGAATTTTTTAAAATTTGATTTTACATACACGCCTCCCAAAATGTTGGATTGAACTCTCTCTTGAAATATTGGCACAGAAAATCTTCATAAATATATTTTTTAAGCCTTAAACAGTTACGTATTTGGAGTAAAAAAGTAGATGTCATTTTGGGGTCCGATGATTTTTTTCTATTGAAAACCAAACAAATATTTTTCATTCACACTTCACCACTGTTCACACTCGTATACGTCGCGACGGGATCACGTTATGAGCGCACTATTTCATGTGTTAAGCTTGGCGCACACGCACCGTGTAGATGGGCGAGACAGTGCTCTCGGCCGAGTAAAAGGGCACTCAGACCCTGTTCTACTTACTAGGCCGAGTGCCCACCCCCGCACTTCCCCGCACTGACTCGCTTGCCCACTTGGAGGGTATAAACATGCATTCGGTGCATACTCGCCACTCGGTACACTGATGTCACTCGCAGCACTTTAGAAAAATTTTCTTTTTGCGATCCATTGTCTCGCTAGTCTGCAGCGTCGAAACCAAACTGACTGGCTGATTCGGTGCCGATTTAAAAAATACCTATTCGTCCACCTAACTCTCTCGGCCTAGTTTACTCTCTCGTCTATCTACTCGGTATATGTGATCCAGGCATTACGTGCTGCTGGAACTACTCAGTTGCAAAGTGTGATAAAATAATGTTTTTATTGAAAAAATATCATCGGACGAAAAAAATACATCTGCATTTTTTACTCCAAATATACTCAGGGATTTAATCACCTAGGCGTCCAAGACTGAATTGACAATCGAAAGTACGTTATTTCGATTGTATTCCCAATATCATTTGTAATCAATATATTTTTCGAAATCTTCCCTTATAAATGTATGCCAGATTATTTGGTATTAAAAGCAGTATCGAGATTCGTGTCATAAATAATTAAATCAGGTGTGTTCTTGGCATAATATTGATTTTGCAATACACAATCGTTACTGCTTTTTTTTCTTAGCTTGCTCGACCGGTATAAGCTGTAATTCTACGATTTATTAGAAAAGCCAGTAATATAATGTCACCTCGGTTTCACATCAATAATAATTTTCGTTCACACCTATTGCACTGTAATAATTCATTTGTTGATATATGGCCACGATAATATTATGACCTTTTACGATCCCAGGGACAGAGAAACACAACTACTGTTTTAGTAAAAATATTATTTATGCCCCAATGCGACGATTTTGATACTAACTACAGACTAGACAAACCATTATAACAACTTATGGCTAAAAATTGCATCGACCGGTTCATCGATCACTGCTACAAAACCATATGTACAGTGCTTTTTAACCAATGAACGTGATGCTACATAAAAATGTATTTAGCTTTTTTGCCCGCGACTTCGCTCGCATGGTATTAGAGGTAAATTAATGTAGCGCTTGCACTTACCAATTATCCCCCCCCCTCCCGTATTCACTACATTCATTATCGGTACATTCAGTTTTCAAAAAGCTCGCGTGCCACTTAAATCGCATAATGCCAAAGCTCACAAGCAGTAAAAAAAGAGTTATCCAATTTGGTTCAGTCGTTCGGAAGTTACGCGCGTAGGTACCAACATTTTGAAGATTCATTTTTATTTACATAGATAGAGAGATATTAACTACGACCCTGAAATAAAAAAAATATATATCAACATTGTTTTCTGACGTTAGCAATAACTCGCTTTTGTTAGCGACAGAAAACGTATAAGAAATATAATATATTAATATTTATCATTTCTAATTATTAATATTTATCATTTATAATTTCATAACGCCAGAGCTTACCATCATACACAGCCTATAGTCTTCGCATATAATTTTTCTTTCTATTGGTGAAAGAGTTTTTAAAATCGTTTATTGTTTTATGCATGAAAGCGTAACAAACAAACTCGAACAGTTTCGCATTTTTAATATTAGTATAGATCTTGTTTTATTTATACTCTGAACAGGCAGAAAATATACAAAACAATACTTACCTGTAAGGACATTTGAGATTAACACTGTTCATGATTATTATTTAGAAAAAATAAGATTCGGTTCGCAAATAGAGGTCGTAATTGGGGACATGTGTTATTTAATCGGGATATATTTTTAATAAGTAATAAAAGATAATTTGTTATTAATAAGTCAGGCACGCCACATACATCATACGTATGTCCGGTAATGTTATATTATCGTAAAAACAAGTTGTTTTATGGGTCCAAGTGGTTATGAGCGTATTTGGGAAAGTAAAAGCAAAATTTCATAATGGGCGGTACAATAGTGCAAGGATTCGATTAGAATATTTATCTTCCTAAATGTAATTCTTCCCACGGTAAGAGACAGATTGATAAGAATTCGAATAATGTTTATTAAGAATACAGGTGTCTGGTAGGAACACTGTCCTCGTTCGACCGATATAATAATAGAAGATGCCATGAGAAACTAGCGTCTTTGATATCTTCGGTACCTCTACTTAGCCAAGAAACACCCCAAACATGCGATCAAACGGTTGATATTGGGTCATGAGAACGGCATCTGTGTTTTCTCTCTCCTACAGCATGTGTCTCTTCAAGGGTTCCATGCCAACTGAGAATAAAGTCAACTCAACATCTCCTTGAAAAGTCATCAAAATCTATGAAAAATATTATTTTAAATTAGCCGATAACCTAATGTAACCCATTTTACCAATTTTTATATATTTTTTTATCACTCTAAACGACTTGTCTGAGATGGTTCTGAGTTGGTTTCATTCCGAGTTGTCCGGTCACCCTCTTCAAGACCCATGTTTTCTCCTTTATCTCCCAAAAAGACCCTCCAAACAGCTTCCCCAAAGATGGCATAGGGCCGAGAGAAATTATTTTCCTCAGGCCCTCACAAAAAAAGTACGGCTCTCTGAGAGCGTGGTAAGACGAGATGTCCTTTTTTGACCTTTGTGAACACTTTCTTCTGCCTTTTCCGCGAATTAATTGACCCCCCAAAGTAAACAAATACAACATCATGTAGGTTCTCGACGACAAGGTTAAAGCACAAAATCTACACCTGGTGGACAGGTAAATGTCCGTTGATTTATACATTGTCGTGATTTTTTGTCATTATTAAGTGCTGTTTTTGATGGCCTGTTAAAGCATTTCGTGATCAATTATGATGGTTAATAAATCAAAATTTTAGACGGGATACTTCATTGCAACACTTTACTACTCACGAATGCATTCAAGTGATTAATTAGCAAAGCAAATAGACAAGCTAAATAAATCTATGTAACTATAAAACTACATTTTAACAAAGAAGCTATGATTTTTTTGGATTAAAGTTATGCTACTAAAGTTAAACTCCCACCTTCTGAGGCCTTACTGATAAACGTATTTTAAATTTTACGCAACTAAACAACCAAATGTGCGGTAAATGATTGTTTATCAGTTGTGTAAAATTTATTAGTAAATGGGCTAGTATCAAACAAATTAAATCAATTAATGACTTCATTAAGGAATTATCGGAATATGAATTGACCTAATTCTTGAAATTACTTTAGAAGTCGCTGAAAACCCTCCTTCCGAAATCTAGTTAGTGAGGAGGACTAATATAATATCTCCAATGTTCTCTCCAGGAACATTATCAGTTATTTGTAAGTACTGGGACCAGTATTCTCTAGCACAACAGGATGCTATTGTAAGACTTAAGTTCTTTGAATGACAGTGGCTGTTTATTAACGTATCGTAATTTATAATTATATTCGGAGGACTAACGTCCTTGAATGAAAGCTGGGTTTCGGCTGCGGAGCTCTAGTATTATAATCACTCTACACATCTACCTTCGGCATATCTCGGAAATGTGATCATGTGACCCGAAGAGCCCATAGACAGCCAAAGTAATATGAGAACTAATCATAGACTATCAATTGTGATACATTACAATTAAAATAATCTTAATATGTAAAAATGTTAATGTTTCTCTGTTGTCCCTTATGCGGTACCTAAAGCATTCATCCGATTGCCAAGAAACTTTGCTGATTTGTCGTGTGCATGCCTGCAAAGGTTTCTATACATAGTGGTGAGCTCTAGAGTAAAGAAATTATTTCCTATACCATTCATACGATTGCAATTAATCTTTGGTGAGTTGTTATGCTCACACCCTATGAGCAAATGATTCTATGTACATTGGTGAGCTCTGGCGTTATGTAATTTGTTTTACAAAATTAAAAAAAAAATACAATAGGTGGCGCGCGATTTTTTTGAAAACTGTGTGAATTTAACGGCAAGGGAAGGCGAGAGGGGGAGGGGAACGAAGGAGAGGAGGGATTTGAAGGGAGGTAATGCAGAAGGGGGGAGGTGAACGTGGGATGGGGTATTCGCGGGAGGTGGGTTTTAGATTTGAGATTTGAGAAGAGACACACACTTTCTTTCTTGGAGTGTCGTTGAAACGCACGCCGGGTACTCGTTAGTTATTTTATATTTATCTGGAAATTGTGTATATTAATTAATAAAAAATTACACAGTGTAAAATTTCGCAAAACTTTTTTCCTGCTCATCAATTTGGCTCTTCTTGGGAATTTATTTTTATCCAGCGAATCACTTGCTGCTCTTTCACGGAGGCACCTGTTTGACAATGCAAAGCTTAAAACAAGTTATAACATATTCTGTTCCGAATGAAAGAAGAATTATTATGATAGCCTTCAAGTGCTATCCACATTTAATACTGTTTTATGATAAATAATCCTGAAACAAGTTTCCTTTCATCTGTAAGTAAGATAATGCATCATTTCAGTATGGGTATATTCCCTTGCATTCACCATCCTTCGCCAACTCCTCTAATATTATAATATATTCCGTACTGAAGTATTATTCCCCCTTTATAGTAAGATGATAGACCTAGGCGCCACATAGCTTGCAGCCTGATAAATGCAATGCTAATAAATGATTTGTTGAAAACCTCGCATTGCGTGCTGTTTATCTGATGTCTGAGGTACCTTCTATATCTTACTGACAGAGAAGTTATGACGCACTATTGAGACTTTTCCTTCTTTCTCGTAAACGATGCATGCAACAGAAAGAGATGTTATAACTGAGCATTCAGCGACAGGACCATAGGTCGTTGAAAAGAGCACTCTCTCTATCCTGTATCTTATTTTGTTATTTTTGTATGATGACCACACAAGAGGCTTAACCAATCGGGTCAGGCAGTGCTGTTGTATCTGTGACCAAATGACACGTCCTCATAAAACTCCTTCTATCTCCTTTTCCATTATGGTCAGACTTATAATATAAGCAGGTTTAGAAAGAGAGAACACCAAGCTTTCTTTTTGCATTTTAAAATTTACCGTAATGTTCCCGTTTAATTCTTTAAAACAGAACAGAACAAGGCTTACCAATTACATTTATATAAAACAATGATTATCCAAGTAATCTTTATAATATGCTTAAATTATAAAAACTTCAGCTATGTTTGTGTTTAAAATTTTTAATATTTGTGATTGCAAAATATGTTCGTTTGTAAAATCTTAATCAGTATTTGATTTTGAGATACCTTCAAAAACAGCGATACTATTTGGAATTGATATTTTTGTTCAGAGGAGCTATCTGTCTGAAGATGGTTGGACTATGACACCTTCTTACCCGGAAATGTTGAAATGCGGAAGTCACTGGAGGAAGGGATGCGAGAAGATAGAGAAAGGTTGAGACGCTAAGCTTGAGAAATTTAAAGAAAAGTTACAGTGCTATTCTTTGATTTTCACGTACATCTATGGTCAACTGACCTTTATCATTACTTGTTCCTATATTTCTAGAAAAAGTGAAGTTCAGGACAGGTGACAATATTTTTAGTAACAGTATCTTATTGTTCATCAAGTATAACATATCTTAATATTCTCTCTAGAGAATATATGGGGTACTGGGACCTGTATTCCCCAGTACTTATTGAAAGACTTAAATTTAAAAGACTAACACAGTGACTTTTTATTGACGTATTGTGAATATAATAATACTTCTGAGAACAAACATATTCCCAGACTGAAAGCTTGTTCTGATCTAGAGAGCTCTTCAAACCTAATGACTTTGTAAATCTACCTTCGACTCAACTCGGCAACGAGACCATGTGACCCGACATAGACTACAAAAAAATAAACGAGAGACAAGAACTACTAGTAAAATATGTACTAGATCATTATGATGCATGCAACGTTGCAAGTGTTGGCACCATGACGATTAATGGTATATTATACATTATAATAATAGCAGTTATATTTATGTAGATGTGCAGCTACATGTGTTACCTTAAATGTTATTCCTTGTCTAACAATTTTTACGTCTTGAATTATCCTTATTTCACGTTAAAGTTATGAATGTTGGTAGGATATTCTTGTTTAACAAATTGAAAACCTTTCAACGCCAACACATGATAAATAGTCTTGATATTTCTATACGAGATTATAAGCACGAATAGAGCAGGCAATACCTGCCCGTATTGCACAAGTAACTATTTTGGTCTAGGTTGCAATATCGTAGATCTTTAAATAAAATAATAAGCAGAAGTTTGCCCCTTTGTAAACATAGATTTCTCTTACAGAACGGAACATCCCCTATATGATCTAAGAACACAAGAGTGCAAACTCGGCCATCCGGACAAACCGGCAATATTGCTGAGCTAATTGAAACCAATAATTAATTTCAATTTGTTCTTGAAGTCTTGGGAAGATCAAAACGCATCCAGCACGCCTAACTATGGAAGCAAAAGAAATAGACAAGGTTAAGCATAATAGTTCTTCGCATCCGGTACTTGACAGCATAGCCAAATCTAAACTCCGAAAATCACAAGGATTTCTTATGGTTTTACTGAAATTCTGGCGCCCTAAGAAGATTGATGCGCGCAACATAGTATCACTTTTACATTATTTTAACACGCACTTAACCGCGCTGCCCCGATGACGCACATTTAATGCTGTCCGAAACGTTGGCTAAAGGAGATAGGGCAATATGGCGATATAATCCTAAAACTAATCACGATAATTGATTTTATTTTAACAAAAAATGTAGCACCGATTATGAAAAGGGTCTAGCCATTCAAATATTACGTACTTGTATGTATGTCTACTGTCCACTGGACTTATTTAAGTGAAACTACGCGTGGTGTTTCAGTAATGTATATTCGCCCTCTTAATTCATGTTAGCTTCTGTCAAATGTTTAATCAAAATAAAAACGCATTTTACTTACCTCTTCCAACACTCATGAAATTTTTAACAGCCTCCTTAAGTTGTTGCATTGTTTCACGTTTCTGAACAAATTTTTATATTAACATTGGAAATAATAAAATGTTACTTTCGATTAGTTTTCCTTTTTTTGAAAAATTTATTTGCAGGTATAATATATTTTTGCAGATACATTTATGTATAAATTTAACTGACATTTAATTGACCCGGCCACGCGTTGCTGTGACGTTAAATCAAAACACAACGCCATCTACTTGATGGTTACCCAACCTAGATAACGAAGTATTGTGTCTTTAAATTAACTCACACCACCATCTGTTAGAAACTTATATTTACAAAGCATTGTCCAATAACAAACATTTAATGAACATTTAATTCGCAATAATAAATATTGAGGTCAAAAATCGAGATAAAAACTATCCTTTCTTTTAAGTTGGACCAAATTACGCACATTAAGCCAAATTTCATCAAAATCGGTTAAGTAGTTTCGGAGTTGAATTGAATCTACGACAACATCATGGAGATTTTTTAAAATCTTATTTACGAGTATATCGGATTCCGAATCGCGTACATAAAAAAAATCAGCCCTTAAAAAAAAGTTATTTTTTTACTATTTGTTATTACGTGTAGTAAAAATCTATTTTTATTATGTTTCACTAGTTTCGGCTTTCAGCCGCGGCCTTACGCATTAAATGGCACGACCTAGTTGCGCCATCATTTCATCCAATTTCAGAGAAATGCGTGTGTGGCGCTTTTGTAAACATTGTGTGTATGAGTGAGAGAATTTCAAAAACCGAATTTCAGCTCGATCGGATGGCAGGAAGTGGGTTAATTTCCACTTCCAAGATTTGATTTCATTAATTTCACTCACGAAATCAAAATCGGGATTCAAATAAACGTATTTAAAAATGCATGTGTTTGATTCCAATGTAACCTCAAAAAAATGTTTACATAAGTCCCAGTTTAGTATTTTATTGCGTTCCCAATATTGAACCGGAAATAACTCGAATAATTCCCAAACCGGAGAATAATTTTCCAAAGTAGATTTATTATTTTCTTCCGGGAAAACGACTGAAGCACGGAAGTCATAAGGAATTTGTTTCATAGTAACATGGACTCAACAATTTTCAGAATGCACTCCAGATAGGTTTATGGTTTACTTTAATTTAATGCAGTCTGCCGTTTCTAGAATAAACGCGTATTACATTTATTTATTATTTAGGTTAATTTGATATAGACATATATAACATCCACTGCGGTGGCAAGATTCCGAACATAATAAACACAATGATGTAACTTCGTTTTAATTCCACTTTATTATTTCCTTATCCAACCGGTTTCGGTTCGACCGAGGGATGAATAAAATTTTTTTAATTGTTCTCTAGACTTTATGTCCGGGTTAAATCTTCCCCACAGGAAAAATTTAACCCTTCCACACGCTTTTCCACAGATGAACATCTAGTCAATCCACACGATGTAAATGCATTGTATAAGTATAATAAATTCAAAACTATACAAGAACAACACGTCAACCTACCAGAGACCAAATGGGAAAATACTTCACCGACTCCAGATATTTTCATATCAGAGGGTTCGGCTCAATAGAACTCCTAACTGAACCGATAAAAAATTATAATTATGTAATAATTATAATTACTTCGCTTGACTCACACTTTATCTCGTGTTTGTTGTTTAAATTTAATATTTACAGCATTACTAAAAAACGTCGTGAATATTTTATTTAATCGATAAACGACTGTGTGTGTGCGAATCCCACTAATTAGAAACTGCCAAAAATAGTTCATGGAAAGATACATACATTGCTTATCCAGCCAAAGATGGTTGTTTATCTGTTGGGTACAGAATTATTCTTATATCATCATCGATTTCCGGATTTTTTTCAATGTATTTAAAATGTCCTATATTTCTCATTTTTGAAGATGTCGTAAAAACAAATACATTTAAAGAAACTAAAAAAGATTACTTTTTTTGAAACTAGAAAAGATTACTGTTTTTGATTACTGTTTTTACACTCTAGCGTAAAAATTGCCATATATGAAGGTTCAAACGCGATAAAAGTTGGAAACAAAACTTCTCGCAAACATTTTTAATCAAAACTTCGAAAATATTTTTAAAAATTAAAAAAAAAAACAGACCTTTTATTTAACGAATTTTCAAGAAAACTGTCAGTTCACTTTTTCTTCGTTCATGCAATAAAAAATATTAAAAATAATTTTAAATGCTTTTGATTTCCAAAAATGATTGTTTGACGTTTATAACTGATTGTTTGCATATCTAAAAGATGAATATGTTGTTTTATGATACAAACACGATTCCGGTAGAGATTACATCACATCTTCAACCCATTACTGCGTAAAGCACCCGGCGCATCGCCAGCGTCCGCTCAAATTAATCACAACTGCGCGTGCGCGAATCGGTGTTGTCCCACTTAAATAATTAGTTTTTTTATTAGTAACAAATCAAATCAATAATTGCACCTGGACTTTTTGCATAGTGTAACAACACCGTTTAACGGTTGAGAAGCGATTTTTTTTTAGTAAAGCTGATTGATTATGTTTACAGTATGTATTATTATATACCGTTATTGGATGGTTGATATTTATTATTTTATTTTGGGATTTATATCCAAGATTCCCTAGATATTCGAATAAATCATAAAGCGTAAAAATGCTCGCTAGTATGCATGTCTGTGAAAGTTTAGCAAGATTTAACCCACGTGAAAGAAAGCTTAGTCTTACGTGTAGCGCTGACTGAGCTAAATTTATGCTCAACCGCTTAGTTTTGTTTAAAATTTAAACTTTGTTTTCAGTTTGATCGGTGAAAGCTGCCTTGGTTTTCTAGAATATTATCTTTAGTGCAGCAGGAATGCAAGTATGTGCATTAGTAATAATTAGACGTGTATGATGTGGAAATATTCCTGGAACCAGTTGCGTAGAGCATACTTAGGCGAGCCAATAATGTCCGCCGGGAGATAAGGCCGATTAATAAGCGTCGGATCGATCCGCTGATTTATTCACGGCTTCTTCAGTAAGCTGTAATCAGTTAACATCTGGAACAGCGGCGGTCAACTGGTGGCAGAGCAAATATATTCATGCTTCTGCACCAAACTTTTTTAATTTTTATTAATTATTGAGTTCGTTTGTGCTGCATTAATGTAAACTAATAAGCACTATGTAACATTTCAATGATGAATTTCAATATTTTTAAAATAAGTATAACATTTATTTTTACATACCTTCATGCTTTCTGCATTCCTCATATTTTCAGGCATTTCAACATACATCCTCTATACATTATGTAGTTCTGTTAATTTGGCTTTTTTCGTATGTGGCAATCTAACTCTATTTTTATATTTCTTGTTTCAAAATTATTTACAACTCGGTAAAAGTATTTTGGCATTTGATTCATGGCATCATAACTTTATGCAAAAAAATTAACACATTAAAAAGCAGTCCCTTTTTTGTTGAATTCCAATTTAGGTCCTCTCTCGTTTGATTAACCCTTGCGTATTTAATTTAATTTGATTAACCCTTTCCCCTTTATACATCTCATATCTCATAGCTCTGTTCTGTATAACTTCTAGCTTAGTCGAATTTCTTCTCCAAACACAGCAAACTTATTTTGTGGCACCATTTTAATTCAAAATTAATAGTTTTTACCACTTTTATTGTTTACAAAACCAACATGTTTCGTGAGCTAAGCTCACTTCTTGAGGGTTTACAAAAGTTGTAAAAACGAAGTTTATAATTAATTTTGAATTAGTCGAATTTCCTTAATTGACCAAATATAACATCAACGAGCTCTGTAGTGTTTTTATTTAATTTATTTCTTGGACTTTTAAGAAAATTAACTTTTTTTAGCACATATTCAAAATTTGTTGTGAATATTGAATTGGTTTTGAATCGAATTTTACACCCAGGTATTTAATTTCATTTACTTTTTCAATTTTTTCTTCATCAATTGTCAAATTTAACTTGTGTTACGCGTTTTATTGCCGAATTCCATATATTTTGTTTTGTTTACGTTTAGTTTCAACTTGTTTCATTTCAGCCATTTTGCTAAATTTTGTAGATCTTCGTTCATTTTGTTAATTGCATCTATGTCTTCACACGAAATATAGATTATGATATCGTCTGCAAATAGTCTAATTTTGATATGTTTTATTGTTTTAATTATATTATTTATGTAAACCCTTGCATTTAAAGGATAAACGTAAAAGCTGGAAGTCAAATTTTTGCGTTATTGAGCTAAGAATGTTGTTTTGTTAGTATATTCACATTTTGTTAACGATGAAAACATTGGAGTTTTCGGAATGCCACTACTGAAAAAGAGCTTGTTCTAAGACAACTCTAGTCCAGTAATACTAAAGAGCTGACTTTTTGGATGTCAATTATTATAGCACGATAGGGACACCTTAGCTCAGTCGGTAGAGTCACGGTCCGGAAAGCCGAAGGCCCTGGGTTTGAGTCCCAGAGGTGCCAATATTTTTTTCTGATTTTTCTGTTTTCAGATTTTATTATCCTCATTTAATTATATATTTTTTTGCATAAATAAAAGCAAAAATGTTTATCTGGGTTACAAATAAATTCGTAAAGGAACTTTGTACTCATTCAAAAATACAGCTGCAAAAAATATGGGGAAAATTAGTATTAGGGATAATATTGTTAATTATGAAGTAAAAATAAAAGATCGAAAAAAATTACAGGAAAAATTCCTCAGATTCCTACCCACCCCTAATACCCTTTTCCTTCCCAGAACTTCCTCTTCTTCCTTTCCTAAAAAGACTCTCCAACAGCATCCCCAAAGACGACATAGGCCCTGAGGGGAATTATTTTCCTCAGGGCCTCCTGTGTGGAGCTAATGTAAAAAAAAAATTCTTCGTAGTATGAATTTTCGGATCAAATTTGCGGGCAATTTCACCCTTGCTTTCTTACCCCTGATGGGTATACTTACAGCCACACTTACCGGGTAGTGGGCAGTACTTGGGTGCGTCTAGTTGCGCAGGGAAATTAATGTTAAATATGTGCCAGGAGTTATTGCGATAAGATTAAAGAAAGGTTATGCCGTCTTTCTGCAAAATGATTTTCATGTTAACCACAGTGATTCGATTTGATTGTATGCATAATTCTATGCAATGGCAGTATTGTTGAAATTGCAATTGAAAGGAATTTAATTTTGATTGCTTACCGTTCCACGTAAGCTCTACTTTTGAAAATAAATGTCTTTTTTAAGTACTGCTGGTTAATAAATTAATTATTGGCTGGGTTATGAATTGTCTGAAGAAGGCAGAAACAAATTGTCATTTTTTAATCATTCTTCTTTATAAATATACATATTTTTTTACGCAACACCTCACAAGTGTGCCCTGTCTGTACACTACTGTTCATTGTAAAAACAGGGGAACTATGTCGCCACCGGATTGGACAGCGTTGTGAGTAAAGAAGGAGCTGCAGGAAGGGATTTATTAATGCGGGTCTCGATGAGACCTGGATTATATGAAGAAGGAAAAACAGACGCCGTTAGCACGTTCCACATACAAAAAAACGAGTCTAAGAAACGACCCATTCTCATGAAACCAACATCAAATCTGTTTCAACAACAAATTATTTTATATATTTTTAATTGAATTTTTGATTCCGTATGTACTTTTATTTCAATCAATTATGAAAACGGAACGTTAAACGGTAAAAAGCTACAATTTAAGAATTATAATTACTCATTCATGAAAACACTCTGATATGACGTTTCAGAGTGCAGGATTTTTCAATGTAAAAAATGCACATAGTATTTAGTCTACAGTGTGGGAAGTTTTCTTCATCCCCGTGTCTGTGATATGTCAGGTAGGCCCCGACACTGAATGCTGTGATATACCGTTTCTCATCTGCCGAGACAGAAATACCCACCGCGACGGGGCTAATTGTTCAAGTGTCGGGGCTGGTTGGAGTGGTGTCGCGACACTGGTAGGTACTTTAGAATTCATAGATGCCACTGGAAGATTCTGGATATTATATATCTACATAAATCATAGACTTGTTTAAACTCAGAGATACTGTTTACGAGAAGTATTATGTAGGCATATAGTTTAGTCTTTAAAGGGAACGGTTGCGACTGTTGTGTATTTGTATTTATTGCCAAAATACCCAACAAAATTAAATAATTTTTTTTTTTTTTTTGTTATTGTTTTTGGGGTGTTATGCCGTGTTTCGCTACCTCCTTCTTTAGCCAACGTTTCGGACAGCGTTACAGTGTCCATCATCAGGGCAGATGAACTCATCTGCCATGATGATGGACACTGTAACGCTGTCCGAAACGTTGGCTAAAGAAGGAGGTAGCGAAACACGGCATAACACCCCAAAAACAATAACAAAAATACTTTTTGGCCGTGAAAACCTAAAAACATAACTATTTTTTTATTCAAAATATATACAAATATCTGGTACGGATATGTGCTACTTTATTTTTTAATGTCTTCGATTATAAAATATAGGCCGTTAAATAATTCCGATTTGCGTGATTATATATACAACTTTGGCACTTCGTGAGTTAACTATAATTATTTAAAACAATCATATAAAACATGGCGCGTAAAAAGGCGTTTTCTTAGGTAGAAATTTTAATTTACATGCGACAAATTTGAATTTAAGCCCACCAAAATGCCTTTTCTAAGGATTTTTTTCATATGATAATTTTCAAGTGGGTATTCATAAAAAAATGTTTCCGGTAGGTTGTAAAAAAAACAATACTTGTAGCCTAACGGAATAGGAACCTTATTTATTGGGTCAATCAGCAGGGCTTGACCAAGTAATTATTTAATGTGAACGTAGACCAAGAAACAAGGAAGTGGAATGTTCTATCTGCGAATTTCGAAATGTTTTAATTAACAAAGGCTGCCGTTTGGCTAACAATTGCAAATAAATTATGGTCTCTAAACCTTTCCTATTAGTAATTCCCGCTATCCCAAGAGAAATGGCCCAAGATCTAGAGATTAGTGTTAATAAGGTGAATGTTGAAAGACAGTGTTCACGATATGTCGAAGTTGGGCAACGCTAGGGTCAGAAAAGGGTCTCCGTTACGTCGGATAAAGTGTGATTTATTTTCAGACTGGACTGAAAATGACAATAATCTATGTTAAATTAGAATCAACGCAATCTTTATTGTGTTGATGTTTTTTGATTGATCTAACCTTTTCGGCTATAAATCTATTTCATTCACTGTGTTGCACAAAACATGACATAAAATAAACTGACCTCTATTCACTCTAAAAATGAAATTAACAAATTGAGACCCTTGGCATATTATACATCATTAATTATTTATTTCCAATGGTGCATTTCATATTTAGGAAATATTTAATGAATATTTTCCCAGAAGTAAATAATAATAAACAGGGTACCATCATTGGATTGGTAGTAATCAATTGGCCCCTGGCCCCTTTTGGGAAAATTCACCGCTTTGCAGTTAGTCAAATGACGCTAATATACTTAATGAACAACGAATCTTACGATGCACCTCTTTTCAACTTAAACTTGTGAAGTACAACTGAAGGTTTTGGAATTCTGTTGTTAGGAAAGGACTTGTAATTGTAGGTCAACTCAAGGATGGAAGCTTAAAGTTAAAATGGCTGTCTATTTGAAAATCCAGGTACTTCAAAATCTTCTCTCTAATATATTTCCCATCTCCCCTCAGAGTCCACTCCTCTTAGCATCACAACAAATGAGTTCCTTGAACATTGCCACTGTCCCACTGACTTCGAGCAGGACACTTTTTCTACATTAGCTACACACACGAGGTCCTGACGAAGATAATTACCCTCAGAACCTATGTCATTTTTGGGGATGTTGGTGGAAGGGACTTTTTAAGGAAAGGAAAAAGGTATGAGGGGTGGGTAGGAATCTGGGGTTCAGTGAGATCAGGTCTTCCACCGCCAAAACCGAGACAAACTTCATCCTAAGCCCTCAAATCAAAACCGATTATAATATCTCATTCTCTCGCAGGCTAAATCCTATAGATGTATGTGTTTGTCTTTTTTTAGTGTCGCTATTTTTCGTTTCATCGAGTTTCAAATCACAACGGTGGCGCTTAAGAAGTTTTACTTTAATTGTATAGGAAAACATAAAATGAATCTTCAGAAGGTGGTTCTTTATTTTAAAGTAAACATGTTAGTTTATATTTTATATCAACACGAAATATAAGTGTAGGTATGTAGTAGGTAAAAGCAACATTTTAAAGAGATAAGGCAATATAGTTTAAATTTGTTTTTAAAGTAATTTAAACGACGAAGTATAAAGGAGAACACGCATATTTCAAGTTAGACCTTACTACCTACCTAACTCAAATTTTTATTAGGTATTTATTTGTCAGGAACTAAAAATAGAATACCGATTTTAATTAGTCAATTTCTTCCGTGTCTCTGAAACCGATTTATAAATTAATAGACTTTATTTACAAGTGAATTCACGAAAGAAAAAATCATCCATTACGATAGTATTTATTTACAATTTAAAGTCATAATTATTATAAGGCTCGCGCGGTTAACATAACCCCAAATCGCATTCAATTATCTCCGTTACCAACCGCTCGGTGCAGCTCCTGTAAAAAAATGAACTAATCCCCCCCCCCCCGCCGGCCCCGCCTGCTTTCCGCTTCACCAGGGAGGGGAATGTTTTCCATCGCCCGTTGTAAAGCTTGAACACAGCGTTTTTAAACAAGAATTTTTCAAAGTTGGCAATGTTTATAGTGATATTCAAGCGATTGTTCATGTTCATGTTCATGGTTTACCTACCAGGAGACCGACCTTTACACCTTCAAAAACACCGTTCAATTGAGCCGTGGTATAGTTTACCGGGAGTCGTACAAATACGGCTCATCAAAAAGAGCTAACTCAATTGTGCGGCTCGTTCATGAACGACTCGCTAGTCGGTAGTCAATACCTTTCAGTGTCACCAATACAAGAGTAATGGCGATACCGCTGTTACATTGAACAGCTACCTGCTGTCGCCAGTGGTAATTAAATCCGCTGGATGCTAGAGCCAAAGGTATTCTAGTATCACATCTACAGGGTAACACTGAAATTCATTATAAACACCCGTTCGTGAGGAATATTTTGATAAAAATAGATTTTTTAAAGTTACCCTCAAAAATATGGTTTTGTATATCCATTTCCGATAATCTAAAAAGATATGTCGTACATTAGGTAAATAATGTCGAGTTGAAGTTCTTGCGATAGGTACATATGTCCTTAAATTATAATTTTAATTTCTCAGAATCATAATCTTTTTTAATCTATAAATATATTTGTATCAGTGTAGATTTTTTATCTTTATTTAAAAGGATTTTCACATCTTTTTCTAACAAGCTATCTGTTGTTTCTGTGAATTTTGGTATAATTTCCATTTGTAACAATTTTAATCGTTCGGTACAGTTTCTAGCACATTTTTTATTAGCATATTTGTTTCGTTATATATAATTTCAATTTTGGAGGCGGGTATGGGTACCGTTATACCGTTATACCGTTACCGTTACCATTTATTGGATAACCAACACCTATGCCATAGGGTTAGCTATGTTTGGTGACTCAGCCCGGGTTCATGGGGTGAGGTTTTTCCAGGTCTTGGAGGTGGATGCAGTGCCCACTAAGTGCATGGTAGGCCGGATCGGGAGATACTGGTTGAGGGAGACCTTTTTTACCTCTCCAGCAGGACTCTCGTGGATCATCGCAGTGGGAGGGATGGATTCACGCCAGTCACTCTCGGAGAAACTGACCCCCAGATTGCTACTTTTTTCCTTCCCAGAAAAAGACCCTCCATCCAGCATCCCTAAAGATGACAGAGGCCCTAAGGGTAATTGTTTTCTATGTAGAGCCAGTGTAAAAAAAGTTTTAACATGTTTTGCTTTCAGGATGTCATTAATTTTTAGAAGCTTTACCAATAAAGATTTATATACCGTATTACGTACATTAAGGGAGTATTTCACCATCTTCCTCATTGGTTATTCATGTGGAAGCGTACACTTAAGATTAATTATACAGGATTTATTTATTTAAAAAGTCTGATTTTACTATTGGGCACTTGAACCTATGAATTGTGGCTAAATATAGGATAAGTTAGTCGAGTTTTTTACCAGTTGCTAGTGTTTTTTTGTTTATTTATTAATATTCGTTATGTGTATGGATAAGCTGTGAGAAGGATGGTGAAATACCCCCTAAACACATTTTTTTCTTTACTTATAAGATGTCTTTCTATGTAGCTGAAACTGAAAGAAATATTTAAATATTGTCAACCCTTTGACACACTTTGCATTTTTCTAAATACCTACATTAGGTATGTTTTTAGGTTTTCACGGCCAAAAAGTATTTTTGTTATTGTTTTTGGGGTGTTATGCCGTGTTTCGCTACCTCCTTCTTTAGCCAACGTTTCGGACAGCGTCACAGTGTCCATCATCAGGGCAGATGACCACATTAATTCCTATTTGTTTGTAATTATATGTGTTCACCGTATATAATTGTGATGCAGATTTTGCTAAATGAATTTTGCTCCGTTCGGCAAATATATTCTCCCTTGATTATTACATAATCAAACATGAATATTAGAAACCTACGAATAAATCAGGCTTCATTTCTGATTGTTTATTATTAATCAGCAGTACTAAATGAATACATACATGCTTAACGTGATTTTAATAAACAGGTGTTCGGATTTTGCGAATTATGCGAATACCCTGTGCCTAATTCTGTTAGATAACTTACTACAGAAGCTAACAACTTCTGTAGACATTGCGTTAGCATCTTACAGCGGTCCTTACAGCATCTCCAGCCCATCTCAAACTGCACTTCGATTTGAGAATTGACATATGGCACTTGAGACAAAAGACAAACAAATGCAAGTTCGCCGTGTCGAGGAAAGACAGGATATAAGTGTTCAGATTTCGCGGTGTGGAAGCTCATGTTGTTCTCGAGGGTTTTTTGGTGTTTACATTTCAGTCGAGGTTGGCCATGAGAATACTGAGTAAGGCGTTGTTGATAGATTCTCTCATTCGCATAATAGATTTTGCGAGAAACTTTGCTGTGAAATGTCATTGAAAGCGTAGAATACGAGGCAGTGAAACAAAACAGTACTTTATTTTAAAGCTGTTTAGCACAAAACATACAAAAAAGTGATTGCTAAAATGAGAATCTCTTCCTCTTCAAAAGTCTTCTGGTGGCATCCGGTTAACAAAACTGCTAAACTAATGTTATATAAAAGTCAATCCCGAATCTAGTAGAGGGGGGGGGGGAGGGGCAAACCGGGTGTCAAAATCATTATGTTTGATTGAAAAAAAAACTTGATGCACAAAGCGCCTGGCATCCAGCGCACGTTGTTCTATCGATTATTCATTTAATTTTAAAACGCCCAGTTGGTTTTTGAAGTCATCCTAAGTTGATTTACGAACGTACTCAGGATCGATTTCAAACGCGTGCATAGTGGAAGTGATGTCTCTGTCAGGGGAATCCCCGCTGCATCTAGAACTATGACTACACGAGCTGATCCGAATAAACCGAGCGGTCGAACTTCAAGCGAAGCGACGGTCGCTCACCTCACGATAGGGGGCGCCACTATCAAGTTTTTGCACCGGTTTGAAAAAGTCGTACATCCCGGGCTGATAAAAGCTTAGTATTGCTAGGATCCTAATCTCTAAGATTAAAGTGGTCAATTATAGAATTAATCATCGAAAAGCAGTAATAAGATTTTTTTTATATTTTGGATTAACTTTAGCATTTAAAACCCTAAATCCTAATATTTAATAATTGAACTAATATTAGCGACTCTCCAACGAAAATTTAAGGACCTTAGCCTTGCGGGGGCTCTGTCTAACCACTGATCTAATTCGACCCTGTCCCCTTCGGTCATATTCAACTGTATCATACATACTTCGACTAAGAGCCATCAACATTATCTTCATTTTTTAACGCATATTTTAATTGGCTGCTATCTTTATGTATGATTACAAGATTCTTCCCGTACTAAATGTAATCCAGTGAGTGTCCTGATTAAATATATCCAATTTTATTTTAATGTGCGACATCTATTATCTTTTCTGCAAGTATAGGGTGAATATTAAGAGCCGAGCAGAGCCTCGGCAAGGCTAAGGTGATGGGTTCAATTGCTAGATATTATAGACCGTATCTTTTTCTGATTTATCTCTTTTAAATTAGATATATCCTACAAAAGTAACGGGTTTTCGTGCTGTGAAAAATGATTTTTTTTTTTTATGAACTGGACAAGTGAAAATATTAACATTATGTTAACAATAACACACCACATAATATCAAATAATAATTCGTAATGAAAAACGGTTTTAAGATGACACAATACCCTAAAATATATTCAGAATCTTAACGACGTAAGTAAAGAAGCCGTGTATCTAAATTGCGACTCGCGACCCGTGTATTGGACGGACCTACTGTTGAATTTGCCCCATAAAAATTTTCCCAAAGAAAAAAAAGAAGAAGGCAAATAACGTGGGAATCTTAACAACGTAAGTAAAGAAAGCGTGTACACAAATGTATACCCGCGGCACGGACGTACGGTCGAATTCGCCCTAGCGGGCCTGGAGATTCGATCTTTCCGCCGCGCTCATTTTAATTAATTCTGAAGAACGCGTTACAAATATTTAAGATGTTTCTAAATGAATACCCCCCGAAGTTATTAATTCATCGTCTAGAAAAATAAAATCTGGTGCTTATCGTAAACTTTATAGTTGAAAAAACTGGTTATAAAGTTTTAAAATGGTTGTACGTAAAATATATTAATGTTTTATTAATTTTAAACATAAAGAACTTACGTCCCCAGGTATCGGTTGGAGTAAAAAAGTTACGAATTTGCCGGAAATTATTAAAATGTGAGTTTTGAGCAAACAAAAATTATTAGGGTTGTGTGCCGCCTTAAGACTCCCACTGACGTACAGTATGTGAATAATGTAAGTACATAATTAAAAAAAGGTATTTATGATATCCTTGTTACATATGTAATTTAAGGAGTATTGGATTTAATATGCGCATGAGGACAGTGTCACACTTAAGTCATTATTATTTAGATTCATTACATTACGATTGAAAACCTATATTATTATGCAATAATACAAAAATAATAATTTTCTCGTTAAATAAAGTGCTCCAGGAGATTAATTTTATTACCAATATTATTATTCATAAAAATGATGGTATCATAGGACATAAAATTATTATTAATTACTAAATCTTGAACTGTCAGCTCCGTTGTTATAAATTCTAAGCTCGGACTAAAAATTCTACAACTTCACATACTTGCTTTAATTTCAAATAATAATGTTTTATTCTAGGATGTGGGAAGGATAGTGCAATCACACACGTCCCGTATATTTAAACATACACAACAGTTTAAGTAAAGAAACAAGTACATAGAATTGAAAAATAAATAGTATTAAAAATTAAATAAAATAACTAATTAATTCTTCAAACACAGCAAACTTATTTTGTGGCACCATTTGAAATAATCAATTATTATGTAGGGTGTGGTCTGGGGTGAGCTCGGGCCCAGCGCTCACTCAGGAGTGGCGCTTGGTGCTAGAAAGCTGCGGTTACCACCGTGTTGTCGGCGACCATTAGCCGCATCCTGGCTCCAGTGACCCGGTCTCTCATCAGGCCGGCGAATCCATGCAGTCCCAGCTCCGTAAGCATTTTGATTGTTGCGCTGCTGTACCGCTCCGTAAGCATTGTTGCGCTGCTGTACCTTCTGTATCCAAATATGATTCTGCATGCATTATTATATTGGATCCGGAGTCGTTCCATCGAACAGATTCGGTAGTGACACCATGTTTCACTCGTGTACAGGCTAGTGAAAAATGCTTTGAATAATGTTTTTTTTTTTTAATTATTGCTGCATTGGAAGAATCTTCGGGCAATCATATTAGAGAGTACACTGATACTTCTCCTCTATCGTTCAAGATCACCATCATCCGAGAGTTCCTCGGAACTCTCTGATGAGAGCTCCAAGTATTTTACATTCTTGGATGTGTTTACGGGGAGCATCTTTTCGGGATTTTTTCCGTGGTTGAATGCGATTAGTTCCGTCTTCTTGGAGTTGTATATCATGATCTGGTCATATACGTTTTCTTCATATTTTTTAATAATATTCTCAGCCCCTTGATCGACGGAGCTAGGAGAATCATGTCATCTGCATAGCTTATGTGATTTAGGAATAAATTATTGATACGACAGCCCGTTCTGGTGTCCAGGCGATTTGATAACTCGGCCATGTGTAGATTGAACAGGATTTGGGACATATAACCTCCTTGCCATTTTCGTCTTTTCCGTGAATGGCTTTGATTTAGGTATCGTTGTAACTATCAATAAATATTTTATTGTTTTCCCATTTTTTTTCAATTGATAAAAGTTTTTCAAAAGATTATAAATGGCTTTGCCGTATTGCAAGTATTACTAGCAACATAATTAAATTTATTTAGCAATCAAGTTAAAACTGAGGTAGAGAATGTTCCAATGTTATGTGTGATCGGTTTGGCTATATGGATGCAGAAATAGACTTAGAAAGGCTTTTGAAATGTGGCTCCATCGGAGAAGCTCAAAGCCCCATCGACCGACATGATCACCGGCACAGAAATTCTCAGGTGGGCTAGAGCAGATAGAGAACTGCTCACATTAGTAAAAGTTAGGAAAATTTCATATCGGGGAGAGAAATATCACTTGCTCCAATTAATATTAAAAGGCAAGATAGAGGGTGGCCGAAGCCTGGTAGGAGACAAATGTCTTGGTTGCGAAATGTACGAGAGTGGACCGGTATTAGAAGTGTGGAGGAGCTATTCTGGGCGAGATTCTGGGAGGAGCTATTCAAGATAGAGTGATGTCAACGCCAACGTCAGGGGGACTGCTATTGACTACATACTATTGCCGACTGATTTTATTAAATATTTATTAGGTATATGTGATTAGTGTGATGTTAATAAGACCAACTGTAAACAAAATCGAAACGAATGAAAAAGTGATATCTAAATCACGTGTTTTCTTAAATTATTATTAATTTAGTATCAACGGATGTTTAAACGTGAAATATAAACAGAAACATCTCCTGTTTATTGATTATGATGTAGATCCCATCACACAACACGCCAAGTTCTGTCTCAACCGCAAATGTAACAAACAAGTCCATAGGTTTTCTTTTGAAGTCTCCCAAGCCAACAGAAAGCTCGACGTGGGGCTTTTTATGCGTTTCTTTTATTAACATACTGTTATCAGGTCAATGAAGCCATTTGCGGATTGATCAAACATAATAATTGTTAGCGCGCTTTGATATGAAATTAACTTTTAGCTCTTACTCTCTCTCTCTCTCTCTCTCTCTCTCTCTCTCTCTCTCTCTCTCTCTCTCTCTCTCTCTCTCTCTCTCTCTCTCTCTCTCTCTCTCTCTCTCTCTCTCTCTCTCTCTCTCTCTCTCTCTCTCTCTCTCTCTCTCTCTCTCTCTCTCCCACTCTCTCTTTGATTTTGGTTTAGTTTTAAATAGATCCTTGTGGTTATGTATTAAGAATTATTATGATGTTTTTTGCATTTCTTCCGGTTTATGTAACTTGTTGAATTTGTTGAACTCAACCCCCCGAAAATATTTCCTCTTTGCAATAAAATCCAAATAAATGGAAAATCTCTGAACACATCGAGAAACTAATAATTGTTTTTGAAAGGTCATTAAATACGTTATAAAATTTTATAATTCGTAATAAACATAATTTTTTTTTATATAAAAATTTTGAAAGCAAACATCAACAAGTTTTAAAAATAGCTCATCTTAGATTTTTCCTAACAAAAATTTCTGATTATTATTGATGAAAAAAAACACACACATATTGAATAAGACAAATGTATCATAAACGTTTCAATTGAAAATAATTCATGGACAATTCCCAACGCTTAATAATTTCTTTTAAATTGTTGTCGGAAACCTTGGTTTCATACAGAAGTATATTTGGATTATTTTGTGGTTAATTTTTAGATATGAATAGAAAGCGTGTGTTTTCTTTTTCTGAAACTGTTTAGGTCATATTACTCACCGTGATAGTTAGGAAGACACAATTTGTTGTGTTTCTATGAGACCTACATGAGTTGTCAAAAGCGAACAAATTATCATGAACGGTTAATCTGCTATTCCCAGAAAAAAAATAAACTAAACTAAAAATATATTTAATGAAAAACAAATAACTTTGTGTAACAACCACTATTTAATAAACAATTATCAACATGTTTCGAAAACTATGTTTTCTTCGTCAGGATAATAAGTTAATAAAAAATAACAAAAGACAAACAAGTATAGACTAATTAGAACATAGACAAAATATTAGAAAGGAGAGGTGATTAATTACCTAAAATATATCATAAAAAGAATTTGCGTATTTTGAAGAAATAAAAATATATTAACTAATGAGTTTGTTTATTACATCGAGCAAGCAGATGCTATTATTTACAACTTTTTGAAGAAAATAATTGATTTTATGGTAAAATGTATGGAGAAGCAAGTGATGAAATGTAATGCGCGTTTTCATCCCGCGACAAAATAACCCCGACAAATTATCCCCAACAAAATATCCTCTGACAAAATATCCTACGGACAAAACATCAACGTTACCTAACATAACCTAACAAAAAATGGGACAAAAATAATACAGATGAATCCTGAAAAGATATTAAATTATTGTTCAAAAATAGTAAAATGAAAAACAAAAATAATACAGACAGCAAAAATTTATTGTCTTTACAAGATGTCTGTATTATTTTTGTCCCATCTTTTTGTTAGGTTAGGTTAGGTTTTAGTTGATATTTTTTGGGGGATGTTTTGTCCCTAGGATATTTTGTCGGGATGAAAACGCGCGGAACCCTATACAACGGTTGATAAATAAATCACTCATTTTTATGTTAAATTCCCGTTAAATTTCTAGATCATCGCGAATGTGTTCATCTCCTAACGACATTTCTAAGAAGAAGCTTTAAAATATATTCTTTGCTGTTTAAAAAAACATGTTTATTCCGTGTTTCTCAAAAGTTGGGGTTTATAAAAATCATTTGAAATTCAGGCAAATGCGGGTGGTAATGGTAACCAGTATCTGCTTCTCTTATAAAATCGTTAATTTAAACGTTCGCATGGTTAATTATTATGATCTATTCATTGACCCACCTTTTAAGAATAGCTGGAAATCGTTAACGCTACCATTGCAATACTTCGATTATTGCAATCTGCGGTTGATTTTATTGCAATATTATTGATATTTATTGCGATATTAGACAAAGGTCTTGTGAATAGTTTATGAGTTGGAAGTTGGTCGGCGCCAATCCGAAGTATTCTGTTCTGATAAAGCTGGTGCCGATGGCTAACATCATCCACAGGAACACGGTACACGATTGTTCACGCATGCGAAATGTTGTCGGATTTAATTAATTAATTTTATGGGCGTTCTGGTAGCAAACTTATGAATTAATAATGTCTTCTGATTGCGCACTTCAGAGGGAAATAATTGATGGTTTATGTGTACAGGGAGTTGGAAAACAGCATGCTAAGTGGAAAAATAAAATCACTTTATTAAAAGCGAAAACGTTTTTCATCGGGTGGCTAAAAATTGTTAAAATGTGCGTACCAGGGGCTCTTGCATGGTGAAATCGATAACTTTACAATATCGGATCGTTAGGAGTAACTTCCGATTATTTTATATCGATACCCCTAGCACAGTTTCACTGTTGATAGCCGAACCGATGTTGGTGAGGAATAAATTAGAACTCGATATACGCTGGCAACATTGGCTGATATGTACATAAATTCACACTCGGAAACGTCAAACGCCAGTCAAATACGTAAAAATATTAATAATTTGGCAACGTTGAATTGAAATACTAACCTAAACATGCATTGGTAGTCCGCATTTACTTTTTGATACTACACGGGAGTTAATTAGTTAATCATTTCTTTAGTCATATTTCAGTCACTTTAGTTTCTTAAAATTCGAACGGAATAATTTGGTCGCGTCTTAGTTGAATTATAAAGTCTATGGATCACGTACATGACTTATTTCAATACAAAAATGTTCGTTAGTTCAATACGTTCATTAAATAAGCCAGTAATTTTGATTAACGAACGACATAATTCAAATAAATTCATATATTGACAGCTAACTTAAACTTATCTGATACTATGAAATCCGGGCTAAAATTTGTCAATCGTCGGTTGGAATTTCTCTTACCAATTGTTGACCGTGATCGCAAATATTGTTAACTGACCATAGATGATGGATTTGGGCAGTATCGTATTGATCGACCGTACTAGGTACCCAGGTCCCCTAGCACGGTCGTCGAAAACTCTGGTCACATTACGAGAAGTGACAAAATGATTAAATACAATAATTTTTGGTCGAATGGCCAAAATTCCTAACGCTCTCAAACAACCGGAGAAAAGTCAAAGCCAGTGAAACTATAACTTCCCCAATTGGGTTTGTTGTGTTGTTGAATGTGGCGGGGAGGAGAAGAAGACGGCGGAGACGAAGTTAGAGAAGTACCTGGCTATTCAGATCTAGGCACCAAACATCGCTAAATCCATTTCAAGCAACATTTAATTATGAATGGTTTCACCGGGGCGACACTGAGGATATGTTCCTTTTTGGAACGTGGCGCAAATATGTATACCGTTACAGTGTCCATCATCTGCCCTGATGATGGACACAGTAATGCTGTCCGAAACGTTGGCTAAATAAGGAGATAAGCGCAACACGGCGTAACACCCCAAAAACAAAAAACGAAAATATGTTTACAGTATATGATTTTCAAATGAATTATTTATGAAACAAGACAATGGATTTAAACCCGAGACCTCCGGATTCATAGTTGAGAGCCTTACCCCTAGACAACGAAGGCTGTCTGTCCTGCCATTCTCAGGGCAGATTGCCCTGAGAATGGACACTGAAACGCTGTCCGAAACGTTGGCTAAAGAAGGAGGAAGCGCAGTAGACAGAAGATTATTCAACTGACACACCAGATGAAGATTGATAAGAGGTGGACGCTATCCTTCAATATCTACTTTAAATCTGGGCGACTGGTACGTGTGCAGTTCCCTTGATCCGGGCAGCAGTCTGCAGGGTTTTCATCGCCAACCTCCATTAGAAGCGGGCGCCAAAAAAAGACAGTTCACATTCGGAGTCTGTTAGGCTGGGAATTTACGTACTGCTAGCCGTTGATATTGACAGCTTCAAGCGGTGATACCATAGTTTCACATGGAAAATAAAAACATTACCAAGCAACACCGCAGTTCCCGTGTTTCGATTATCGACTGCTTGTAGCAGTCTGTGTGTTCCAAGCCTTATGATTGTTATTTGTACACTTTAATATACCTCAATGCATCACGTCATAAAGAAATAATGATTTATTGTCATTGTATCAATAAAAATTGCAGACATAAGTCGACCTGATACCTACTGCAATTTTCTTGTAACTGGATTGCATGACGTTGGTAAATAATTTGTATTAATGTACGCAGAGGCATCTGTTGTATTTAATTTTTCAAAATTAACACATAAAAATGTTAGGATGACTCATCTCTGAAATCGTTACTAACGCGATATTATAACAGTGATTGATGGTGTCTTTCTATAACACCTGTAATCGCAAATATATAATGTAATCAAGATTTACTGCGATTTAAATTTGTTTTGGACTTTGATGCTGACCCAAAATATACGGAATAATAATAAGGATCTGACTCACCTAACGTTATTCGGTTGTAATGATAAATCCTTCTTCTTGGTTGATCTCGCGGCCCGAGGGACACCTCTAGTGATTATCGCTGCACAATCACTTGAGAAAACAAGATAATTCCTGCACAAGTTTCCTGGTCGATATAATTAAGAACCGATGGAGCAAGGTCGCAGCAATTAACAATAGACTTCATGAACAATTGATGTTGAATGCACCGAGAGGTTACGGTGGATCATCGCACAGCACATAACAGACTTTTTTTACATTTATTAATTCAGGACAGTGTTGAATGCACCAAGAGATCACTTTAGACTTTGACCATTGCAAGCAATGAGCAACAGACAGTAGACTTTGGTAGACTTGATGTAAATTGTTTTAGTCATTTTCCCCCAGTCAGGGTATTATCGCCAGCTCGGGAAGGTTTATGTGGGTAGATAGAAAAGGTACGAATTAGGAAAGGTATGTATATTTGCGTCAACAGCACCAGTATTGTAAAACATCACGTCGCTCAATTTTGACCTTTCAGATATATTGGTATATAAGTATTAATACCATGGAATTATATGTATGCCTACAAAGATACATATTTTTTAAAGATTTTTTAATTAGCAAATTAAGTACGAAACTCCGAACTAAACTCGTATTAATTTTTCTGTCCAGAAAAGATAAGAAGTTTGACTATTCCAGATTAATTGATGCCATGATTTAATTACTTGATTTGAAAAAATCTTCGAATTTTCATCCCGCGACAAAATATTCCCTACAAAATAACCTCGGACAAAATATCCTACAGACATCCCCCATCAAAATATCTACTAAAACCTGACTTAATCTAGCCTAACCTAACCTAATCAAACCTAACCTAACCAAACCTAACCTAACCAAACCTAACCTAACCTAATAAAAAATGGAACAAATAATAATCCTGTAAAGACAATAAATTATTGTTGTCTGTAATATTTTTGACCCATTTTACTTTCTTTTTTTTTTACACAAGCTCCACATAGGAAGCCCTGAGGAAAATAATTTCCCTCAAGGCCTATGTCATCTGAGATGCTGTGTGGAGGGTCTTTTTGAGGAAAGGAAGGAGAGGAGAGTTCTGTGAGGGAAAAGGGTTTAAGGAGTTAGTAGGAATCTGGGGTTCAGTGTGTCCTGATCATCCGCCTCCAAGACCTAGACAAAACTCACCCCATGAACCCGGGCCCACTGCTGAATCACCAAACGTAGCGAACCACTTGGGGTGACCTATGGCAGAGGCGTTGGTTATCCAATAAAAGTTCCCGGGGCGGCGGTACCCATTCCCGCCTCCCAAATTGTACTATTACTATTGTAAATATTACTTTTTTTTATCAATAATTTATTGTCTTTACAGGATTTCTGTATTGTTATTTTTGTCACATTTTTTGTTAGGATGGGTCAGGTTAGGTTAGGTTAGGTTAGTAGATATTTTGCTAGGGGATATTTTTTCCGCAGGATTTTTTGTCGAAAGATATTTTGTCGGGAATATTTTGTCGAAAACGCGCATTACCGATCAATTCATATTAATGATTCAAAGTTTCGTATATTCAAAATTTTTGTAAATTTTCATAGTAATGTATTTTTTTTAACCGTCCAGTAGGTTTTCAAAGAATTTGGGGGTCAGTGTGTCCAGGAGTGACGGGCGTATGAATCTATCCTTCCCACTACGGTGCAAGGTGATGGGTCGGCTGAAGAGATCAAAAGGTCTTCCTCAATAAGATCTGGCTCGCCACGCAGTAGGTGCGCAAACGCATCCGCCGCCAAAACCTAGAAAAACCTCATCCCACGAACCCGGGCACCCCTGCTAAATAGCCTCTACCTCTTGGGATTCTCGAGGCGGTGGTACCCACAACCCACACCCACCTCCCAAATTGAAATGTATGGCTTGCACAACGCAATCGTTTTTAATCGCAGCTACATTTTTTTTTTAAATTTTTGGTCTTCAAGACAATTAAATACCGCTTTTTAATCGTAACCATTTTAAAGATTTATGTTAGTTTGCAACGCTCATAAGGTTATCTATGGAATGTCGTTATCTTATTCGGATACCAACATATTAAATTGTATCAATCCATTTAACTTACCGTCATAAATACGCAACACTATTGGCATTAAAAATAATCCACTATTCTGATAATAAATAAATTATCTATTTATAGAATTTCATTTAATATTGATTATGGCGCCTTATAATTTATGATTAAAACCCGCCTACAATTGTTATCAAGTGATATATTATTTATTGCAGGTTTTTACAAACAAAGATTTTTCTATTGATAACAAGTTTTTAAAGGCTATTTTTACTTCGGTCTCTAAGGAAATTATAATATTCCGAGAAATACAAATTGATTCTTTGTGTAAATACATTATTGAATTGAAAACAAAATGTGAACGCACTAATGATCAATTTTATACTTCTATTACTTTTGCATCCTACGCAGACCACCATTCAGAAATGAAACGTCGCTCGAAATGACTTTAGCCATGTTTGCTTACCAGATTTGAATATCCAGGTATTTCCCCATCTTCCTCTTCCCGATCTCCTTCCTATCCCCACTACCTTCAGCCTTACAACATACCCCAATTGGGGATGCCATAGTTTCACTGGCTCCAGATGGGAGCAGCTAAGACTCTTGTGAGTTTTACATATAAAAATTTACAAAAAAGTGTTTGAATGGAAGTATTTCACTAACTTTAACCTAACCTAACCTAATCTAACCAAACCTAACCCAACCTGACGTAACTTAACCTAACCCAACCCAACCTGACCTAACCTAACCTAATCTAACCTAACCTAATCTAACCAGCGATTCCTGATATTATTTGGAGCTAAAAATAATAATGAAATATTTGTCTCCGGTGACTTTCTTGATGTGTTATTTTTCATTTTTTTTCTTTAAAATCAATCATTTTTTTTTCTACCACGTGTCGTCACTGGTCACTCAGCCGAGTAACCACTCAACCCATCACCACGACCTTAACTGTCCAATGCCTAGTGATTTTTTTTTTTAATGTTTTTAGTTGAAAAAAATATATATGTTCACATTTTTACTCCAAACAATGTCAGGAATCACTGATAGGGTGTTTTTGTTATGTATGTATATATATGATATCTTTATTATATTAAAAAAAACATTTGCAGTAGTCAAAATTCAGAGAAGAAATTGGGGAATAAGTTATACTTATACAAAACGCCAAAACTTTCCATAACTGTTAACATTAAAAATACAAAATAAAATCTCCGAAAAATTAACTGTTTTTATTATTGGTTTATCGTATTATTGAATATGAGCATGAGTAGATGATTTTACAAATCAGGAAATCATTTGTTGAGAAATAATCAGCAAATTATAATCCTTTTTTTTAATCTTAACATTTTTTTATCAAAAGTCTTTCGAAAGCATTATCAATAATCATTGTAATATCAGTAAAGCAACATTATTATTCCAAATCAATTACAGTAAAATGCATTAATGAAAATATAATTATCAATTTGTTTCAATTGGACTTTCATGTTAAAATATCGGTCATTGCTAAGAGCAAGTAGTCCGTCCTGTCAATCAAAATGAGAATAATTATAGGTCACTGTATGGATATACGATTTGAATTAAATGAACAAGGAAATCTGTTATTCTTGTTCATTGTAATGAAAAATAAATATCTCTCAGTGGTTTACACACATCAGTCAGTAAAAGTGTATTAGATTAGAAGCTGTGAACAATTAAGCGGTAACTTGTGATAAAGTTTTATTTATTTGTGTTTTTTTCGTTAGTGGCTGGAGTGGATTTGTGGTTTTAAATTATATTTGTCTACAATAGTGCAATTTTGATTAAAGTGTCAAAGTTTCGAGATTGAAATGTGATTTTTTCGTGGGTGAGATTATTAGAACACAAAGGTTATTTATTTATGAAAACAAACGCTATAGAAATAATTTAAATGTTATTTTCAAGTTTATTGATTTCTTATTTATCTTAACCAGGCAGGCAGAAGTAATTTAAAAAAAATATAATATAGAAACAAACAATGCATTGGTTACAGTGTTTAAATAATTTACAGGTTTGTATTAAGTAATATTTAATAGTGGATTCCCTCGCTATCTATAGCAGAAACTTGAAATATAGTAAAGGACAAGAAATCTTTGTTAAATATGCAATTTTTCTACGTTTTTTCCTTTCGATCTGCGTCGTCGAAATGTTTCTAGGAAAATAAGTGTGTCCTATACGATGTGCATTTTAGGAGGATTTTTTGTCTCAAAAATTAAAAATAAATTAAATTCTGTTATTACAGAATTTTCAAAATATGTAACGTTTTCTTAAAGAACTATTCAATGTTGATTTAATAATAAAAAAAATTATAATTATAATAATATTTTGTCCTTCACAACATTTAAAATTTGCGTTATCGATATGTTTCTTTGTAAAGTCTTTTTTGTAGGTATATTTAGTAATTACCGCGTGTTATGTCTAGGTGAGTGTGTAGATATGTGTGATTAAGTTTGTAGGTGTTAGAGGTGGTGATTTGTGAAGAGATATGCGCACTGAACAATTTATATCATCGATACGATGCTCTTTTTAAATATGAGCAGTGAATCCGGAAAAAAAGGTGTTGTTAGAATTTTGACGAATATTATGCATTAGGTAAAGTAATGCTAAATTAATTAGCATTTAATAACGGCTATCAATAAAAGTTAGAAGTCTACTGATGTCGCCAAAAGGATACATCTAACATCTCACATTTAGACAAACAGATATCTGAAATGCCAGGCCTTGGTTCAAAACTAAGAACATTAGAAAAATTAATATTATTTTTCTAATGTTCTTAGTTATTTCATAAACAAAAAGGAATATTATTTATCATCCCATTTTCTTTTCCGAACCAAGTTTGTCCTGCGAACGACCTTGATAGATTGCAAGTCTAGTCTCACCAAGCATTGTTTTAGGATTGTTTTTTTTTAAACGGACTCTGTAGATATTTATCAATTCTGCCAAGATGAATGCATAACCAAAGTTTTATGAAAGCACGAATTTATCTTACATAATATTTAATTTTTAATTGACCTCGCCCGACATATAATGTATACGTTCAGATATTATTTTTTTATAGTGAAATATTTTGTACTGTGGGTGAAGTCAATGTATTGCTTCAAGTGGCTCTAAAAAAGAGGAGAAATAAAATATAAAATAAGATCTAATATATTTAGAGATCTCTCTATCGAACCCTATATTATCTGAACTATTTCCCAAGTTTTCATTAGACATTGCCAATTTCCGGTAAACTTCCAAAAGGACTCAACAAAATCACCGTATATATTTGGCTAACCCTTTTATCGCCGGTTCAATTAGAAACCAACTCACAACTTCCAAATTTAAAACATTTCGACAACAAGAGTACAATTTATAAAAAACATGTACTTTCAACCTCCATAACAAATAATAAATATAAAATTTGGACTTACATAAAAACGAGTAGCCCGACTTTTGAGTAATGTCCAAAATCAAAATTCGACGTAATAAACATACTCCAAATAACAACTCTTAGATACATGTAAATGACGCAATTCGAATAAAATGTGTACTTTTTTCGTTAAGTCATGGTTAAGCCCATCGAAAACAAGCTCTTATGAGTCGAAATTTTACGAAACTTGATAGATAGTATCGTGCGTAATAAGGAAATACGATTCGCGTACGCATTTCGATAAAACTAAATACACTTTAATCGAAATGTGACAGGTTCGTAAGCGAATTCCATTGAATACATTTTAGGAATGCAATTATCATTACTCTTTATCGAGAATTTCATCAACAATCATTATTGTTAAGTTCGATTCATAGTTTACGAACCTTTATATGATTTGATATGATGGACATGTTCGATACGGGGATTCCAATGTCTTATCTTTCCTCTGGCGCCTGCCATTCTTTGAAGTAAAGAAAAGTGCTATTTTATCAACATTTGACCTGGAAACCACATTAAATTATAAGACGTGGTACGACAATCTTTTTAATGAATGTCTAGACTCCAAAATTATATATGAATAATTTATTTTCGGCTAAGCTCCAGATTTCAAAACTGTTCTTTCTAAAAATCTTTATTCTTATTAGAGCAATTTGAAATAAGGTTTGACGACCTTTCAAAATCCAAAAAATTTCACCTTTCAGAGTTTCTTCTACCATAGCTGGTTTTTATTATGAAAAAAAACAAGACACAGAAAAATAAAAACTACAATTATAGAAATTTTTATTATAGAAAAAATATTGTAATTAATTTGATTTTTCCGAGTTTTAGATCTCGTTATGAAAATGTTGTTGACAATATTATATAAAAACAAAAAATATATTTTTCCATCGCGACTGGGTTCATCCCATGTCATCCTAGGTTTTAGTAGCACAGTAGCGTCGAGAATTTAAAAAAAATGGTGACCCGACAGTTGATCTCCGACAGTTGGCACCTAAAAAATATAATTATTATAAAATCATTATTTTTTGTGTATTACTCTCTGCATACCTCTTTGAGACATTTAGTTAGGACATTGTGTAAGTAGGCATTCCGTATTTTCCCTAAACCTACTGCATGTTGTACATAAGTATGCCGGAGGGCAACTGCCGGGAAATCCAGTGTCATGGACCTAAAACAATATCCTCGGACGGGAAAATGACATCAACATTTTTTACTCCAAATATGCTAGTTAAAATCTTGCGGGTACTTGCTGTTTCACCACACATTGTACGTAACTCTGCAGATAAATTACGTTACGCTTGTTCACAGGTAATCAGAGACATTTAAAGAATACATGCTAAAAACCTAAAACAAAAAAAATTAAAATTGAACTGCTTGTATAATAATTTCTTGCTTGTCATCCTAAAAAATGCTTATGAAACATATACATTCCACTAATAGTACCAGGAAAGTTGTCGGTGCAGGGGGCGCCTGATATCAGAATTCTTATTATTTAAGAAATCGATCAAGTTCTGTTTGCATCGGCACGACCCACAATAATTTAGATCTAATCAAAAACGCAATCTAATCTGACACGAGCCACGCTAACGCCACATTAGTTATATTTATATCACCACCTGTTCTTCACAAATTCCGAACTTTAGACACATGCATATTTGGATTAGCTTATCGATTATATTTGCCAATTGCGAGGAAGTTTTGCAAAATAACTTGACTTATTTCAAAGAAATTTGGAAGAACGTTCTACTTAAACGGTGATGAAATTTACAGGGTAATGCGTTACATTTTACAAGAGATGTTGTGACGTAGTGTTAAATGAATTTTGCGATTAGAACTCTCTATAATAAATACAGGATGGTAAGAGACATTCTACAATTACTTTAACCAGTGATTCTTGACATTATTTGGAGCAAAAATAAAAATGAAATGTTGGACTCCGGTGACATTTTTTGTTGATAAAAAAAAATGGATAAAAAAATCTTTCACTGGTCACTCAGTCGATTAACTTGAAAAGCTGCTCAACCTTTACCTATAAATGATTAAAATAATTCGATAATATATAGAGCCCCGTGTTTTGCAAAAAATCACCGATATCAGCGTAAGAAATCATATATGGTATATTATATACAATAGATTTCTTACGCTATATCTAATTTTATTATTTAAAAATCGGTACAGAAAATATATTTACCTGACAGGTCAACAAACGGAACACAATTTAATTGAAAAAATTATGCTTGGCGAAGTTACGACTTTGCAAGCGGAGGACATTATATTTAAAACACTGGACATTATGATTTTACATTTTCTGCCCCATCACTGTTGATATTACATTTATGAGAAGATTAGTGTCAAAAGTGGAGTTGGTATTTATTTTGAAAGACTTGAGAATTTAGGACTGGAGAATTTTTCTGAATTGACCTTTACAAAAGCTTACAAGTTTGTATTTGCTTACATGTTTACACAATTAGTTATTTACAATATCGCGTGCAGTGAAGGTGAAGATTAAAGTTTTTTGACTTTATGGATACGACTGTCAGAAAAGGTGAGTTTTAAGTTTGATTCCAAATTCCGCCAAGTCTGTGATCATTTTTTCATCGATCAATTCACAATTCACACGATTGGGAATCAGATGCATAAAGAAAATTAAAAATTCGTACAACTTAAATAAATGGGATCTTTTGTCACAACCGTGTTCCGATCCAAAGAGGCTACTGCTTTGGTTTTGGATTTTGTTTACTACAGCCTTATGTTGGAAAGCCATAGTTTTTGTTTTAACTTCATTCTGATATCTTTTATTAGTTTTCAATGAGTCCTTTGGAGAGAGTGCGCTAATATTTAAAACGATAAAATTGAAGCGAAAATTGTGAAAATGTTTAATAAAACACGACTCGTTTAAAATAGAGCAAAAATCTCGTGGGGAACATCTAAAACATCTTTTAAAGAAACATTGTGAATTTTTTCGTACATAAAATTGTATGAAAAAATGTATACTTCTAAAATAAGTTAAATGAACGTGTTTATAATAATTTTCGGAGCACACTTTGCGATTTTTTCTATCGAGGGAATTTCAGATAATTTGTGTTTTGTCGTGGAACACGTATAGATTTTATCTTGAAAAATATATATGATATTTTTAAGATAAAATCTATACGTAAATATATATGATATTTATATATGATACTTTTTAGGAGCTTAAAATCTTCAAATGTTTGAGGGAGATATGTAAGAAATCGGTAGAAATTCCGGTAGCAGCGGCTGCAACTTCCGAGAATGTAGATATTGCTTAAAATAACAAGAATGAGTAATCATCAAATTAGGCGGTAAAAATAACATTAAACAGCAATCAAAAATTTTTTTTGATTGATGTAGTGGGTGCAAGGTATACAGTAATGTAAATATTTTTCTCATATCGCATTCCACAGCTCACGTGCGGATGTGCGGGAGATACCCCTAGAGCCAATGCGAAGGATGAACTCATATTTCAGCGAATAGGCAATGGAATGTTCTCCGCGTTTCACTGTTGCTCACCTGTTGCTGAAAAGTCTGGTTTGTCAATATTGACTTCTTATTTTTATTTCGCAACGTGTTGTAAAATAGATATTTTTTTGTAAATTATTATATTAGTTTTTTGGTGTTTCTTCAACACAATTAAGTATGTAGATATCATACTCATATAGGTCTCATATAAATCGTTGTCTCCCTTAATATAATGGTTAGAAATAAGATCTAAACGGTGTTAGAAAGATAAAACCCCACGCTTTATATTAAAATCTAAAAATTTACCACAAAGTTATTAAAATGTAAGTACCTACACCTTTACAAAGTTTCCGACCGCAATTTGAAAAAAAAATATGAATCGTTGGCTTTTTTTATATTTATTATTTTTACATGAAACGACAAAAGAGTGGATTGACGATAACGTTTATAATACATTTGCTTTAAAAATTGTGTTTTTTTTCGTGATCCTATTATGGACGGCTAGCTTCGCTTCTTTGGACAGTTTTTTGTTGGCACCCATTGAATTCTATCCTCCGTTAATAGAGTTATCGACATATACTCTTCTTTCAATATTTCTATCAGCCTTCCCATCTCCCGTAAACATACTTCCTAAATAAACAAACTCGTCCACCTGCTCCAAGTATTCATCATTCACAACTATGTTGCACATACTCTATATTTCAAACACCACGATTTTAGACTTACTTACATTCATCATTAACTCATTCTTCGTACATACTTCGTTCATCCTTGTTGGAAATCAGCACCGCATCATCGGCATACAATAGGCAACATACTTTCAGATGACCCAATCTCTCGCCCAATCCCATCTGTTTCAATTCTTGCATATAATCCTCCACATTATATATAATAATTCTACCCACTCTTGTCTACTTTAGTTTTCTGAAGTTTTACTTCTACCGCGTGTGAATTGCACACACCGATTTTTTTTAAAAATTAAATATATAAATTTGTGCTTATTGAAGATGAACCTTTTGATGACAAAACAATTAACGCTTTTTCTCCAAAATGCCTTTGAAACAGGGAGAATTTTTTTTTGGAATAATCGTTCTGATAATGCTTTCGAAACAGAAGGAGAAAACAATGTAACGTTTTAGAAAAATCGCATTGTACCCTTTGGAGTATAGGATTATGTATGTAGTTTCACTGTCCTTCAACAGATGTCGTTAGAATAGGTAAATATATGTAGTTTGGAGGTGTCTCAACAGATGTCAGTTCAGTAATACTTTAGTAGAGTGGCAACTGTTGCCGTTCGTGTCTTATAACCGAGCCAATGATGTACGATGGAGAGCTGGGTACCTTCAGTGTCGAGTTTAGAATTACCCAGAGCATCTATTAGAGTGAATGTTTGGTCCAGTTAAACATTCGTTGTAAACCAAACGATAACATAAATAAAGAAACTTGTAATCTCTTTATTGACGATTTCCGAACATGTGCCAAGTAATCCCAATCACTGGGATTGAATAACATTATAATACAGGGTATATTATACCCTATGTAACTTCAAAAATAGTTTAAAACTGAAGGGAACATTTTGATTCACAAAGTAAGATTTAAAAACCACGCCGCCCTGAGATGATAAAACTTTTTCACATTCGTGCGTGATTCACACCCATCGCCGCGCCGCATCTTCCGGAAATTCTTCGCTGCGAATCCGGTTTATGGTCCAGCTGGGTAGATGATCGATCCCAGACCATCCACGTTATTCGGATTGAACTTCATAAAACACAAACAACTTCTCTAGTTGCCAAAACACATTGTTATGTCGATAATTTCAGGGAATTGATATGAGCACGTGCTAATTGCACTGGTCATGATTTACTAATTTTCAGAAAATAATGATGAGTCCATTTCGGTTGAAATTATAATCTTAAATTAAAAAATATATACTTTCGCTTCTTGGCGTTATTTGTGACAACCAAACACACCCTTGCCTAACATTATCTATCTAACCTAACCTAACCTAACCTAACCTAAACCAATTACATTTATTTGCGTATCCCAAATTTCAATGAACACGTTGCTCACCAAACTAAGAACTTGAATTTCGTTCGTACATTAATTACCACAACACGGTTTCTAGCATGGTGGTCGAAAATGATGTAATTAACAATTCTATGAATAAAGAAAAATTTAAAAAAAAAATTATACTGCCCGAGAGCGAGTGCTCAAGTAATTCCATAAGTGCGTTTTGAAATCAGCGACTATGGAACTATCCGGACTATCTGCTCTGTTAAGAAACCATACAAAACGTACTCGAGGCACTTGTGTGGTAAACCCTGCGAGTATGGAACCCTTAGGAATCTATTGACTGCTCAAGGGTGCACACTACAGCGACTTTGATATACGTTACTCCAAATTTTCACGGGATTTAATTAAATGTAGACAATATTAGCGAAACTCATTCGAAAATCTGAAAACAGAAAAATCGGAAAAAGATATGGTCACATCTAGGACTCAAGCCCAGGACCTTATATACAAAAATATGGTTTGGATAAATCGAAGATTTTCCTACGTTTTCCGTTTGCTATACAATAATTAAAATTAAATTGTTAAATGTTTTATAAAAAATATAAGCGTTAACTACTAAAAAAAATTTTTTTCAGAAGAAATGTGAGAACCCATGTAAGAAACAACTTTTTAAAATCACTATTTTATTGCTAAAATTATATGTGACAGTTTCCATTGATAAATTTTTTTTTTTATAAAATCACTAGCTTTTTTACCCGCGGCTTCGCTCGCAAGGTATTAGGAGGAAATAGCTGTAGCGCTTGCACTTATTAATTATCCCGCCACCCCCACCCTCCCCCTCACCACCCTCCCCGCCCCAACCCGCATTCCATACATTCATTCTCGGTACATTCAGTTTTCAAACAGCTCGCGTGCCACCTAAATTTCATAGTGCCAGAGCTCACCAATAGTGAAAAAAGAATTATCAATTTGGTGCAGTCGTTCGGAAGTTATACGCGTACCAACATTTCGAAAATTATTTTTTATACGGATAGATAGATATTAACTACAACGCCTTAAATAAAAATATATCGACATCGTTTCCACGGCAACGATTTGTTTTTTGACATTAGCAATAACTCGTTTTTGTTAGCGACAGAAAACGTATAATAAATATAATATATTAATATTTATAATTTCATAACGCCAGAGCTTACCAATATATACAGCCTACAGTCCTCGCATATAATGTAGCTTTCTATTGGAGAAACAATTTTTAAAATCTTTTTATTGGTTAATGCGTGAAAGCGTCACAAACAAACTCGAGCAGTTTCGCATTTATGATATTAGTATAGATTCATAAAATAAATAAAACCTCCTTTTGCGATTGAAATCGTGACCTCTAGACCTAGACCCTGTTGTGCCAAGCGATTTTTATGCCTATTATCTTTATTCGTGGCGATATAAGGCACACTAAGACAACATTTATTTGCGGCTTGTTGCTTTCTTTTAATCTCCCAATGAATGAGAAATTCCCGAACTTATCAGCGGTTATTTACTTTGGACCCTCTCTGTTGTGATTTCCGATTAAAATACGTGTAGATAAGTCAAGAACTTGCTATGGTAATCTCGTTTCCATAAATCTTTCATTTCGATCTTTACTCGCTTGCAAATAATAGATGTATTCCTTTTGATAATAATTACATTGCGAAATAATGTAAAGTGTCGATTACTTTGGTTGAGTATATGTACTTATGTATCCGTCGATAAAAGAAAGAACAAGAAATAACATGTAAAATATTGATAAATCATGAAAAAAACTGTTATTTATAGATATCTACTCTCAGTATCGCCCTGGTTAAGAACCACCGTTCAGAATCGCAACATTGCTTGGGATGGCTTTAACCTGGTTTAGTAACCAGATGCGACCAGATGCATGAGAACCATCAGCGGAACGTTAAAATCTACTCCTCTCCATTGGCTCCCCGTACTTGCAAATATAACCCCGCCAAATATCAGGCGAGAGATTGCAACACTAAGGCCACGTACGCGTAGGCAGGTGGCTTGCTTAGCGCCTAGAGCCTAGCGAGTCGCCTAGCAACGTGCCGACAAGCAAATGAGCAACGCACCTAGCGACCCACCAGGCAAATCACCTACAGTGCGGCCACCGTGTATCCTAGCGAGTAGCCAGGGTGCAAGCCACTTGGCACTAGGCGATAAGCAAGCCACCTGCCTAGGCGGACGTAGCCTAAGGGAGTACAAGACGACACAGCAAAAAAGCGCAATACCTTTGCACGACGATGTCGTCTCTCACCCGGCATGCCGCTTGAAGTCCCGAAAACCCTTCTGGACAGAAGGAGAAAGACTCCTCCTATCACCTCTCACCCCAGAAGATAGACGGAAGCTTGAGTGGCAATCGGCCAAGGTGAAAAATGCCCATCTCGTACAAGACCCCACTGAGAGACAGCCTGGGTTGTCATTGCCTCGCAAACTCTGGTCCGCCATCAATAGGATAAGGTGCTCCCATAGCCGTTGTGCCCATACGATGTATAGATGGGGCATTAAAGTGTCAGAGATGTGTGAATGCGGTGAGGTGCAGACCACCGAACGTGTGGTCAACGAATGCCCGCTCCATTCATTTCCCGGCGGGATTGATGAGTTCCACAGGGCAACGCCTGAGACCCTAGACTAGCTCGCAGACCTATATGTCCCCCTCTGACCCCCCACCATACGAAAGAAGAAGAATTAACCAGATTTATATCCAGATACTTTATAACCTTCCTCTGTCCCACCTCTTTCCCTCCTTCAAACACAAAACATTCTTCGATTGGCGTTGTCATAGATACTGTCCTACAGATAGCATGCATAGGTAGGTTTCTACTGTTTGGGCCCCATACCAGCAAAAATTCATGGGATTTCTAGAAAAAATTCAAAAATAAATCTTAACTATCTTTATTTGAGAATGCATGGTGAATAGCCGTGATTTCGTTATCCCGTGGATTTACTCTCTGAAACGCGCTACGAAAGTCTCCAATATACATAGGGGAATGGGGCCCTTACAGTGACTGCATTAATTTAAGATAATAAACTAATTTACTGACAGCACGTACCTCATGGAATTACCGAATAACTATTGACAGGTTGGACCCACGACTTGCACTGTATTCTAAATGGCAGAACGAATGTTCTTTCCCAGCATAGTATGACAATAGGTATGGTGCTGCTAAATGATATCTCTAGGTCTCTTGATATTTTCAAGAGATTTCAAGAGTCACTATTAGTCTAAAATTTTAGTTTAAAATACATGTCGAAATAAACGATACGTAAATTAGGTCACTGGAATTGGAGCGTTGTATCAACCATTATTTAAAAAAAAGTAGTTCTACTGACCCCAGTCAGTCGGGACTCTGGTGAGGTATTATTATTAAAAATAGCTAGAAGTAACCAGCGTAGGCTTATCATGTATTAGTCACCTTTCTTTTGAAACCAATCGGATATAACTACATGTCATAAACCTACGGAAGTTGATTCCTCATTAGTAATTATCAAATTCTTTTAGATTGTGAGCAGGATCGAACTAGTTGAGAATAAGGTATACCTTTACTAATTCCAGTTTTAATCAGATTATAGCTAGATACCACAAGTTATTTCAGTAAAATTATAGGAATGTTCAAGTACTGCACAGTACATCCACACATTCATTTAATAGTAGACAAAAATTAATTACTATTTCAATAATAATTGTAAAAGGGCTTTGTGGCAAAATTTTTTATTCAATAATAAAATTGAAACACTCTAGAAATTAATCTGAGACAAAGTCATCTAATGGCCATTCTGCACCATTTTTTTTACTATTATTTTATTGTATTTATTTCTTGTTAGGGCAATCCTGGTGAGTTACAAAACTCATTTTAGGACGGGAGGAACTTGCAAATAATAGGTGGGAGGTAAAAGATAATATTTTACAAAGGTATTTTGATGTCAAAAATATACAATACAGCGCAAAAAATTAAGTACCTAGAACAAACAAAAAAACAAGTAAAGAAAGAAAAACACAAGGATATACAAGTAATATAGATGATTACAAATAAAGTGGAAGAAAATGAGAGAAAAGAGACAAGACAGGACAAAACATGACAAAAAAAAATTTTCTTGTCATGTTTTGTCCTGTCTTTTATTTTTGTCCTGTCTTAAATTTTCATTTTTAATGATGCATTAAAAAATATTCTTTAAAAGTATTATTTTGAATTTTTTTATTATGCTGGATGTTTTTGTATATATTTGGAAGCGAATTATATGGTGTGTAGGCAAGAGATTTCAGAGATTTAATGACAGATTTTTCGTGTGTGTTTAAGGAACACGGATTTTACTGTTATTTCAGGTATTGTGGTATTCAGGTGGTTGAGAATGATTGTAAAGTGGCTTAATGTTGGTGTGTGTTGATTGTTGAGTGATTTGGTGCTTTTGATTTCATATATAGGAAGGATTGTGATTGGAAGCTGAAAAAGAATAGATGTCTCTTACATGAGTGTTTTGTGGAGGTCCAAAAACATTTCTGAGAGCTCGGTTTTGAACCACCTACAGGACAGCCATCAAGCTATCAGCTATCAGCTATTGAGTTACCTAAGTAGATACTTCCACACCTACATACTTAATATAATCCAATCACTTGAATTCATTCATTAATGTTGATTGATACTTGTTATCAATCATGTAAAATCGTTTCTCAATATTATTTCCAGTGATACATATGTTTAATTTTTGAGAAGGAGTATGTACGTAATTAACCTCTTATACTTGATATTTGTGTAAAAATTGTAAAAACGGTGATAATGCATTACGTTATTTCAACACCAATACTCGGAACTCAACCTTTAAAATAAGTGCTAAACCGATAAAAATATTACCGATTTAATTTTCGAATTAAATTAAAGTTTTATAGTCATTAGTCATTTTCATCAATGTATTTCTGCAATGGAGTAGGCATATTTTTCTTATAAAAAAAAATAATGTGTAGAATACATACGTGGGTAAAATATATATATAAACATTGTTTTATTTTTTTTTTATTTAAATGAATATTCGTAAACTCCAGAAATCTTGACGGAAATGCGAGGTGAAAATAGTGACGATGTCCTAGAATTCATAAACGGGTAAAACCGAACAAATTTATAGATACTGGAATAAATTCGCTATTTTGGGAACTTTGGCTACTTCACAGTCAGTTTAAAATAAATAAATGAAATAAAACGTTAAAAATAAAACGTAACTTAAACTTGTCTCTATAAAACAACGTTTCCACGTGTAAAAATCTAAATTCTGCAATAAATTTCACATATCTTGAATTTTTGCATATCTGTGACCTACCTTCTGAAACCAGTGATTTCTGACATCATTTGGAGTAAAAAATGGTAATGAAATATTCGTTTCCGGTAAAATTTTTTGTGTTTTTTTTTTTTTTAAACAAATTTTGACGAAGCTTTTCAAAATGTCCCTGAAGTCTGAGTCTATGCCCTCTGGTTGGAAAAAAGCGATCATTCACCCTATTCCAAAGAAGGGTGACCGCTCCAACCCGGCCAACTACCGCCCCATAGCGATCACATCTGTTCTGTCAAAAGTGATGGAACGTGTGATCAACGACAAACTACTTACATACCTCGAGAAGAACAAAATTATTAACGACCATCAATACGGATTCCGGCGGAACCGCTCGTGCGGTGATCTTCTCGCTTATGTGACACATGTTTGGGGGCGGTGCCTGGAACGTTTTGGTGAGACTCAAACGGTTGCACTGGACATTTCCAAGGCCTTTGACCGGGTTTGGCACCGAGGGCTTGTCAACAAACTGCCTTCTTACGGACTTCCCGCATCCTTGTGTACGTGGATTGCCGACTTTTTGAGGGAGAGGTCGATTCAGGCGATTGCTGATGGTTTCACCTCTTCCTCGCATTCGATAAATGCTGGCGTCCCACAGGGATCGGTTCTGTCTTCGACTTTGTTTCTGTTGCACGTCAATGACCTCTTGACATGTGCACCGATTCATTGTTACGCGGATGACAGTACAGTCCATGATAGCTTTTTGTTTGACAAGCCCCCAAAGGGCACTCAAACACCAATGGCTCGGAGGGCTTTGAAACAAAGAATGGACGGTTACCTCGAAAGTATTTTCTCTTGGGGTACGAATAACCTCGTCGAATTTAATGTTTTAAAGACCCAATCATGTCTGATTACGTCTAAAAGGGATCGAAATGATAATCTAGTCTCCTTCAACGGAAGCAATCTCCCGAACAGGTCTTCCATTGATATGCTTGGTGTAACTCTAAGTGACCAGCTCAGGTACGGGGGCTCCATCGAGGCTAGAGTTAAGTTAGCCTCTCAGAAACTGGGCGTACTGTACAGGGCCCGCAGATACTTTAATAGTACACAACTGCTAACCCTGTACAAATCGCAAGTGCGCCCCACGGTTGAATTTGGCAGCCACCTTTGGTCTGGAGCCCCAAAATACCTGAAAAAACCCTTGACTCTGTGCAGAAACGGGCGGTCCGTTTGATAGACTCTCCTAACTTAACAAACGAATTGCAATCTTTAGAGCACAGGCGTCAGGTGGGAATGCTGTCCTTGTACTACCGGTATTACAATGGAAGATGCTCCGAGGAACCAGCGTCATTGATCCCCTCGGCACCGGTGCACAGTCGGGAAACACGCCAAACACGCGCTCAACATTACACAGTACACGGTTGACATTAGTCACATGAGAACGGGTCGTTCCTACGACTCGTTCTTGAGTTCAACAGATCGGCTGTGAAATGATTTGCCGGCTTCTGTGATTCCTCCCTCTTACAACATGGGTCTCTTCAAGACCCATGTTCACCCCTTCCTCTCCTCAAAAACACCCTTCAAAGATGACATAGGCCCTGAGGGAAATTATTTTCCTCAGGGCCTCCTGTGTGGAGTTAATGTAAAAAAAAAATACGATTTTATTTTATGTCACATGTCGTCACCGGTCACAAATTACCTAACTCTAACTGATCAATACCTACTGATTTGCTATGTTTTTTTTAGTTGCAAAAATATGTATAACAGCAAAAAACATCACCTGGAACCATTTTTTTTAAATATTTTACTTTTATATTAAGTGTAAGTATATCTATTCTAAAACTACTGTAATAATACTACCCAGTACTAAAGTTTGGACTTCGTAACATTGAGATACAACCCACACAAACTTTGAAATAATTTCAGGATTTACTGGTCAAAGTAGGCAAGGCACATCCCAACATATTGCAGTTTTTTGTGTCATTTGGGTATAAAACATTCTGAAGAACATAATTTTGCATACTAAAAGAAATTGTCGGTTATTGTTTTGAAATATAATTCCAACTTTTACTGATTTAAAAAAAAAATTAGCATTCACTTCACTATGCCCTGAGGAAAATAATTTCCCTCAGAGTCTTTCAGCTTTGGGAAAGCTGTGTGGAGGATCTTTTTGGGGAGAGGAAGGAGTGAAGGGGAATGAGTCTTGAAGAGTATTGTAGAAGGGAGGGGAGACGAAGGCGCAGAAACACAAAGGAGTTACTTTATTAGTGACAGTTTATCCAAGAAATCTGTATACGTGAGGTACACGGGTAGTGGTTTGGTGATCAGACAGTTGTTTCCTACATATTCGTTTTACGTACGCGTGTTGCGTATTATACAGTAAGTAATTTATATTTGAATAGCGCTCTTAAAGTGATTTTTCACGAAAACGGCGCTATACCAATTTGAGAGACGGGGATGGGTACCGCCGCCCTATTTATTTGGAAACCAACATCTCTGCCGTAGGTCACCTCAAGTGGTTCGCTATGTTTGGTATCTTAGTGCGGGTGCCCAGGTTCGTGGATTGAGGTTTTAGCGGCGAATGCATCTGTCTTTTTTTCTTTGTTTTTGACTCTCGTTCATTCATAGATTCATAGACTGGTTCTTCTAGATACACTGACCCCCAGATTCCTACCCATGCCTCAAACCTTTTCCCTTCCCAGAAATTCCTCTCCACCCTTTACCTTAATATACCTCACTGCTCACACTCCACAATGCTTCCCCAAAGATGGCATAGGCCCCTGGGGGAAATTATTTTACTCAGGGCTCCCCTTGTGAAGCTAATGTTAACAAATATACTAATCATCCAAATGTTATTATTATGATAATAAACGATAAGCCTTGTAGCGCCATCATACCTAGAGAGTTTTACAAGGATTATTGTGCAAGAAAGTGTGTTCTTAATTGACTTAATGTTTTTACAGCCAGTTTCGAACTTGTAGATAAATGTTCAAGAGGGTTGCATTTTACGTAGTGTAGAGAGCTCTCAGGTAAATCAAATAATTGGCTCTATATAAATGTGCAATATATTCCTTAAAATCTATTTAAAACTATATAATCAGCGAAAGGGGCGTCTCCTACCTTTAAACACATTTAATTGGTCATTTGATCACACCGGCAAGACACCCACCTGAATTCCCTCCAATTGGTGTAGAAAACCTCCCCCGCGCTGATTGGCCGCCCCTATTTGTACGCGCAGGCGTCCCCCGGCCTATTTAAGCCTCCGCGGTCGCCGCGACGCCTCAGTTGGCCTCCATTCGCCGGCCCTAGCACGTCGCCTGACGGGGAGTTTCAGCAGCATATCTTCCGTCAACGATTCGGTCGCAAGATACGCGAGTGATTAAAAAAATTCCGAAGTTGTAACTTTTTAGTTATTTTATAATTTGTTTGAGTTATCGAAGAGGAGTTAAAAGTTTTATTTTATAAATAATCTACATTCCTAAAGAAAATTTGTTTATGTACTGACGACACAGGTATGTTAATTAATTTATTGCTTTAACCGTCTAATTCATAATCACACAATTTATAAGGTACAGAGTTTTAAAAGTTTATAAAAAAAAATAGCACCTAGTAATTCATATTTTTTATATCTTTTAATACACGGTAACGGTTACATATTTCTAATTTGCACGTGCTAAATAAACTCCATGACTTTTTAACACTTTATTCCACATGCTTTGTTCCACAAATCTTACCGAATTCACAGTATAATATAATATCTACTAATACCAGTTTTTTTATTTATGACCTGGTCTCAGAACTTAGTGTTTTTAAGGGTAAAAGAAATAAGCAGTTTTTATTCTTTTCTACCTTTATATAAATATAAATCGTTTAATTAAATGACGTTTCAAAAAAATTGTAAAATATTATATCGTCAGCAACTGGCTTTAGCTATTGATCTAAATGTCTTTCCAACCATGACTTTTTTTTGTCTGTCACAGTTGTTTCACGTAATCCTTCAAATAAGTGTATGATATTTGCGCAACATGAATCGAAACTAATTAGGGGCCATCATTTTCAGGATTTATTCAGTCAAATTTGGATTGAAATTAAATATCTTTATTAATTGTCATCCTAAACAATATGCTTGACCATGAATTCGATAAAAGTATTATAGTTTTGTTAAAAATTACATCACTATGTGAAATGCGATACAATCAATAATAGTATTTTTGCCTATCACAATAATTGATCGCACAATTTGAAATCGACCTAATTTTAAAACTTTGATAAGAAATTTATTAGTTTTCAAGTTACAAAATATTTTTTATGCTGTTAAAGTTAAACATACGTTATAATCTATGCATTCACAGACGGCGCCAATTTAATTATTGTAGGTTAAAACATTTTTGCAAGTTACGCTTTAAGTTAAGGTGAATTAATTGTTAGCACCCGTACATATTCAACATGAATATGAATAAATAGTGTTCATAAATAAATCCAAATCTTTCAAGTAACGCTAACAAATACAATATTAGATTGAAGCACAGATACAAAATTGAATTTGTTAGCTTTTCTTGATATGGTAATTCATATTCATATTTCAAAATCAAAACCTTTCGCCTTCACCCTCACAGCTCGTAACTAAATGTGTAAAAATGTATAAAAAATATGTAAAAATGTATGCAAATTCTTATTTGTGAACATTTCATGGAAATTCTCCAGTCCTAAAGAGTCTATTTGTAAATAATAAAATTAGATACAGCCTAATTCTTCATAGTAATTGTACTGCTCCAATGAGATGATTTCTTACAAAAACGGCGCTCTACAAATCATCCATTTATTATTATTATTATATTGCACATGTAGTTCGGGTGCAAACAATTAATTTCCCCTAATACTTTCAATTTGGGAGGCGGGAATGGGTACCGCCGCCCCGGGAACCTTTATTGGATAACCAACACCTCTGCCTTAGGTCACCCCAAGTGGTTCGCTACATTTGGTGATTTAGCAGGGGTGCCCGGGTTCATGGGGTGAGGTTTGTCTAGGTCTTGGAGGCGGATGACCAGAACAAACCGAACCCCAGATTCCTACCCACCCCTTCAACCCTTTTCCTTCCCAGAACTCTCCTCTCCTTCCTTTCCTTAAAAAAACCTCTCCACACAGCATCCTCAAAGATGACGTAGGCCCTGAAGGAAATTATATTCCTCATGGCCTCCTGTGTTTTCCCCATGGAGTTCATGTAAAAAAAAGCAGAACTTGCAAAATGTATTCTAACCTAAAATAATTAAATTGGCGCCATCTGTGAATGCACAGATTAGAATCTACCTTCCGTTTAACCTAAAAAAGTTTCAATAAAAACTTATAAAAAAACATGTTAAATTAACTGTCTATATATTTATGTGTTTACTTTAATATATTATTGAAAAAAATTTATTAATCGTGAAGATAGAGATTACGAAAATAATCGAAAAAATTTATCAGTTCAATATAGTGTAGGTACATAATTTAAAAACATAATAAGCACGAGTTTGAATGAATTGAGCTATTTTCAAATCAGGGAGATAAATTGCCTTACATAAGTTTTATGACTTGAATTTAATAAATATTTGTTTAAAATCGGTCACATGCTCTTAATATCTGGTAGGATTAGAGTACTAGCAATAATAATTATATAAATTAGGGCAATATCAGCGAATTAAAATGCTGTTATCTCTAGCAGACTTGACAAGGTTAATCCGATCACTCGTTAAAGATATGTTTAATTTTAGAATGCTCCTTACGAAAGCTGTTAAGGTTAGCTTGTCATTAATCAATAAATAGGACAATACCCATCATGGCAACGTCCGTTAATTTTTTTAAGAACTTATAGAAAATAACATGTTTATATTTATTATTAAATTAGCTGAAGTCCCCGGCATTGCCCGGAATTTACCAAGAATTTTTTGAAATGAGATGCGTCAGTAATAATTATTCTCTTATTTTGAACTTCGGTGTGCAAATCTTCATCTAGAAGTATCAGAATTCTGCATTAACGGGTGGGAATAATTGATGGAGGGGTTTTTGGGAATATCATGTGGACAGTGACCTTCCTCTTTTTTTGAAAGTCAAGTGTGGAAAATACCGGTAACCGGACAACTCAGAATGAATTTAACACAGAACATCCTTTGAAAAGTCATTAAAAGTACTCAAAAAAATTGCTTAAAAAGGTAAGGTTTATGGGCTATTTTAAAATTATATTTTTTTTTAGCTTTTAATGGTTCTTCAAGGTGAAAAGGGTATTTTTTTGTAGCTTTTAATGGTTCTTGAAGTGTTGAGTTAAGTTGATTCTGAGAATCAATGGCACCACAGACATTCTTCTTTATATGAATTAATAGATAGAAAGTGTCTTAAACCGAGTTACTATTGTCATTAAATCAAAGAAATGCTTCCACTGTACAAGAATTTTTGCGCTGCGATAAAAATATAGCCTGCAAGCTCTTGATCTTTTAAACTATTACTTGGATTACAACTAGGTGCTTGGACTACCATTATTTGTACTGATTACAATTAAAATTATAAGTTTTACTATTTTTTTAAAAAACAAAGTCAGTAGTTTTCTTTGTAAACAAATTATTGGAATGTTAGCATGGAGTCAATTTCATTTAAAATAATTTAATAATAAAATTGTTTATAAAAACATCAATAGGCAAACCTAATTTAACAGAATGAAAGGATTAAAAAAACGCTTTTAAATTATGAATTCCAAGTATTTTTTTGAGTGGAAAAGTACCAAACAATTTAGACATACATTTGGTGAAGAAAGGTAATAATTTCTCAATCTCCTTAGCATAAACTTTGTAAAAATTAAACCGACCCTACCATGAAGTTCCAGGTATTCTTTTAATTCTGATTATTTTCTCCTTTCGGCAAAACTTAAAATAAATGGTTTAGCCCTCTCAAAATGAAAAAGGTAATATGTACCGTGTTTTTATTTTTAACCTATACGAAAAATGTTTTGGTAATTGTGTAGGCTTATGTAGAGCCTTTAGATATTTCACAATAAAAAAAATTGCTAAAGCTTACACTAACTTAAACTTAATAGTTCTGCTTTTCAGTGGAAGTCCTTGTAACTTTAAATTAGAGAATTCTTCTATTAGACGTTTCCATGTTATGTTCTCGACAATATTTTTCATTTTGTACTGTTTTTTAAATGTATTGGATTGGTTCTAATTTTATCCAATAACCCGGAGCCAGTGGAAGGTCAACCGAGAGAGGGGGAGGAAAACAGATCTGATAACAGAATCCATTTCAGGCAATGTTTCATTTCAGATTGATAGTCTTTCACCTGGGCGATTCTGTAAATACCTTTCAGCATTTTATTGAGAACTAACTACCTGCGCACAACTCAAACACTTAGATATTATGCTAATAAATCGCGCAGTGTGTAGAGCATTAAATCTTTGGTTGAAAGCTTTCGCAGCACGATTTATCTTTTGAACAACTCATGGTTGATTGATCTCTCAAGAAGTGTTTGTATATTTTCCTACGCACACTATTCCTGTAATGATAGTCGCGGTTTATCATTTTATTTGCAGCCCACTCTCTTCTGTAATAGAATTGAAAGCTGTACTGCGAATGTGAGATTTTTATTCGGAATTCTTATTTAGTTATTAATAATAACTAGAGGTTAACTCATCGAAATACATTATTGGTAACATTTAATATTTAAATACTATTTAGAAGACTATTGACACTTCACTTCAAAGTAACGTATCAAGTTTCTTTTACATACTATGAAAGCATTACAGAAAACTGGGTTTGCTTGAAAACAATAAGAGATCTTTAAATACACTATTTATATTCAATACAAAAGGTTACACATAAAATAAATTGCATTCCAAATGAAATTGACATTTTCTAATAAAGTGATAAAGAAAGACAGGGTTTGGTTAGAAAGATTAAATTAAATTCAAACAAATATTCAGGCCCAAAAATTATATGTGCATTTTTAAAAATTATAATATGAATACCGCGCAAGAGTCCCAACTGCTCCCGTCTGGACCAGTGACACTATGGCATTTCCAATTGGGGTATGTTGTGAGGCTGAAGGTAGTGGGGAGGGGAAGGAGATGGGTAAGAAGAGGGTGGGGAAGTACCTGCCTATTCAGATCTGGTCACCAAATACGTCTAAAGCCATTTCGAGCAACGTTTCAATTTTGAATGGTGGTTTTACACTAGGGCGATTCTGTTAGTATTTTCCACTCTGGAACGTGCCGAAAATATACCATACATTATTTTAAATGAATCAATTGTGAAATAACACGAAATAATTAAAAAAAAATGATTTGCACTCCGGGATTCGAGCTCGTGGATTGCGAGTCAAGAGCCTTACCGCTGGACCACGCCAGCCGTCAAATACATACACATATCATTCATCAGTTATTTTACAATGTACAACAATAATATAAGTAATATAATAATAATAATAAATATATTAATACGTGAAGCAAAAACTTTGTACCCTTTTTACGAAATTTGCGCGGACGAAAGATTATGAAATTTCGCACACTTATAGTTTATATAGAGAAAGAGTGCAGAATGCTAAATTTTTTTTTAAATTATTCATAAAAAATACATTAAATCAATTAAAAAAACATTTCAATTATGGTCGAATTTCGACCATTGGGCGACCACTAGTATAAGTAAATCCATGACAGTTTCCTTTGAAGTTTGCCTTACAATAATTTATACATATAGCTCTTAATATCAGAGATTGCTTTTAAAGAATTTGGGTAGGTAGGTGATTTAAATGCAATACATATTATTCAGAACCACAAGAAAAATACCAATTTTTTCACATTTCAAAGCAAAAATATAGACCAGTCTGAAAATGTCCGTAGTAGGATGAAACCGGTCTGGTGTAAATAAATTAGTGGAACAAATTGCAAAAGTGTTTTAATTTCAATTATAAAAATATAGAGGTTATTAATGTCAACCGCATCAACTTCTCTTCTGGAATTGCCCACATTTTTCGGTACTTTATTTGGCTTTCGGGATTTTTACGCCAATCAAAGAAAAACGAATCTTTTTTGATAAAAGATAGTTTCTTAAACAATATGGGTACCGCCGCCCCATTTATTCGATAACCAACTTCCGTACCATAGATCACCCCAAGAGGTTAGCTACGTTTGGTGGATGCTTCTGCCCACCTACTGTGGGCCAGCCGGATTTGGAGACACTGATTGAAGGAAACGTTTTTACCTCTCTAGCAGGACTCTCTCGACCAATCGCCTTGCACCGCAGAGGGAGGAATGAATTCAAACATCCGTCACTCCTGGATACACTAAGCCCGAGATTTCTACCTACGCCATGATGCATTTTTTCTTTCGCAGGTCTTCCTTTCCGTTAAAACACCCTCAAAGATGAAATAGGCTCTGAAGGAAAAATTCAGACAAAAGTTGGCATATCAAAGGCGCCGAATGAGCAACTCCATACCTGGTAGTTTCAATTATCTCTTGTCTAAGGCTTATTTTGTTGCTACACAATGCTATACAAAACAAGTGTTTCAGCAAAGGTAAAAGCTTTACTGCTCTCACAGTTAAGCTTTTAAAATAGATAGAAGTACCTATGTACTATAAAAAAAATACAATCGATGGTGAGGTGTTTGTCACCATTTGGTGTTTCTCCTTGCAATATTCTCGGAATAAGGGTTTGCAAACAGTACGCGGTTTAGAGCTTTTCGCAGCGTTTATTTTTGTATTCAATAACTAACGGTCACTTTTAGGTGTTCTAGTACATCTGTACTTTAATATTATAAATGCGAAACTGCGTGTGTTTGTTTGTTTGGTACGCTTTCACGCATAAACCAATAAACCGATTTTTTTTTTCATCAATAGAAAACTACATTATATGCGAGTAATATAAGCTGTATATAATGGTAAGCTCTGGCGTTATGAAATTATATATATGAATATATTTTTTAGTTTATGTAGTTTTTTGTTGCTAATAAAAGCGAGTTATTGCTCATCTTTCAGAAAACAAATTGTTGCCGTGGAAACGATGTTGATATATTTGCGGGAAATCGTTAATATTTATCTATCTATATAAATAAAATTGAATCTACGAAATGTTTGTACGCGCATAACTTTCGAACGACTGCACCAAATGGGATAATTCTTCTTTTAACTACTGGTGAGCTCTGGCATTAGTAAATTTAGGTAGCACGCGAGCTGTTTGAAAACTGAATGAACCGATAATGAATGTATGGAATGGAAAATGGGGGGATAATTGATAAATGCAAGCGCTACAGTAATTTCCCCCTAATACCATGCAAGCGAAGCCGCGGCTGGCATTAGTAAATTTAGGTGGCATGCGAACTGTTTAAAAACTGGCACCGGGTGTGAATGTATGGAATGCGGGAGGGGAAGGGGAGGGATAATTGATAAGTGCAAGCGCTACAGTAATTTCCCTCTAATACTAGTAAAAGCTAGTACCTACATCATAAAAGTATATTTTTTTCTAATTGTATTTTTTTGTTTGTTTCAGACATGAGAGCCGCCTGCCAAAGAAAAAACCTGTTAACAGCAGTTAAAAAATGTGCGAAATTATCTCGCAAAAATACAAACGAAGAGAATGGACGGTAATTAAATAAACGTGAAAACAAAACACCTGAAACACAAAAAAAATATTTTATTAAGCTTTAAGGTGTTGATGAAACAAATTGAAATAAGTGTTTAGTGATCAGTGCGTGATGGTAATATCAGTTGTGCTGGTCGCATGCGGACGCTAGTGCCACCAGGGCCAGGGTGTTGGGAAGTGTTGAGTGTGTTGAGTGTGTTGAGTGTGGTGAGTGCGTGGAGTGGCGCGCGTGGTGACGTGTAGCCAGTGCAGCACGCGGGCGGAGGCGCGCAAGGGCGGCGGGGCCTGCGCGCCCTGCACGGCTCAGGACTAACTACTATGCGAGTTGCACATCGCCTCGCATCTCTCATCGCGGTAAGTTGCATAAACAAATAATACATTAGGAGATAATTTCATGACGCCAGAGCTCACTATTGTATACAGAAACCATCGCTGGCATGCAAACATCAAATCCCCAACGTTTCACCGTAATTGGATGAATGGTTTAGCAACTCATAATTTCATGACGCTAGAACTCACTATTATATTTAGAAACCATCGCTGGCATACGCACATCAAATCCCCAAAGTTTTACCGCAGTCGGATGAATGGTTAGTAACGCATAATTTCCAGAGCTCACTATTACATATGGAAACCATCGTTAGCATACGCACATCAAATCCCCAACGTTTTGCCGCAATCGGATGAATGGTTTAGTAACGCATAATTTCACTATTATATACATAGAAACCGTCGCGAATATACGCATATTAAATCCCAAAAGTTTCATCGCATTCGGATGAATGGTTTATCAACAGATAATTTCATGACGCCAGAGCTCACAATTATATTCAGAAATCATCGCTGGCATGCGCACATCTAATCCCCAAAGTTTCATCGCAATCGGATGAATGGTTTAGCAACGCAAAAGGAACGAACAGATTTTTAAATATAAATCATATAAATATTGGCTTGCTAATACTTAAACATCATTTTAATAGTGACAATTCAATATTTAAACATCAAATACATATAGACTTGATGTAAATATTTGCTTTTTATTATGCATACTTCATATTATTCTGGATTAAGTATTTATTCAGATTCAGAAAACCAAATAAATATTTTTACCAGCCAACTCATTGAATAAAACCTACGCATTTTTTCTATTATAATGCGAAACAATGGAATGAATGAACGATTGAAAGACAATAGATTGGTTTACTAACCCACATCGCTTGTTTTCTGAGCAGATCATCTTTTTGCGGTTTGATTTGTCAAATAGCGAAGAATTTATTGATTGAGTCACTTCGCGAAAACGATACTTTCTTCATTGATTCCAACTAAATGTTGTTATTTGAATACCAGACAGTCAATGACTGTAAAATTATTCATTAAGCGTAAAGCGTTTTAATTTGGAATATAGGCATAATAATTACAGCAATTTGACTTTATATAAAAATGCCTTGATTGTCATATTATTTACCAACATATTTTTTTATTATTCTTTATAAAACTTTTTTAAATTATAAATGAAATATATAAATTCCTAAAACGCGACACTTTGTAATAGTACAAAATGTTATTTATATTCGATTATAAACCTTAATAATCTGTGTATACTCGTATAATAATCAAAATATGCTTGCTTATAAATATATGTATTACCGTATTAAGCGTATGAATGCTTGAAACTTTCAAAATACTTTCTTTCCACCCTCCTGAAGATTTCTGGTTTATTACTACACTAGCTTTTCCCCGCGGCTTCGCTCGCATGGTATTACGGGAAATTACTGCAGCGCTTGCACTTTTCAATTATCTCCCCCCCCACCCCACCCCTATCCCCTCCCGCATTCCATATATTCATTCCCTTACATTCAGTTTTCAAACATCTCGCCTATCACCTAAATTTCATAATGCTATATAGTTCAAGGAAAAAAAGAATTTTTTTATTTTATTTTTTTTTATTTATTTATTTATTTATTTATTGAAACAAAATACATATACATTATAAACAAATACTTTGACCGTCCAACTAGGAGATTTCCCGTTTTAGGACAGTCAAATTTCCTGGTTTAGTTCACATTAGGTAGTTGTTGTTTTTTGTAAAACATAATATTGTATCTAATAATTACAAATGTAAACATCATTTCAAGTACAATGTTATAAAGGCCGTAAAGCAGTTAAATATAGTGATAGTTGTAAAAGTACTGAGAAAAGTTACAAAGTTTAAATAAATAAAATGATAATATATTAAAACTATAAAGAAAACCAAAATATAAACTCATTGTTTTGTGAACAGAAAATAAAAACTAAATCTTAAAAATAAAAGCTTAATCTTAAAAATAAAAACAAAATCTTTCATCGATATATTTCCTATCCGAATGTTCAAACAGGAAATATATCGAAGTTTTTTTATTTTTAAATTGTTTTTAAGAAAATATACGATAGGTTTGAGTAGAGGCAATCTCATTATTTTTATGTATTAATAATTTCATGATCTATCTTATATTTTAATAAAAAAAATATATAAATATATATATATATAATAATAAAAATAATTTAAACAGTAAAGTGAATGAGAGATATCGAAGAGTTCTTCTCCGTAACTGAAAATTGAGAAAGATTATAAGTCTGATAGTACTAGTAATATAATTCTGATAGGAATAAATAGTTCTATAATTCTCACAGTGTTTATTACATTGGAATCTCAATCAAAACTATATCATGTAAAAAAAAGATGGCAGGAATCGTTATCATTTGAAAAAAAAAAAAAAAAAAAAAATAAGTCATAGAAATGACATATTTGCATAATGCTTTCGTACACAATAGCAAAAAACGAATAAATATAAATATATATTCCAGTTATTTTAATCTGTTTGTTGTTAAATTGATAATTTTGTTTATGTTGCCATCTGTTAAATTATTTAAAATTATATTACACACAGTCTTGTTAAATTTCAATATATTATCAATGATACAAATAGTAACTTTAATCTAATTATACACATTTATATAAAAAAAATACATTCATTAGCTAATTGAATGGTTGCTGTGTGGTAAGTTTCCTAAACAAGGTGAACAGAGTATCCAGAATCCAGGTATATGCTAACATCAGGGAACAATTACCTTCAGCTTTACAATATGAGATATATAAATGAGGTACGGGTCACAAATTCGCTGTTTCTATGTGAATAATTTGTGTACAAATTTATTTTTTAGAGAGTTATTTTGATTTATTTGAGACGTGTTCATAATATATATTATGTAAATTTTTCAGAAGTGAGATACTAATTTATTGACTAGCTGACAGTAATAATAAATAATTGCGTGAGCGTACATAACATTTTTGTTTATCTGTTCGTAAGCATAGATTCGCATTCGGCTCTTCCTAAGCTCAGAAGCCAGTCATTAACCAATTTACGCAGAATGCGTACACCTTTCGATTTCCAAGAATCGGGTACGAGGTTGAGCATTTTCGGGCCTAAGTAATAGAATTGCCTTTGAGCGAGGGATGTCATAGTTGTAGGTGGAACTACTGGATTTCTTCTTGAATGTCGAGTGTCATGATAATGTTCGATGGAGGGGTAGTGTTGACGTTGTTTTTGTGTGTGTAATATAATTTTTCTTATGTATAGTTGTCGAACATCTAGGACACGGAACTCCTCGAATAATGCATCACTGGGGTACCTAAAAGGTTTTTTAAGGATGACCTTTAGAAGAGATTTTTGTGCTATTCAATTACTTATCCAATTTTGTTCATTCGTTCGGAATTTATGCGCTTACAAACATTTCGGATGTTTATTTTTATTTAAATATTTGGAAGTTCGTTAATAAAATAAAAAAAATACTCTATTTATCATTCAGTCTTTATAATCGTTACGAATTATATTTTTAATATAGGAACTCTCATCTGACATTTATTCCAAGCTTGTCCAAAAAAAATGAATTCTAATATTTGAATTTTCTGCAGTAGTAGCTGACCAGTAGACTGAGTACCTACCAGAGTAATCAACATTGTTTCCATGGAAAAGATTTTTTTCTGACGTTAGCAAAAACTCGCTTTTGTTAGCGACAGAAAACGTATAACAAATATAATATATTTATATTTATAATTTCATAACGCCAGAGCTTACCATCATATACAACCTGTAGTCTGCGCATATAATTTAGCTTTATATTGGTGAAAGAATTATTAAAGTCTGTATATTGTGTTATGCGTGAAAAGGTCATAAACAAACTCGAGCAGTTTCGCATTTATAATATTAGTATGGATGACAATACCTCTGAAAAGATTGTTTTAATCGTTACAAAAACTTGCGAAACTGTCAAAAATGTCACAATTTGAGAATGACATTATGCAAACCATCGATCGTTTGATCAAAATTCAATTTTTGAATAAACTCTCTAAATTAATGAATTCACTTGAAGTACTAAGAAAGCAAGAATTTAAAAGAGGTACCGAATTTGATGAAATTTTTTATAAAAAAATTGTAATTAGTGGCACGCGAGCTGTTTAAAAACCGAATGTACAGGGACTGAATATATGGAACGCGGAAGAGGTGAGCGGGAGAGGGGAGAGGGAAGGCGGAGAAGGTAGAGGGAAACGCGTGAGGGGAGACGGCCATGGGGGGAAGGGGTGGCGGAAAGGGAACGGGACGAATGGGAAAGGACACGCAGGGAGAAACAATTTCTTTATTCAGTGGCATTGCAACACATGCCGGGAACTTGCTAGTAATAAATAAATTAAAAGACCACGAGGCGTGATTCTGATTATTTAGTTTTTATTTTGAAAGTTGCTTTTATCGGAAGAATTTTGGGTGGAAGTCATTTTAATTTAATTAATTACGTAGAACAATTAATACAATCATTACACGATTCTAAAGCCATGTGGTTCATTGCTTCCTTCCAATCCAAGTCCAACATCTAAGCAGATACTGTATCACAGATGACAGCGAGCGAATCGCATAAAAACGCGTCTCAGACACTCAGACATCGTCTGACTGATCTTTCACCTTATCTGCCATCATCATCTCCCCACTCAATCATGCAATTATTCACGTAATGTCGCGTTTCTCCTTACATCAGGACAAACAACGTGTCGTGTGGAGTAGAAACACAGATAATTGTAACCGGGCATTCCAACGTTTGATTCTGGTGGCTTAATGATGAATTCGCCAGCTCTTGAGCCCTGACATTCGCTTGAAAAGGCCCCAAACATTTCAAATCGCTATCTTCTCGGGGATTCTTTACAAATCTTGGAAATTTGTTAAATTTCTACAAAATTAAAGTAAATGGAAAAATGATTTACAGATGTTGCAGTCTATAAGGTACATGGGTCAGTTTTCTGGGAAAAACTGTCAAGAATTAAAAGAATAATGAGGTGGGGCTAATCTTGCACAATCAATTATGTTCTAAAAAGCTTTGGTGGCGAGCCGTATGAATATGTATATATTTTAGGGGGCATGCGACCGTCGACGTCACTCGTGCGCGTGCGAGCCTGCTCCATCGGTGCGCTTATGACTGCCGGTCTGATCGCCAGTCATCATCGTGCCTAACAACTAGCAGCATCGTATAGCGCAAAGGTTCTTAACCTTACCTGAAGTATATATTTCTTCAACGCTGCCCCCCCCCCCCCCCTTTCATAAAAAACACGGAAAAATTAAGTAATATTTACATGTTTTGATATAATATCACGGCGGGTTGGAAGGGTGGTAGTTTACCCCTGCGCTCCAAGGGTTAAATGTAGTTTACATCAGTGCTTCCCAAGCTAAAGTTCATTGTTCTTTGAGGCTTCGAAGGACCTTGAAGTTTGAAGTATGAAAATAAATCAGTTATTTGAAAAACATATTTCATAATGTTTTTAATCAAATATGTAGATGCTATCAAGAAAGAACTTAAGGCATTGTTAGATAACGCGTATGCAATTAACTAAATGTTTTGTTTCATTGTTTTACATTTCGCAATGGTTTTATCACATTGAATAGATTTAAAATATATTATAATAGAACATATGTATTTGGACTTCGTTCCGGTATGAAAGATACTTGCAGTATTTTTTTAAAAATTTTTCTTTATTCATTGAATTGTTAATTACACAATTTGAGCAGTTTTCAACCATCACGTTAATTATAAGTAATGCCTTGGCGATGTATCGCTCATGTAAAACAAAAGAAACACAAGTGTAAAATTTGCGATTTTGTGCTAAAAAGGCAGTTACAACCGTGAATTGTCCAACATTGTTGTGCAAAAAGGCAGTAAATGATATTTATCTAATTATTATCATTATGTTGCAATAATAAATAATTTTGTATGCATATAATATGTAATGTATTTCTAATAAGATATATTTGAAATTTCTAATAAGAAATATTTGAAATTTCTAATAAGAAATATTTGTAAATAAATAAAATCAACTTCAGAAACCCTTTCCTCGAAAGTGCAGAAATGTTATTTTGCAATTTTGCATTACATGCCCAATATCACCATTGGCATTTCGTTGCTAGAAATGTGTATTATTTAGTGGGTAGCTCTGAATAATAATAATAACCAACCTTCCCCACCCATCTTCCTTTCCCTCCCCCACTGCCTTCAACATCACAAGTTAATAGTTTGTACTGAACAACTATTGTCAAGGGCGGCGCGATACCACGATCTGCCATACTAAAGAGCCGTTCGCCCTGGGCAAGTATTTTAGTCGAGTAGCGAGTAAATTAGTAACTAAACGCGTCCGAACACCACAATTTTAGTAGAGTAAACTACTCTAGTTTAGTCAGCTCTTTAGTAGAGTCAATCCATTTCGTTCTATTTTTTCGGGTGCACTAACATGCGCGAACTGGTCGTTTTCGTAGAGTTCATTAGTAGACGCGCAGATATGTCGTACCGTTGGAGCGAATAGGTTCTACTCTAAAATTCTTTATTTATGCTGCTATTAATCTCTTTTCGTGTTCATAGTTAATTTATTTTCATTTCACTAACTTATTCTTCCACCTCCTCTAAAATAAGCATTACAATCAGCTTGATTAGCGTATTTACTTTTTGCGTAGCAGCCCGTCATCTTGCAACGGGCTGCTCACTCACTACACAAGGATGCGGGATGTCCGTAATAAGGCAGTTTGTTGACAAGTCCTTGGTCCCAAACCCGGTCAAAGGCCTTGGATATGTCCAGTGCAACTGTTTGGGTTTCACCATTGACCTAGTATACTCTAGACAAGCCGTCTCATAGTAAAAATCAGAAAAAAATAACCCCAAGTATCAGTAATTTCGCAATACAACTCTCCTTCGAATTCCGCCGTCTAGCATGCGAACTCTCGGCAATATAAAACTGGGCACCGCCGAATCCCATTGTGTGATTTGTCGAACTAACACTTCCATAGGTGTTCACGTTTTGCATGCGTGACGTTCCGACATGCTGTGTTGTATATAAATGGTTTTCAAAGTGAGGATCGCGAGACGTTCATAAATTTAATTAGACAAAAATATTTTTTTACTTTATTATGACAAGCGATTCAATTTCGGATGCGAGTATGGGTACCGCCGCCTCGGGAACCATTTTTTGGTAACCAACGCCTCTGCCATAGGTCACCCCAAGTGGTTCGCTACGTTTGGTGACTATGCAGGGGTGCCCGGGTTCATGGATTGAGGTTTGTCCGGGTCTTGGCGGCGGATGCGTCTGATAATTTTTAAATTTTACTTTTCTGATGAACCGTATGGCTCGTTGTCAACCACCAAGCAGCAATTTCGTCGAAGTGTCCTGTTGAAAGCGGTGTACACTGCAAACCATACTTTAGATTCGTGTACAAAAACTTGTACACAGTCCCGTATATGTATATATTGATCATGAGTTTTAAAATAAAAAAAAATCCATTCATCGTTTGCTTAAAAATAATTACGAAAAATTGACCCTTTTACCGCCCACGCACCGTGGGCTGCCCAGGTTGGCCGCTTATCATTAACTCAGTAATGAGCAACCAGCAGCCCGCAAGCCCTTTTACTGCTTTCTGGACTTTTGGCTTTTTTTTTTATGTGAAATACCGCACAAGAGTCCCAACTGCTCCCGTCTGGAGCCAGTGAGACTATGGCATCCCCAAATGGGGTATGTTGTGAGGCTGAAGGTAGTGGGGAGGGGATGGAGATAGGGAAGAGGAAGGTGGGGAAGTAGCACCTGGCTATTCAGGTCTGGTCACTAAACACGGCTAAAGCCATTTCAAGCAACGTTTCAATTCTGAATGGTAGTCTTACACCAGGGCGATACTGATAGTATCTTCCACTCTGGAACGTGCCGCAAATATACTATATATTATTTTAAATGAATAAATTGTGAAATAACACAAATTAATCAAATAAAATTTATTTGCGCACGCCGGGTTCGAACCCGCGACCTTCGGATTGTGAGTCGAGAGTCTTGCCTCGGGACCACGGAGGCCGTCGACCGTTGACTACAAAAAATATCAAAAAAATTGCGCTAAAAAATATTCAAAGACTTCTGTTCTGTTTTGCAAAATGTCTTAGCCGAAAACTATAATCTTTCCTAAAAGTTTTGAATCAGCTGCTCAATCATTAAGTTTTTTTTTGTGTATAGGTAATAATTAAAAAATGACAGAAATTCGTAGTTAATTAAAGCCCGTTAGTAAGCGCTCAAAAAGAAGAGGAAGATGAAATATGTAAATACGAATGTTAGAGGGAGCGCGAAAACGATAATATTTAAGCGAAAATTGTGAAAATGTTTAATAAAACATGACTCGTTTAAACTATTTTAAAATAGAACCAAAATCTCGCGGGAAATGTCATAGCTTTAAAGAAAAAAATGAATTATGATTTTTTTCATATATATATATAACTTGTAATGTAACAATAATAATAATTTTCGAAATATACAATTATACGATTTTCTTCTATCGGAAGAATTTCATTCAATTACCGTTTCGGCGTGGCAAATGTATAGATATTATCGTCAAAAACAACATATATTTTTTTAGAAACTTAAAAACTTTAAGTGTTTTAGAGAAATATGTTGTAAAACGGTAGAAATTCGGAATGCTATGGCTTAAGATAGGTTAACTTTCGACCTTAATTGAAGAATAGTGCAGCGGTTTTTTGTTAAGATCTGCGTTTAATGTATTTTAAAGGTTTCCGTTTTATACAAACCGGGTCGCGTTTTTAAAAAGTTTAAAAACCACTGCCATATCGTGCCGCAAGCCCTTCGTCTATGCGTTAGTATCGGTGTGTGGTGACGTCACAAGCATTTGGGTGATTAAGTGACGTCAGAAACTTTGCTTGCCAAAAAAATAATACGTCAATATTATTACATTTATTAAAACGCTGCCTTAAAGCTATCTGTAAGGCATAATTTTTTTTATGTATTCAGATAGCGGGTTACATTATCAAAAATAAAGTCCGCGGACTGTACCTTGTACAATATTCGGAAGTAGGATATTTTTGTGTTTGAAAAAATTAATTCCTTCAGGACGGCTGGGACAGCAATTAGTTTCAGTGTGGACCGATAAAAGGTAAAACACAAAGCACTATGCGATCCAAATAGTACGAAACAATGCTCGCACTTTTTCATAAATGGGCCTTGAGCCAGTTTTATTTGGTTTCTGGCGTCATTTTTAATTTCACAGGGCATGTCTTGATATACTTGGTCGAAGGGTTTCACCGAAACGTTCCGGCACCGCCCCGAAACATGCGTCACATACGCGAGAAGATCACCCTACGAGCGGTTCCGCCGGAATCCATATTGACGGTCGTTAATAATTTTGTTTTTCTCGAGGTATGCGTGTCGTTGATAACATGTTCCATCACCTTAGACTCTACTTGACCTACTCTACTTGACCCGTAATGCGAACGCTTTTCGGCCAGTCAAGTAATGCGAATAAACCATTATAAACAATTGTGGATCACCACTCTAGGACAAAATCGTAACAGTAAGTGTGTTAACATCAACCTACAGAAGATTACAATATCAGAGAAATGTATTTTGGAATATTTAAAGTGAAGAAATCGATTGTTCGCAAAATGCTTCTAAATTTAGCGGTGCTATTTTTAGGTTAGGTTCTGGCCCAAATCAAGTTGATATATTATAAACTGCTTATTTTAATAAAATTTAGCAACTGATTATCGACGGTGATTAAACATGTCGATGAGTAAATTAAAGATTCCCGATAATATAAATGGTGTGTTGATCAGATTGATCGTGTTATGTAAATAACAATAAACGGACTCTTAATCGTCTTGCGAAATTAGTTTAGTTACCTGATATACATCCGCTATCTTATGAACGTGATTTATGACAAGCCGTATTATCTCTTATTTCTCTTGTTTCCCTTTATTTCCATGTCCCAAACCATGATCAAACTATTTCAGGTGCGATTGTATAGTACGCGCCAAACTTGTATAGCGACCTGAACTTGATACGATCCATTCTCGCGCAGGTACAGTCACTTTACAATGACTGAAGATCAATAATCAAAATATTTTTCCCCAGGGCCTATGTCATTTTTGGAGATGCTGTGTGGAGGGTCTTCTAAAGGAAAATGAAGGAGAGGAAGTTCTGGCAAGGATAAGGTGTGTGGGTCGGGTAGAAATATGGGGGTCAGTGGGTTCACGAGTGACGGACATATGAATCCATCCCTCCCATTGCGGTGCGAGGCGATGTTTTAAGAATGGGATAAGCTGTTTGAGGAGGCTAAGCATGTAATTTAAAAACTTCCCCTTCTTGTTTTCTCCATAAGTCGCTTGGCTAGTAGTCGGACGGACGTTAAATGCAATATTATGTTTTAAAGCTCCCCTTTTTCCTTTAAAAAAAAACGTTTTTCCAAAATCTAAGGATGCGCATTTGAGTCTCTTATCATTTAAAAAATAAAATTAAAAAAAAATTTAAATAATTTAATTCAATAATGCTATTTTTAAGTTCTGCGAGTATTTGAGTTTTTATTATTTATCTGACAAAATAATTGATAATAACTTCTCTATTATGTGGGGTACTTTGAAATCTGTTTCCCCATATTAAAAGTTAATGTGACCTTTATTGCTTAATAATGATGTGACTCCTATTGACTTATTTATATGTGTTATATTGTTTAGGTTTAAACAAAGAAGTTAGGAATGAATGGTGAGTAAATCTGTTAAATCGGTAATAAATTAATGTTGGCACCTTCAAAATTGAAATTTATAATCATACTGGCGATTTCCCAGCGTGCGTTGCAATGCCACTAAGAAACTGTTTCTCCCTGTGTGTCCTTTCCCATTCATCCCGTTCCCCACTCATGTCCATTTCCCCCTCCCAGTACATTCAGTTTTCAAACAGCTAGCGTTTAGCGTTTGTTATTACAATCTTTTTATAAAAATTTTCATTTTTCATGTATTACTAATATTCATTTTATTATAAGAACAATCAATAAAATTTGGTACCTAACACAGGTATCGAATTAAAAGGCCTATAATTTTTACTATTTAGTACTTCAAGTAAACTCATTAATTCAAAGAGATTAAAAGAAAAGTGTATTTTGATTAAACAATCGATGGTTTTGCAAAATGACATTCTCAAATTGTGACATTGTTGACAATTTCGTAAGAGTTTTTCTAATGATTAAAAAACTTTTCAGATTTATTGTCATGAGGTTGTAATAAAACAGAAACCTTCGCGAGGATGGAAAGAAGGTATTTTGAAAGTTTCAAACATTTCCTATGCTTAATATAGCAATACATAGACAACTCTCAACTCATATACACCCAAGCAAGCATATATTGATTTATATATGTAGCTGTAAATAAGCTGTTTCAAAGTGGTCTAACCACACTCATCTGCCCTGATGATGGACACTGTAACGCTGTCCGAAACGTTGGCTAAAGAAGGAGATAGCGAAACACGGCATAACACCCCAAAAACAATAACAAAAATACTTTTTGGCCGTGAAAACCTTAAAACATACCTGGTCTAACCACAGTTTGGAAATGGCCTTGTTAGCCAAATAAACACAAAAACAATTAATATTACATAATTTCATGTAAAAATAAATGCACAGAAAGAAATTGTCCAAATATCATTGCGCTGCAGCAGAATCACTCCGATAAAATAATGAGCAGACATGTCTTATTTATATATATTTATGCCTATGCCATATACAGTTCGATATATCTCACGAATTTCAATGTGTGCCTTCACGGCACTAAAACGTTTACCATAAATTTCGCAGCTAATTTTTATGTTCCGGACTTGTAATAATTACGGCAGAACATTATTCAAGCCCGGAGCTTTCTTACGAGGAACAAATGGACTTAATCTTGACGCAGCATCAGTCCATTACCAACAACAAAAGTGACTTAATGCTGCGGTGTAAAAAACCAGTGGCGGTTTCCAAATAAGAAAATAAGACAAACTTTATTGTAACTTTACTACGCTAAACTTACACAGGGCGCCATAAAATTCCACGCTAAAAATTTACCTGTTTAAATTTTAGTGTTCAAGAGATAGTCCGAAATGAATCCCATACGTGCGAAATGAATTCAGCACCTTTTCATTGATTATTGTATATTTAATTGCTCACCAACAGAATTAATCATTACAATAATTTACATTTTCAATATGGTTGTAATGATGATTCTAATTAAAAGTGTACACGCCATTCATTTCAACGTTCTTTGTGTGTAACGGTAAGTTACAATGAGTAATAATAAATTAAATTACAAGTATGTAAAACAAGGAGGATCAAAATCAAATATCAGTAAAAATATACATAAACATTTAAGTATTTTTATTTATATACTTACATACATATATATATATATGTTTACGTATCGTGTGAACATACACTGTAATAATAGTTGGAAAATTTGTAAATGTTTGTGAAAAATCACGTCAACAGTCTCGTAAATTCATGTATGTACACACACATGTGCCCATACATGTACATATATACACATGCTATTTATACATTTACATATAGAGAGTAAATGCATAAGTAGGTGAATGATACAATAATTACAAAGTGGCTCTAAACACATTAAACAAATCAAAACATTCTTGTGGCACTTGCAGTAGAAAGGTAAAGCTTGCCCACAAGTAAATCTTACCAGATCGGAATTTTTTTAATTAGCTCCTCACAGGAGAAAATAAAATTCCTGGGGAAAATAATTTTGTGAAGAGATTTTTTTTTTAGAAGGGGAGGAGAGGTAAAAGGAGAAAAATATATGAGGGGTGGGTAGGAATCTGGGAGTCCAGTACGGTGTGTGTACAATATTTATAACTCATTTTTGGCAATGCTAGTTATTATAGCCACAACAACAAATACAAAACAATATTTTTTACATCTGGAGTAGTCAAATATCTTATTTTTAGTAAAAAAATTATATGCACGAAATACACCAACAACTTGTTTCCATTGTAGTTCCAAATCTTCTGTTTCAAAAATAAATGCACTCGAATTTGCTATCTTTTTGCCATTTTTCCAAATTTCAAATACTTTTCCAGCAAGGTGATGATTAGGTAAAGTATCTATGTAGTAGTAACTATGTATAACCTCACTTCAAAATCAAACACCTTCTTATTTCAATAACATCCTAAATGTGGGTAAATTCTGAGAGATCTCTCAAAACAATACGAAATACATAAATACTTACTCCAAATGAAACTACAAACCGCCACTGGTACTGGTAACAACATGATCGTAAAGTTATCTCTCTCTGGACGTAGGTATTCAATTTATGTCCTCGCGGTGTTTGGATTCCGTTTTGAAGCCCGGACTCTCCGGACCTTACGTCTTCCGACGCTTCGTCTGCTCCCACATCTTCGTGTTACTTATTAAAATCTGTCTGATATTCGTCTTATTAAACATAAATACCTGAAGCTAAGCAGTCGTCTGGCTAACGAATACATTGGTACGGTTTTATTAACCCTCTCAAAGCGACTGTATGTGAAGCAATTATTTCAACTGTATGGATTCAGAGCATTGCTGTAAATTAGTGTTGTCAGAACCAAAAGTCTATGTAAATAGTTGAATATTACACACTAGCCCAAGCCCGTGGAAATCCCAGTATATATTTTTGAAATAAAATTTTTTATTTAATCTTTTTCATGTTTTTACATTAAGTACATTTATTTTACAGTGTTTGCAATGAATATAATAATAGCCTTTCCCCACCATAAAGAGACAAGGCTCTTGTGTTTCGTGAGGGATTTCATGCTCAGTTTTAGTAATCATTTAATTAATTTAATGAAAATATTTCGAATAATGACAAGAAGATAAGTAAGAAAAACTCAATACATAAAGGAAATTTCGGTATTTAGAAGAAAAAAATAATAATAGATATGAACTCTTACAGCAGTTTCAGGTAATTTTTCAATTTAATTAGGAGTCCAACCCTCCACACAGCATCCCCAAAGATGACATAGGCCCTGTGGGAAATTATTTTCCTCAGGGCCTCCTGTGTGGAGCTCATGTAAAAAAAAAAAAAAAAGGAGTTCATGATTATTTTCGATAATTTTTAGATTTAACGGGAGGTTGTTGGAATATGTTATACCTGGATGCAGATTAGTGTTTTGAATGTCCTTGGTATTAAATTTTGGGATTTTAATATTATTCTGATAGCTATTACAAATATAAATTGATATTTGCTGTTAAATAAAAGGTGAAGACTCCGAAAGCCAAGTTTAACTTAAAAAACAACACATAAAATAACGCGAAATTAATGCACATTTCAAATACAGAATCAAAATAGTTTTTTGTAAAAAAAATATTTTGTCATAGGTAGGTATTTTACCGCATATCTGATTTTTTAAATTTTAAAATTACGAGGAAAACCATTTTCTGTTAAAATATTACATTATAGGTATGTACTTTATCATCACATACGTCATCGTAACCATTCGTACCTAAGATACGAACGGCGATAGATGGTACTCTTCCGATACTAAACTCGCTGCCATCTGTTGGGCTAGAGCAGAACTTCCTATTACAAACTAACCTATTGACACCTACTGAAGGAATACCTAAAATACATGATAATTAATAAACTGCACAAAATATTATGTTATTTGCTACAGCTGAGTTTGCGTACATCACATCACTTATTCTCACATATGATACAGCCACATCCAGCAGGTTATGTTTCAAAATAATTCTCTACGTGGGACGAATATTTTAACAAGTTTTGTTTCAATCTGCGTGTTGTTTTGCTTATTATTTAGGATTTACAAATCGATGGATATTTATAAAGAAGATTCCGATATACTTTTGTATATTTTCTAATCGGTTCCCTTTCGCATCACCATTACGTCATACGCAGAAAACTGACAGATACAAAACAAACCAAAGAGAAGCAGCCAATTTTGATTTAAGTGCGATGTAAAAAATGTTTTACCTACGGACGTTTCAATCAGCAGTATGTAACTTTAGAATAGAATAGAATGTTTAGTTATTCAGTAAATCAATGCGGTGGAAATAAATCATAGAAATAAAAACACTTCCTACAAAAGGCAGGAGCTTCAGCACTTTAAGATTCTTAAATCCTTAATAAATTATGCGAAGTTAGTTAACAAAAAACATTAATAATAATAATAGTTGTACAATTTGTAGAGCGTCATTTTTGTGAAAAATCACCTCAAGGACGCATTCTTTGATACAATCTTATGTTACAAATACTAAATATACCTACCTTTCAAACGGTTCCATGCCAACTGAGAATAAAGTCAACTCAACACATCCTTGAAAAGTCATTAAAAACGATGAAAAAAATAATTTTAAATTAGCCGATAACCCTAACCTAACGTAACCTATTTTTTATTTATATTTTTTTATCACTCTAAATGACTTATCTGAGATGGTTCTGAGTTGGTTATTAGTATATCGTACATACATATTGTACCACAATATATCTATATACTGCCGCCACGGGAACAATTTATTGGATAACCAATACCTCTGCAATAGAACGTCCCAAGTGGTTCGCTATGTTTGGTGACTTTGCAGGGTACCCGGGTTCATGAAGTGAAGTTTCTTTTGGTCTCTTGTGTGGAGCTTTAAAAAAAAAAAAAACACACACAACAAGTGTGCAGTTCATATGCGGTAGAAGTGAAACCATCAGAAAACGAAAGCAGACCAGAGTGGGGAACTACGAGGCGCCGCACAAAGAGGAGACCGATTAAACTCTCTCATTCTCTCGCAAGCTAAATCCTATAGATTTATATTTTGTCTTTTTTTAAGGTCGCTTTTTCGTTTCATCGAGTTTCAGATCACAATGGTGCTAAACAAGTTTTCACTTCAAAAACATCTCAAAAAGTCACAGTAGCAAGCTCCAGGAAAGTGGTATAATAACGTAGCATTTATATAGCGCAGTTTTGCGTTATTCCAATTCAAGTGCGCTTAACTATAATAAACTTAAAAGTAAATCCTATATAGTGTTCCTTACGAGTCCTTATAAAATATGAAACAAAGAATATACAGTATATACAAAGCAATGCCAAGAGAACATAATTAACAACAGCAGTGCTGTTTTGGCACAGGACAATAGATAATGATAAACAATAACGGTGCCATTAAACAAGAATCATTAAAACTAAAATATAATACAAAACAGGAGGCAGTTTATGTAAAGAAATAAGAAAAAATCGGGGTGTACATTAAACATAAAATTACAGTAAGGAGATAAACTACACCAACCTCAATTGTAATTACTTTGTGGATACGATAAACGTTCTATTATTACTCAGTTTCTAATATTTTAAGCAGTTTTTTTTTCTGTGAAGATTACAAGTGTTTAGAGGAGACGTGTTACTAATTCAATTGCTCAGTTTTCAAATTTCTATGTTGCTCTTCTAACCCAAGAATATTAAAATAATGTTTTTTTTAAAAACGTTGTAAAAAAATCATTCATTATTCTGGGCTACATATTTATTGATAAATGCATCCATACAAACATTGAACTCTCCAGATAAAATGATAACACAATAGTAGATATAGCTGACAGTTCATTAATTTTCAATGAACATGATTATTGTAGGAGGTGTGTTTCGGTTGTCTGTATGTTCTGGTATTATCCTAATACAATAGGTGCTTTACTGCACTGAACTTGTATCGTTTAATAAACTGTCACGGCGACAGGCTTTCTCTTGCATAATACCACGCACTTCTTATCGACAGTTCCTGATCGAAACCAGGAACACGGGACGTGGGACATGGCACATGGCAGGTAGAAGTGATTCTCTGAAGCGAACGGTGACAAAATGTGATGAAAGTTTCAAGTACTTGTATGTTTTGGCTCAGTCACACGGATTCGTTGAAAACTTCCTTCTGCATTGATATTTTGTGGATTAGGAAAGCTTATATTATGCTATCTTGCTGAAAAGAGAGACAAGAGGAAAAGAAGCTTGTTTTATTTGGTTGTTTTAGCTCTTTCCGTGCATTGATAGTCTTACAATTTATTTACGAAAGCCTGTCTTTTCTTACGTCATTCATATACCGTCTTCGTATTCCTGAGTTTCTTGCAGAAGAGAAGTGAAATATTTCGTCGTGATCCAAATATGGTGTTCTAAATTGGTAGAAAAAGCAGTGATTTCACCTGACGATGCACCTCGTCGTGTAATAATCAGAATCGGACCGCTAACAATATCACTCATTATGTAGATGGCGATGAGGTTTATGATTTTTCACAAAAACGGCGCTCTACAAATTGTCCAATTATTATTATTATTAAATTCCTGGATAATACCAGCCGCCTGTTTTGATTTATGCAAGAAGAAAAATCGCCAAAAAGCTTATTATATGTTATTTTGGGAAGTTCAGTCACAAATATTTAAAGTTTTACGATCACTTTCTAAAAAAAATATTTTACCATATTGTACAATAAATCCATAAACGAAAAGGGGTTCATAAAAAGTTTTCAACTTTAAAGTAGATTTTATAGTCCTGATAATTTATTTTTTATGGTTACAAAATTGTTCGTTGATTTGAAGACCAAGATGTGCCAATCGCAGTATTGAACTAAAGCGTTTAAAATATTTCCAAGCGATCAAATTTTCAAAACCAAAAACAAGCGATTTAGCATTTCTTCGAAGTGCATTGCCTTAAGATTGGAAGAGAAGAAAATATTTCAGACATTGTTCTCGAAAAAAGTTTCTTTCATTGGTGTGTTTTAGCATTGTTGTATGATAACATCTAACCAACAGGTAGTTACTTCCCTTTGCTTGACGGAACGATAAGTTTGTGTTCGTGTAAAAGTTATATTTTTTAAGAATTGAAGAGAAAAATGCGTGGTGTTGAATAAAACTTCTGGATTCAAATGTGCTTTAAGCTCTCAATTTTTTATGTACGTGTATATGGCACGCCTTTGCTTTTATGGTTTTATCCTAGCAGTAACTAATGCCGTATTGATTGTTAATCTTATTTGTTTGTTTGAAAACCGTGTAACGCTATCATCCGTCATTCTCTCTGGAGCCGGCGACTTCAAGGTTGAGGTTGAGACCACCTCAAAGTCGAGAGCTTTCGGCTGCCTCTTGCATGGCGCTATCTACAAGGTGCTACTTACTGTAAGGTACCCCTGAATGTCAGATTGGAATTTCTGTCCGTAAACAAGATGCCAGATGAAGATGGGAACACAATACCAGAATAATTGACATTCTTGGTATTCGACACTGCAACACGTGTCTTTCAACTGATTTCTTACAACGTCTTGTTAGCATTCAATAAATGAACTGTTAGATTTTGATAAGATGCGTTTGAAGAGGTTCAATGGTACTTATTATATATTGCGTAATACCAAAATTCTATTGGCAAGTACCTATGATTAAGATGGAACCTGAATTTTAAATGAGGTGTGCAGTGAATCATATGCCAGCTAACCTCTTCTCAACATAAGATATCCAACCGGCTTTGTTGAAGCTTAAAGGGATCGTCTTTTGCTGACAGTTTCCAAGGTGTGTGGTCTTGTTGGTCTCTAGTTTTGGATTTCCTTTTGCGATATTCGTTAAATAAACAGTGAGTCTTGGAAAATATTGAATTCGCAAAATCCTTTCATGCCCTTGCGGAGCCAAGACGATATTGTTGTTGTTGAAGAAGAGAAGGGTCAGCAATATTCTTTTAAAAGTTATAAAAACATTATTTTGTATTAGTACTCAAAGTATCGTAACACCCAAATAATGGAAAATTCTTTGACGTGTAATGACAGGAAGATAATTGAATACTTGTACCACTAACAAGCTTGTCTTATCCAATCTTACAATCTGTACGGGCGCCAATTTTTTTACACGTTTTGTTAAATGATTTTCTTGTTAGTCGGGTATTCACCTTATTTCAGTTGAACAACGAAATTTTAAATAAAGGCGAGGTAATAAAATTAACATTGTATTTGTCATTTACGTAATTCTTTTAGGCAGGAGCAACAAAAGCGTTCAGTCTAGAAGTTCAACCCTTTGAAGGGAAAATTTTCCTTTGGCTTTGAATTTAAAGGCCTTCGTCAGACTTCTGTATAATTTAGTATTGTTTGGTATTGTTCCCCGGTGAGGTTGGAGAAGGGCGTGGGACAGTTGGCTACTCATGAAGCGTCAGTGCGTATCGACAAACAAACTGGGAGAGTGTACTCAACAAATGTTTGGACTGTCAATCATTGCAAGATACCTGCAGTCTTATTGTTGAGATGGGAGAAGTGTAGGATGCAGAACAACCATGGGAGTTTGTTATAGAAAACATTCGAAGACAAATATTGACACCAAGAAAAATCTGTGTTGCTGCTCCCAAGATTGAATTTCTGGATAGGTTGATGAAGAAGTTTGACTAAATATGGGTTTTGTTAACCGTAGGCTACAAATTGCAGATCGGAGTTTAATAGCAGCGATAGTAGTAAAATTTATTTAAAAATACTTCGATGATGACAGGAATAGAAACATTTGTTATTTCGGAATCGTAAACAATTAAGAAGTTACAGGAAGAATAAATAAAAAATAACGCGCAGAATGTCCAGAATAGCAATTCAACATCACGAATAAACTAATTTAGTGAATTTGTGTATCATCGATAAACTACGACAGGATTTATGGAAAAATATATTTACATTTCAGTACATTAGAATTTTCACACATGCGTCCCGTCGTCGGTAAGTCTAGAAAATGTTATTTAAAAATTAAAACATTATTAACAAACTGGTTGGAACATTTACGTTAAAATTTATATCAGATGAATTTTACTTATGTAATTACAGAATATTTTTCAATTAACTTCGTTAAAAACATACATAAATAAAACGTGCAAAAAATCTTAGAGTATGATCATCTTTCATAGAGGTCAACGATTATATAGGAAACTAAAATCAATTTTAAAAAATCGCAATTCAGCAAACCCTTAATCCAGATCGCAAGACGCCATCAATATTAATCTGATATCAAATAGTCAGATAAAAATTGTCTCCCTCCCCGCTCCGCAATTCTTTGGTGTACATTTAATTGTTTTGCAAATGTAATTATCGTACTTTTTAGTGGGTAAAATAATCTCACCAAGTTATTTAGCAGAAATAAATCAACATTTTATTTTGTTGTAAATAGCACATCCTCCGTGGAATTTTTCCCTGTCTGCAGTGGAGGCAAGCGTGAGAAAGAAGGGCACGAGGGGAAGCCTTCAGATACCAATAACAATACATTCGAGAGTAAACATTGTCTGCCTTATTGTCGCACCTCATCATATGCAGACATTCCTCACAAGGTATTATCTTTAGTAATAACTATTATGTACTTAAATAAACTCAGTCTCAATAGGGGGCCTTGGGGAACGCTAATTTTAGTGAAACCAGAATGAGCACACTTCTCAGTGTTACTTTAACGTTTGCTAACTGCTCTTTAAACTGATTCTGCCATCTGTATTGGCAAGTAAATATTTGCGTCAATTATCCCATTTCATTTTAATAACTATTGTATTCCTTGCAGTTGGATCTTCACACGTTGGCGTCTACTGTCTACCATCAAGAGATACCAAATAATGCCTATTATTTTTTTATAATTTTATTTTTCATGTAATTCAGTAGGCAAAAGTAAATTTATAACGGACACTTCAATATTGTTTAACTACATCATCGACGTGTCAATTAGCTCAATCTGCCGATGAGAATTGTTTTTATTAAATGAAATTTTGAGGTGGAACAGAGTTGTTATAATGTATTTATAATAATGTAAAATCATTATAAATTGAGTGGGTAATAAACGTTGTAAAATAAACAAACTTCTTCCTGTTTTTGATTAATTTGAAATTAAGCATAAACATTTAGTGCAAGTACCTATCAATATCAAGGCAGAGGATTAATCTTATCTATTTCTGTCTAAAGCGAAGTAAATCGAAAAACATTTTGTAATTCCTTCAGTAATATTCAACAGGTATAAATTTGAACGTAAACATTCCATTCAGTTTGGTATAGTGCGTGGGAAATTTTTAAATAACATTTTCTAGACTTACCGACGACGCGACGCCGGTGTGTGAAAATTCTAATGTACTGAAATGTAAATAGACCTGTCCATAAATCCTGTTGAAGTTTATCGATGATACACAAATTCACTAACGTAGTTCATTCATGATATTGAATTGCTATTCTGGACATTCTGCACGTTGTTCATTCTTTATTCTTGCTGTAAATTCTTAATTGTTTACGACCCCGAAATAACAAATCGAGATAAATTATTGCTCTCTTCAGTTTACTATAAGCCGCTGAAATGTTTTAAACAGTTAACATTTATTTATCTAATGTTTTACCTAATGAGGGTCAATGTGTTTTAGTTAACTAAACATTTTCTACATCATCAGAACAATATCTGTCTCAAAAGCTGATAATCCGACTTTTTGGAAGAGCGCTAATAGTGGGTACCTGGGAACCTTTCGAAATATCAAGAGATTATCTTTAAAATTTTCTAGATTGTCCTTCAGAAATTTGTTTAAAAATTGAGAATTTTATCATTTTCGCTAGAGTACAAGTGGTGTTGATCATGGCTTGACGCGTTTTCGTCGAGCTCTTCGGTTTTTAGTGAATAATCGTGTTAGATTAGGTTCAATCGGGCTAAAAATTTGGCAAAATCAAATGACATGAGAAATATTTTTATTAATATGAATCATTTTTTTAATTCTTAAAAATATTTACAAGAGCAAACTCAATTTATTTACACACTAGGTTCAACCATTTCTGACGATGTTGAAGAGATTTTGAAATAATAAAGCCAGATTTTAAATTTCTTTTTCAGAAAATTTCTGCCTCACTTTTCCCAATCTCAACGACTTGTTTTCCATATTAAACAATTACCGGAAGTCAATTCAATGATTTCATTATTTAAACATTATTATTTAAATAAAATACGGTGTTCTATTTAACGGTCTCAAGTTAATTAAATCTAGAAATAAAAACGTTTGACCCAGAAAATGAAAAGGTAAACATTTAAAAGATTGACTGCATATTTAGATTATGGATAAATACGAGTTACCGGTTGGTTACATGGAAGCGTGTTGGTTGAATAAATATTGGATAACATTCATAAAATTTTCCCGTTAAACACTATTATACGTATTTTATCGTTTTCACTTCCTACCAGTCGAGATGTACGTAATGTTTACTTAAAACATATTTGAAAATTTTACTTAATTTCTGCTAAATTAGTACTACGTTCGCAATTATTTCTCTGTTTACGATGTAGTTGATTAATATGTTTACCTAACTTCCCGTATATTTGTGGAAAGGTGCTTATATGAACCTTTGTTTGGTAACTGATTGATATTTTTAATCTCTTCTCTGGTTTTTTTTAACGTGATTACTTCTCAATGCTCGCAGCTTCCGTGATGCTGCCCAGGCATTTATATCTGGACTATGTCATTTCCAATTTGAGGTGTGTGGCGAGGCAGATGCAAGCGAAGAGAGGAAGTAGATAGGAAAGAGAAAGGTTGGTTATCTGGTCACTAAATATGCGGTGGAGCCTAAGAGTATGGATATTCATAGTTCATGGGTGGAGCCATGGTATGAGAGCTCCAATATCGCTCACCTATAATTACGTCCATATATTACCTATAATTATGTCGCATATTACAAATAAAAATGGATCAAATTTATTCAAGACACTTTCTACTAGAATAGGCTGAAAAGTAATGCACACATGTTTGTACAGCGCGAATAAAATGACCTTCAGAAGCGCGCCAGGTGGAATATGGAAGTGAAATTGAATTCGTTTAGTGTATTTTGAGAAGCGGAAGTAGATAGCATTTAGTTATGGTTTGAAACATAAAGATAGCAGCCAATAAAAATATGTGTTAAGAAAATGAAGATACAGTTGTTAGGTCTTTGTCGAAGTACCCCTGTCCGATTTAAATATGAACGAATCGGATGGGGGCACATGAGGTGAAGGTCCTGGGTTCGAGTCCAAGGTGTGATCGTATATTTTTCTGATTTTCCTTTTTTCAGATTTTCGAATGAGTTTCGCTAATATTGCCTTCATTTAAATAAACCAATTTTATCTTGTAATCAAACCAGCCATCTTTGAACCCAAAATAAAGTTAAAAAAATAAATAAAATAGCCGGTCAGCCTTTAAATCGTGCTTTAACCGGATGGTTTCTATCAGGAGGTTAAAGGTTATCAAAGACCTGACTTACTGAGTTATTTGGTTTCAACATCACACATTGCAATTAAAGTTTTTAACGCGATACGCACCACATCTATTCACTATTTCGTAACTGGTTTATACTGCAAATTCTGAATCGGCAGAAACATATCTCAAGCTTTGAGTAAAGGACGCTGTCAGATAAAGCTGATGATAAGTAACATCAGGCTTTTATGGACGCTTCTTATGTTGGGGTTGTACACATTTTCAAAACATCCAAACGAAAAACTTACAAAATTACGAGCTTTCAAATCGTGCTCCCGCAAACTTCATGATCAAATATTAATTATGTTGCGCGATGTAACGAACTTTGAAGTATTACATCTTCCATGTTAAAATTTTTTTGTTAAAAAATTAAAGGTAGGTATGTTTACTGATTAGATCTCTAAATAATTATGTCATTGGTAGTTTGGGCAGAATTCAGGCAAAAAAGTCGTGCCTAAAGTTCGCTTGTTTATTTTTAGTATTTATTATGGTTTTAGTTCTGCCAACTCAAAACACCCGATTTTTTTGGCTTCTGAATTTGTTACTGGAGTGCAAAATATTAATTTTACTCCACAATATTTAGAAACGATGGTTTATTTCAAAATTTTCAATTGTTTAGTAATAAAACTTCAGATCAGGATAACTTCATACCTTTCGGATTCTTTAATTCTTTCTTGCATTCATTTCCAGTACTTATCACCAAAGAGCCAAGGTACTGATAATACCTAACATCTAACACAGCAGGTTTTCACTAATGCTAGCGCCATTTGATAGGGGGCCGGCCCTGGATGGTCAAATCTGCAGATCTGACAGTATTAATACCCTAGCGACTGTATGGTTGAAGTTTAAGAATCCGACTTCGAGTACAACTCTGATGCCGCGCCATATGGAAGATTAGAATTCACGACAAATAATATCGTCTTGACGTTGTTACAGAAATCGTCGCAAAAGGCTAGTTTAAGTGACTATACCTGCGCGAGAAAGAATCGTATGATATTCAGGTCGGCATTTAAATTTCGCCAAAAGGTACAGTCACTTAAACTCGCATACTGCGACGACTGCTGGATCAACGTCAGGTCGAAATTAAAGTTTGGCGTGAACCATAATTTTCGGTTACCCTGAAATTCTTAAAAATAAATTAGAATCCTTAGTTTATAAATGAACGGTTTTAACTGTACTTAATAAGATAGTTTACTGTACAAGTTCAAATCTTAGATAAAAGTTTCTTGAGTACACATACTCTTAAAAAATGTTAAACTATTAATCAACTCACTTAGGTAGCCATTATTAATATGTGTAAGCATTATGTTTCGAGCACTTTTTGATATGTATGTGTTATGGATTCTATGAATAAAAAACACTTTAACACTTTTTGTTATATTTATTTGTAAGTCTTTGCAATTACATTGAATACATTCTTATATACTAGAGTTTTAACAGAATTAAATGTCTCTAAGTGAATGTTTCCAAACTGAAATCTAATATGAATCTGAATCTGAAACTGAGCGTAATGTATTTTATAGCAATCTTATATTTAACAAGTGTGATAAATAAAGTTAATTAATAATAAACATGGAAATGAACAATAGACAAGAGATATGGCGACAATCATAAAGCTAACTTTGATACATATTGGTGCGACGGACAAATAATAGATAGTGAACGAAGCATAATAGGTTCAAAGGTTGTAGCAATATTAGAAAGGTACATAACACCTTCCTCGTTAAGATGAGATAATATGGCGTCCATCATTATCTCACATTAGTTCGAAGTCTTGTACTTCGTCTGAGCGTTAGGGATTCATCAGTGGACCCGGTAACGTTTTCTTCCATTTCTACGTTTGTTTCTCTTTTGTCTTTTGTTTTACAAATGTTCAAGTAATTTATTAATCTTAAACGAGAATCACCTTTAAAATGATTTTTTTTAGATATGTAACACTTATATAGTTTATATAAAATGTAAATGATTATTAAACTTAAAAATACATAGGAAAATAGTTATTTTTTATAATTCTAATTACAATATGGTCTTCGGGGATATTTTCTAAGTCATCGTACATTTTATTTAGCTTATGGCTTGCTAAAATTAAATCATCCTTATCTAGAGTAAATATTTTTGGTATTTTTAATGGAATATTAATTTTGACATTTTGTGTTTGGTTTATATTGCAACAATTATCAGTTATATTGAACAAAGGAATTATTGATTTTGAAGCTGTTTGGTTAGATATATTATAATATCGGTCTTCTACATTAACAATCACTGTTGAACTAGTGTAAAGTTTGCAGTTTGGCTTTATAATTAATATTCCTGTATTCTGTAATTTAACATCGGTTGGTTCAGAATTCTTACATTTAATTGTAACCAATGTTGGTCTAGGGAGCACAAAAATCCATTTCGTTCCTTTATTTTTAGTATGCCAAATTTCGTTAATCGTATTCATAATTCTGGTTTCACAATTCGGAGGCATATGAGAAGGTTCAATTAGTAATTCTATTTCACAAATAGATCTTTCATGTAGATTATAATAAATGTTTGTGGTTTTACAAATCGCTTTATCTAAAACGGTCTGTTTACACGAATCTATATTATCAAGAGTAACATAATTTGTTTTACTCTCGGCGATAGCTAAATATTTAACATTAGGCATAATAAAAACATATAAATCGTCTTGTCTTTTCATAGGCAAGGGTATTAACTTGTATAAATTATAGCTTACATAACTACACAAGGGGTTTGATATAACAAAAATGATTCTTCTATTTACATACGCAATATCAATTTTTACCATTGACATTAAAATATTAACATTTTTTATATTTGGTGGGACAGGATAAGATACGGAATTCGGTAAATGAGGCAAGGATTTACTTATTTCTTCAATATATTGCTGAGGTGTGATAATAAATGGGTGTATTATATTATTTTTGGAAAGCAATAATGCGTTTATGATAAGTGTATATTCGTTTTGTAATTCTGTTGTGATTAAATTCAATAGGGTAAGATGTTTTTCTATTTCTTGCTTCAATTCTAAATTAAATATAACATCGCTAATGTTTGTAGTAAACGATTTTAATTTTTCGAAATTTTGATTAAATATTTCTTCATTTCTTTCAAGATTAGTTATTGTATTATTAAAATTTGTTATTGTTGTTTTCACTATTTGAGTTTGCTGTTTTAACATATTATATAAGTCTTTATCGCCTGTGTTTAGAGAATCAATTGCTTCATCATAATAAAGCGCGTCATCATTATCTAAGGTTCCAAATACAGTTTTAAATACTGTACCTACCATATCTATCCAACCACGTTTTACTCTTATTTTTGGTTGTCCTATAAATTGTTTTAGCGTCTTATCCTTTTGCTTTAATACTATTATTAGTTGATGTAAAATATTTAAATGCGGTTCGCAAGGAGAAAAACTTTTATGCATGATTTTATCGTCATTACATAATAGTTGTATATTGCTATATGTTTTATCAATTAATATTAACTTATTATCAAAATATATGTCTAAATCAATATATGTCACTACATTCCAATAACTCTCTATAAAATTAATCATATTAACGTGTTCATAGTATATCCCTGCGGATGAAGATATTTGCGTCCAGTTGAATCCATTGCCGTAAGGCAACCATGTCATCAATCTGAAACAATGGCCTTTTTTAAACGATTGAAGTGTACTTTAACATATTTTTTCTTTACTTGTATAGTACAGTTTACTTTTGAATTAATTTTAACAATTCTATAGGGGCCTTGATAATTAGGTGACAATTTTTTGGAATGATTACTTTTTGTAGTTTCGTTTCTTAAATAGACTAAATCGTTAACGTTATAAAGTTCATTACTAGAAATGTTCTTATCAAAGTTCTCTTTTGCTTTTATCTTTTGGACTTGAACATGTTCGCGTGCAATTTCTTGTGATTTGTTTAGTTTCAACTTTAAATTGTCAACATAATTATCATATGTATATTTGAATTGAGGTTTTTGTGTTAATGACGTTGGAAGTTCTGGTTTTAAACCGAAAATTAATTCGTATGGCGTATACCTAGTATTGGTATGAGGCGTTGTATTATACGAAAACATTGCTAAATTTATCCATTCGTCCCAATCTGTTTGCTTTTCTGAAATGTAATGTTTTAAGTAATCTGCTAAGGTCGCATGAGACCTTTCCAATGCACCGTTGGACTGAGGGTGATAAGCTGTTGTTTGGATTTGTTTAATTTTAAATAGTTTCGCGACTTCTTTTAAAATATTTGACGTGAAATCTTTTCCTTGATCTGTAAGTATTCGATTTGGTATTCCGAATTTACAAATGAAGTTATTGACTAACTCCTTTGCAATAGTAATTGCTTCATGATTTGGAATTGGAAATGCTTGCGAAAATTTTGTTAGATCGTCTTGTAACGTGAGAATATATTTATTTCCATTTTCGGATAAGGGTAATGGACCTACAATATCTAAAGCTATCCTTTCGAAAGGTTTCTCGGAAGTTGTAGTTATTTCCATTGGATGAATAAATCTTTTACGAGAAATTTTATTTTTTTGACATGATTCACATTTTTTTATGTAATTTCTTATGTCTTTTTTCATATTTTTCCAAGTATATCTCTCTTTAATTCTATTATACGTTCGGTGAAACCCTGAGTGTCCTGATTGTGGAGAATCGTGATTCTCCTCTATTAATTTAGTTATATCCTTGGGATCTGGATGACTTATTTTATTTTTACAAATAGTTACCATGATTCCGGAGTTTGCAAAGACGTAATAAACAAGAGTTTTTATTTTATTCCAATTTAAATTATTATCACGAGCTAGTTCGGGAATTGAAAGCGATTTCTTTTCTTGTGAAATTAATACATCTTTTAATTTAAGAAAACAATAGAAAATATCTTCGTATGTTGGTTTATCCCAAAAATGTTCCATTGTTATAAGATGGTAAACGTTAAATATGTTATTTAGTTCTGAATATAATATATCTCTTACATTCGTTTTACTTTTCTTTATGTCATCGTGATTATTGATTAAATTCCTTATCTCCATAGACAAACCTTCGGACATTTCCTTATCGTTGGAAATAAAGTTACATAAATTATCTTTCCGTGTTAGAAGACTTTCGTCTATTTCAACAATATTTTTGCAGTCAATAATGGTTTTATCTTTATAATGAGACTTTATAAATTCTTCGTAAGAATTTGGTTCTGGGTTTATTCTAAAGTGTAATATTTGAGAATGATCAATTCTAGATAACGCATCGGCATTAGAATTTAGTTTTCCGGGTTTGTATATTATATTATATTGATATTCTTCCAATTTTAAACGCCAACGAAGTAAGCGAGAGCCAGGGTCTTTTGTATTAAACAACCAAACTAAAGGTCTATGATCCGTTATTATATTGAACTTTACACCATACAAATAAGGTCTAAAATGTTTAACTGCGTAAATTATAGCTAAAAGTTCACGTTCTGTTGTTGAATAATTTGATTCGGCTTTATTTAGAGTTCTGGAAGCAAAGGATATTGGTAAATCCTTAGAAATCTCGCCTTGAGATAATACTGCACCGATAGCGAAATTACTTGCATCTGTGGTGACATTAAATGTTTTACTGAAATCGGGGAACTGTAGTATTGGTTCACGAATTAAATGATCTCGAAGTATATCAAACGATTCTTGTTGTTTTTCCTTCCAAATGAATGGAACATCCTTCTTTAATAATTGGGAGAGAGGTTGAGCATTTTTGCTAAAATCTTTAATAAAACGTCTGTAATATCCAGCCAGTCCTAAAAATGACTTAATATCTTTTGGATTTTTTGGAATAGGGTAATTTTTTATGATTTGAATTTTATCTGGGTTTGGTTTAACTCCATTTTCTGATATAACGTGACCTAAATACATGACCTCATTACGCATAAATTCACATTTATTTGGCTGTAGTTTTAAATTGTGTAATCTTAATTTTTGGAATACTTCTTTTAACCTAATCTCGTGAGTCTCTATTGTATCGGCATAAATAACTATATCATCTAGATATGCAAAACATCTTAATCCTTGAATACCAGCTAAAACGTTATTCATAACCCTTTGAAAGGTTGCTGGACCGTTTTTTAATCCAAATGGCATCCTTAAAAACTCGTAATGTCCTAGAGGGGTGGAAAATGCTGTTTTATGTGAATCTTCCGGTTTCATTGGGATTTGGTGAAATCCTGATGCAAGATCTAAAGTTGTGAAGTACTTTGAGTGTCCTAATTGATCTAATATCTCTGTGATGTTGGGTAAGTTGTAAGCATCGCCTATAGTGACCTCATTTAATTTACGGTAATCAATCACCACTCTATATTTTACTTGACCTTTTGCATCTTTCTTCTTGGGCACTACCCACAAAGGAGATGACCATGCTGAATTTGAATCTTTAATTATTCCTTGGTCTAACATTTTTTTTATTTGATCATTTACTTCCCTTTTGTGTACCTCGGGGTATCTATATGTTTTTGCGTGTATTGGAGTCTGTGTTGTAGTATTTATTTCATGCCTAATTGAATTGGTTTGACTCAATATATCTCCTTCTAAGTGAAAAATATCGTTATACTCTCGACAAATTGAAAAAAGTGATCGTTCTTCTTCTTTATTTAAATGTTCAGTTCGTAATGATGCTTTTAAAAGTTCGTACCTATTATCAATATTTTCTGTTATTTTGTTGAATTGAAATGCGTTTTTATTTTTGCATTTAACTTTCCTTTTTATTGTTCTATCATCGCAATCATCTTCTAACATTTTGCTATCTTTTTCATTAAATTTTTCTAATATCAATTCCATTTTCTTAACTTTTACTGCTTTTTCTGTCGTATTTAAAATAGACGTAATTGCTTTTGACTTTGAATTAACCTTTGTTATACTTCTGCAAAGATAAACTCCTTCCATAATTTCTATTTCGGGGACGAGTCCCTCTCCTATTTCAGGATTCAAAACATCGAATTCAACTAAGGTCTCTGTGCGAGCCTGTACAATAATAACCGAATTATTGTTTTTAACATCCGAACCTTTGGTTTTAAAATGGATTGGCATAGCACTTTTACCTATACACAATGTATTATTACTGTAATTAATTTTGGCATTTACTTTTCTTAGGAAATCATTTCCGATAAGTCCATCGAGTGGAACATTTGTTGCTCGAGGCAATAAATGCATCTTATTAGAAATTGGGATACCGTTGAATAATAAGTTCAATTTGACAGATCCTAACGTTTGAGTCGATTTTTCAGCGTTAATTCCTCTAATTTTAACTATTTCTTTATCGTTATATTCTGTTTCGCCATCTAAAACCATGGGGTTTATTAGTGATATATCTGCGCCACTGTCTAATAATAGTTTGACATATTTGTTTTTACATTCTTTAATAGGAATTTTGATGTACGCTGTAATATTTTCGAGGTTATTTAATATTCTACCTGTAACGTATTGACCTTCTTCGTTTCGGTAGGGAACGAAGGGTCTTGGAAGTTTTCCGAAGCTTTCTTTTCTAAGAGATTTTTATATTTCCAACAATCTTTTTTGTAGTGTCCACGTTTTTGACAAAAGAAACACGTTATTGTGATGTTTCGATGTGCGTTTGCACTATTATTAATTTTACACTGAGAATTTTTTGAAGCGAAGTTACTAAATGATTTTACTTGGTTGACCCGTTTATCTTTATTGTGGAAGCAATTAATAGATAAATGTCCTGATTTTTTACAAATAGAGCAGAATTTTTGGTTTGAATTACTCTGTTCTTTAAAATTGAGCATTTTTTCTTCGTTTATTGCAAATGTTGAAGCTTCTTCAAAGGTTTTTGGGTTTCTAGCCCTCAAAATAATGCTATACTGCGGTAATGCGCCCATTAAAAATGCTTGAAGAGCCATTTGTTTAATCATAGAATTTTTTCCTATTAATTCAGTGACATCTACAGTTTCTGCTTTGGTAGCTCTCAATAAATTTGAATAACACCTTTCAATTCTTTGGGTAAAATTGAGAACACTCTCATTTCTATTTTGTTTACATGTCTGCAATTCTAATAATAGTTGTGGAAAACTTTTCGAATCAGCAAAATTTTCTTCAAGAAAACTTTTATACTCTTCCCAATTACGCAAATTTCTACATGATGTTATTAAATCAGCTTTTCCAGTAACTTTGGTTTGAATAAATTTAAAAATAATATCTTTTTGAGCTTTAGATGCTAGTTTATAAGCATAATCACAATTTTTAATGAATGTGTGAAGATTATTTGTATTACCATCAAATGTACTAATGAATTGGGTTAAAAATTGAAGAGATACATCTTGTTCAGTCATTTTTAACAAAGTGATAAATTTAAATTAATAATAAAAAGATTTGAATGCTACAAATTTACAACTTTTAAAAATATTATATGAGATTCTTTAGAATTCATGAAACAAAAATCAGACTTACAACAATATTAAATACCACTCCATCTTCAGCAAGGCAGGTCCGCGACGTGAAGGTGAAGTTTCTTCCTGATATTCGGCTACTTGCACAGCAAAGGGCAACAACGTACTTTATCAAAAATACTCAGCAAGGCAGGTCCGCGACGTGAAGCTGAAGGTGAATTATCTTCTGATATTCGGCTATTTGCACAGCAAAGGGCAACAACGTACTTTATCAAAAATACTCAGCAAGGCAGGTCCGCGACGTGAAGCTGAAGGTGAATTATCTTCTGATATTCGGCTATTTGCACAGCAAAGGGCAACAACGTCACCAGTCACAAATAATTATAAGTTACTCATAGAATCCAGAGCTCTTTAGTTACAGTCAAGAATACCACAATATTATCGAAATAATGTTTCCATGTAGTATTTACTTAGACCATATCGCACTTCTGACACCAATTTTTTGTTATGGATTCTATGAATAAAAAACACTTTAACACTTTTTGTTATATTTATTTGTAAGTCTTTGCAATTACATTGAATACATTCTTATATACTAGAGTTTTAACAGAATTAAATGTCTCTAAGTGAATGTTTCCAAACTGAAATCTAATATGAATCTGAATCTGAAACTGAGCGTAATGTATTTTATAGCAATCTTATATTTAACAAGTGTGATAAATAAAGTTAATTAATAATAAACATGGAAATGAACAATAGACAAGAGATATGGCGACAATCATAAAGCTAACTTTGATACATATTGGTGCGACGGACAAATAATAGATAGTGAACGAAGCATAATAGGTTCAAAGGTTGTAGCAATATTAGAAAGGTACATAACATATGTACCTACTTTTCTATGCTTACGCACTTCGAAGCTGGTGAATTATCTTCGCATGTTTAACTATGAAGCAATCTGGAATGTCTTCAAATAGCGAATAAGTGAAAAATAATTAAAGGAAATAATTAATGTCTTATTAAACGTATAAAACAACATACCTGCAATTGAAATTTAACATGGATAAATGTTGCAGATTATTCTACAGATAACGGGGTTTTTCTGGCAAAATATCAGTCTTTGAACGTGACCTTTAAGGTTGTACCTACTCTAACGGCATACCACTAGTAAGAAGCATTAAAAGCTCCCTTAATATAAATTGAATGGATTGCAATCTCACTTTATCTCCAAAGCTCTTCTAAGTTAACTGCCTTCACATAACTTATCATTGGTGTCGATTGCTCTAACTCGAGTTCCTGAAACATACTATGAACTAGCTGTTAAAGTATACATCTTCAACGGTTTTATAGAGAATGCAGCGTAGGATGGAAATATAGTATGGATATCGTAGCCTTAAAATATTAGAAATCATATCGGTGTCTTGTCAAGCCCGAAACTAGTCAAAAATGGCGAGGGAATTGGGGAGTGTAATAATGGAGAAGTGGTAGAGGAACGTTCGATGTACCTGAATTTTCAGATCTGGGTGCTACATTTATTTTCGATGGTGTAGTATTTTCAACAGCTTTGTAAACGATTTTGGAAACTGAACGGTCGGGTGTAATTCAAATTTTTGCTGGAACTATCCATCATTACTAAAAAAAAATTATGTTTGCACAATTTTACAACTTTTTAGACAGCGTTGCTTCAACATTATTTTTAGATATAGGTATCGCACGCATTTCGAGATCCCTAAGCGCGTGGGTCTTCTTGTTCGTAAATTTGATTTTAGTGCCTTTTTAAAATTGTGGAGACATATAAATAGTCCAAGAAATTCCACTACAGACGATAAGAAATACATATAAATTGTCCAAGAAATTCCACTACGGATGATGAGATACGATACGATTAAACCACCTCAGCCAGAGCATAGTCCCGATGCGACCGCTACACCAGGGGTCACTGTTTTGTTAGGACTTCTCAGGATCGAAAGTTAGTTGGAGTTTAATCGACCGGTGTACATGGCAATCTAATAAACCTATATTGTAATTTAGGATGGATAGGATTAAAGAATTGCTTGAGCATTGGTTTTTGTTTCTCGCTTACCGCTTCTTCTGGCTTCGAGTTTCTAACCTATTCTTGGATATTTCTTGACTATGTTAGTCTTTTCTTGCCTCTTCTTGCTGCTTCTTGGTTCTTCTTAATGCTTCTGGCTTCTTCTTACTTCTTTCTGATTCTTTTTCGCTCATGGATCTTGCCTCATCTTGACTCTTTTCTAGCATATTATTGGCTCTTCTTGCCTATACTGATCTCTTCAGAAATTCAACCATGGACAATATATAGGGAACTACACTATCTGACATAATCACAACCTAAGGCGCCATCGTATAAGATTTTATGAGCAAATAAAATTCCCAGTAAGGTTTGCGGAAGTGCGGCGTCCTGAGGACATAATTAATCTATATCACCTAGCCGCACCGCTCTACTAGAGGAATATTTCCTTATCCTTAACTAACGAATGACTTACAACGTAATATTATCGCAGAACATTTTTTCTCACATGACTCCTCTTAAATTCTATCGCCATTTGAGTTACGGAAGAAAAATTTCAAATATTCCTATTTCAAAGTGCAAACTGGTTCATCAGACACATGACTTTGGAATTAACTCAGACAAATCGAAGCAGAAATAATCATCGAAATCATTTAAAGACTATTTTATTATTATCCATTCATTACTTATTTTCTAAGGATTACCCCAGGGAACAGAAGTAGGACTCATGTTATATTAATTGTTGATTGCTTGTTGAGTTTTGTACTTACCTAACTTGTTTGGTACATAATTTGAGTAGTTATCAGCATTAAAAACATCCAATTTATTATTTTCTGTTTTAATCATTTCCAGATTCAGATTAAAATCTTTGTGGAAAGTAAAGTTACGGCGTGGCTATTGAAATTCTAATTATTTACTACGGTTAAATTTCATATATAAATTAATTTAAAATACATACTCATTTATCTACTATATATTATATAGTAGGTGTCTGTACATCTATAATGCTAATTTTTTGCTCTCAGTATCGTCCAGGTGAAAAACCACCATTCATAATCGAAATGAAAACTGTCTTGAAATGGATGGTGACCAGATCTGAAAAACTAGATATTTCCCAACTTTCCTCTTTCCCATCTCCACGCAACCCCACTTCCTCCAAGACCACTTTCCCCGATCTGAGGATGCCGTAATCCCTCTATCTTTGGACAATGGAGACTCTTCAACGATTTTTAATATTGAAAAAAAAAAGAAATTACGAAGCCATGACGAAACCACCCAAAGACCTTGAAGCATAGATGTTTTACCTTTGTAAAAAGGAGGCGCTCAGCGGAAGAGTGGCCCAACCCGCATCTGCGAAAACATAATATTGTTAACTATTTGTGTCATATCTATGAAGTCACAGTGGATCACATACACCCAAAGGATCTTTGAAATGGTGAAAACTAAAATTAGGCCACCGTGGCACGATTTTTTGTGGGTTGGGCCACTCTTCCGCTGAGCGCCTCAATTATATAACAAATGTATACACATTTTTTTTTTATTAAGTTTAATTTGTAGCAAAACTCTTTTAATTTATTTTTTCTAATTAATAATATCACCATTTAATTTTTTTATTTTTTTAAACAGCTCTGCTGTATAATTATTACTACGCGCGATAGCTGTCCCGACTTCCGAAGGCAGTTTGATAAAGGCTAATAATAACATTATTGTACATTAAAAAAAATCAAAACCAGGTTATTATTGATTCGCCTGGGCGGTTTCAGAACATTTATCCAAATAAAGACGTTAGGTCCAAACACAATATTTATGTTCATCCACAAATAGAGGCATAAAAATGATGACGAGGAAAATAAAAACAGGTTAGCCGGAAGAGACCACACGTAGCGGTCGAGACTCAGGACCAACACGCAACCCTTCTCATTCTTACCTAAACGATTCATTTAGTTAATTGCATACTTTGCTGTAAATTATGCCAACTTAACTTCCACTCAGATAGACGAGCGTTTTTTTGCAATTTGGTTAAGACAGATTTACAACGAACAAAAATACCGGTTTGAGCAGTGTAATTGAAAGCATCTTAAACTATACGAAAATCTGTATCAAAATAGAAAACCGATTCATCCTGAGTCCATATGAAAAGACGGTACGTATTCTGGACGAAAAAATCATCATATTAAAATGCCAAATAAGGTTTTATTGTATTTATTTTGCGTATGCTATATAGCCCAGTTAATGAACGCATTGAACTGGAACAAATTAGAGGAAAGTTTGAATTTTTGCAGGTGAATAGAGTTTGTGTATCTGGGTAGTATGTTTACGAGAGATGAGAAGGCTGATAGATATATTGAAAAAAGGGTAAATGCCGGTAACTCCGTTAATATAGGACTGAATGCCGTTGGCGCTAATAAAAAAAAATGTCAAAAGAAGTGAAGCTAGCAGTTCACAATGGAGTCCCGGTACCTACCCTGATGTATGGCAGTGAGGCATGGAACTGCCAGAGGAAGGATGGAAGTAAACTGAATGCTGTTCAAATGAGATCCCTGAGGCGTATGTGTGGTAAAACCGTGTATGATTGTGTGAGAAATGTGGAGATCCGCGAAAAATGTAAGGTTGATGTAAGCATAATGAGTAAGATTAAGAAAGGGACCCTCAGATGGTTTGGGCATGTAGAGCGAATGAACGAAGAAAGTAGTGTAAGAAGAATATATGACGCAAATATGAATGGTAGAAGAAGTCGGGGACGCCCGAGGAAGACATGGCACGATCAAGTGAATCAGATACTTGAGTCGGGCTATGTCAAAAGTCAGAATAATAGAAGAGTATGGATGAGACGATGTATGAATGTAAGTGAAGCAAAGAGAGTGTGCAAGGACCGAGTTGTTTAGCGGTGCGTCTTCTCTGCCTAAACCCTGCGGGGAAACGGCGTGATGGTTAGTTAGTTAGAATAGTACCTAGTATAGAGCAGTATTTTCACAATAGTCCCCATTCTTCCCCCGCTTGATTCCCTCTCTGTGACCCCTCAAACATAGAGATTGTAGGGTACCACTAAAGTTATTATTTCTCCTAAACTAAATAAACTGGAAAAAATTATCATATGTGTTTTAGTTTAGGAGATATAATGGCTTTAGTAGAACCTTCAATCTCAATGTTTGAGGGGGCACGAGGAGGAAGCAAACGGGAGGGGAATGGGGAATTTTGTGAAAATACTCCCTGTGGTTGGTACGGTAGCACCTACCACAAGAGATACCACAACCAAAAATTCAGCTTTCCCCTAATTTGTTCCAGTTCGGGCCGGAACTTTTTTGTCTAGTGAAACGCTTTTATTTACTACCGTGATGATTCACGATTACGGTACCGCGAAGGCAAAAAAGGCAATAAATATACGTTCCTTGTCGCTATAATGCTGCAGCTCTTTCAAAAGATGAGATACACAATACGTTATTCTGTTTCCTCCAAAGGAAAAAAGTGATAATTTTGTTGCATCTCTCTCACACACCGCACCGTGCCGTCTCCGTAGACCACTACAATACTACTAGCCATGACGATAATTTTGAAAGTATGGAAATAGTTATAAGAATAATATTGAATTGTGAATGAATTCCAAAAATTAAAAAAACGTCAAATTTCAATGCGCTAATGGTTTTGTTTTTGTTCTTTAACATACAATGTTGCAGTTCTTTCTTACATACTAAATAACGACAGTCGAAAATGAGACCAACGGTGAAGGTATGTCTGCACCTCCCCAAAGAAGTGGAAGATACTCTCAGTATCGCCCTGGTGTAAGACCACATTGAATTAGCTTTAGCCGTGTTTGGTGACCAGATCTGAATAGCCAGGTACTTCCCACCTTCCTCTTCCCCATATCCTTCCCCCCACCACAACCTTCAGCCTCACAACATACCCCAATTGAGGATGCCATAGTCCCAACTGGCTCCAGACGGGAGCAGTCGGGACTCTTGTGCGGTATTCATAAAAAACAAAAACAAAAAACATGCAATCATTATCATACATCTCCCTCACACGCACAAATAAAATGAAAGGCAATGAAGTAGTACTTTGGAGAAAACAGTCACACGTATTTTGTGTGTCTCATCTTTTGTCTCACCATTATTTAATGTGTAAGAAAGAGCTGTAGCATTATATCAGTAGGGAACGTAAGTTCATTGCCTTTTTTTGCCGTTACGGGTACCGTAACCGTGAATCGTCACGGTATTTATAAAAGCGCTCATTGACTGGACTAATAATAGGCACGTGTGACCATTGGTCGTGGGTTACTTAATTAAACTTTATTTGTTTTCGTCACTGTTTTTATGAGCCGATCATTGATCGGCTGGGATAATTAAGTGATTTAAAAGTCGTTAAACCCATCTGTGAAATTAGGGCAGATCAAAGCAGGAAAACGCTAGTGCAAATAATAGAAGTTAACCGTGGGAACTTTCAATCCTAAATTTAAAGAATGACTTTACGACAGTGGTCATAAACCCACGTTTGATAAGTTATGTTTGGTAATTCAAGCAATGAAGGAGATCATCGATCTGGACCCAAACGTAAATTCTGTATGGATATAAGATTTAAATTAATATGGCAAAATCTCCTGTCCGATACTAAAATCGAGTTCCACAATAAAAGCTTTTTCTTGCAATAACTCCACACAAGAGGACGAGAGAAGTATAATTCTCTGCAGAGCCTATGTCATCTTTGAGGATGCTGCGTGGAGGGTCTTTTAAAAGAAAAGAAAAAAAATATGAGAGGGGTGGGTAGGAATTGGAAGGTCAGTGGGTCCAAGAGAGATCGACGTATGAATCCATCCCTCTCACTGTGGTACAAGGCGACAGGGCGAGAGTCCTATTGGGGAGAATGATCTTCCTAAATCAGTTTCTCCCGAATCGGCCCGCCACGCAGGAGTGATGGACATATGAATCCATCATTCCCACTGCGGTGCGAGGTGAGACTAATATTCCAAATTGAAACGTTGCTTGAAATGACTTTAGCCGTATGAATAGCCAGGAACTTCCCCACCTTCTTCCTCTCCCCTCTTACCTTCAGCTTCACAACATACCCCAATTGGGGATGCCATAGTCTCGCTACCTCCTAACGGAAGCAGTTGGGACTATTGAGAGGTATTCACAATGAAATAAAATAAAAATCTTAAAAAGAACAAGACATAACAAAAAAAAACAGAGTGCAATTCACGTGTGGTAGAAGTGATACCATCAGAAAACTAAAGTAGACGAGAGTGGGGAAGCTACGAAGCACCTTGCAAAGAGGAGACCGATTAGTCTATTTCATTCTCTTGCAGGCTAAATCCTATAGATGTATGTATTTGTCTTTTTTTAATGTCGCTATTTTTCGTTTCATAGAGTTTAAAATCACAACAGTGCTAAAGAAGTTTTCCCTTCAAAAACAATATTGAAACATCGTACCATGAATGAAATTTAAAAAAAAACTCCGGATGTGCTCAATTATTTATAATACTGTATTTTATTTATTTATTTTTTATTTTTTATTTTTTTTTTTTTTTTTTTTAATCATTTATTCCAGATCTCGGGGAGGGTGGTGCAATCCCACGAGTTCCATATTATACATATATAATAATCAAGAAATGATGACAAGATATAAAAAGGATACATAAAAAAAATATTTACATGGTTAAAGAAATTTAAAAGAAAATAATAATAATAATAAAAAAAAATAAACTTTTTGTTTTAATCTATGTCCTCAGGAAGTGGATCCATCGCTTGTAGATGGGACCCTGCAAGAAGTGGAATGCTGCCATCACAATACTATTTTCGCTCGAGGCTAGTCGCGTTCTGTAGTTGGTGATCCGTTTTTTCTTCTTCAAACATCTCGGTGGCACTGCAGTACCAGGACAATCCAAAAAGCGTTCGATATGAATTGTTGTACTGTACTTCCATTCTTTTTAGTGATGCTTTCTTAAAGTTGGTCCACATCTCCGAGGTATATAGGCTCGTACAGTACGTACATATGTATGTACGTACTGTACGAGCATTATGTACATATGATATTATAAATGTATGTATGAATGTGAACGAAACAAGGAGTGTGTGTCAAGATTGCGTTGTTTGGCGGTCCGTCCTCTCTGCCTACCTCTGCGGGAAACGGCGTGATGGTTAGTTAGTTATATTATAAACTAGAACAGTTAATCCAATGTAAATATGAGACTGAACACTAATGTCACCTTTACTTAAACTTCAATTAACGCCGTTCTAATTTGACAACTAATGTTGGCCTTCCATATCGTTCTAAATAATGGATTGATTAATTGCATCAAAAGAAATGTCATGTATGTAAGTTAGTACCGCGTGATCATTGCTTACCCCTTGAGGGCAAAGCATGATTGAAAAATTTACTGCCTTCTGTTTAGTTGCATTTGTCAATGTTTGTAATTAGTCGTAAATAACTACGTGATATGAGTCATAACGTAGTTATTATGTATGGTAGCAACTTTATTTTAATAATTATCGTAAAATTTCATATTTATTAGCCTCATATTCTTGTGGATGACTAAAATTTCCGTTTAGATTAGGTATTTATAGTTTATAATCAAGTCCGGCAAATCGATTACATTATCAAGGGCAAGGCTCTCGACGAGCAATCCGAAGGTTGCTGATTCAAATCCCGGCGTGCGCAAATAAACATTATTTGATTAATCCTGAATTAACAGTATTCTTTATATGAAAATAGAGGGTGCTAATGGACGTGTTAAGTGACTTGACTTACTTTAGCCAATAAATAATTCCTGCTATTATTTGTAGTAAAAAATGAATATGAAATTTTGGTTTCCGGTGACTTTTTTGATGTCTTTTTTTATCAATTTTTTTTTCTTCAAAATTAAACAAAAAAAAAATTGTTCCACTCGTTTTCATTTATCATTCAGCCGTAACCGCCCAGCCCCCCACCCTGCATCGAATACCTTGTCGTTTCTTATGTTTTTTGTTGAACAAAATATTTATTAAAAATCACCGAAGACTACAATTTCATTTACATTTTTTTCTCCAATTAAGATCACTGAGTAAATCAAGTACGTTCCTTAACACCCTGTACATTATCTATACCTACTTGACGGCCGCTATATAAAATATTTCACACAAATCTGTCAGCACTAATATAGCGTATCAATTATAATTATTTTTATAAATAGCATTAAATTCATAGGTTTAGAAAATAAATTTTGTATAAACTCATCATTAAATATAATAATGCAATCATGCGATCACTCTATATATAAATACTTTAAATTTATAATTAGATGCAGTTACGTAAATCTACACAATTACGATTCATTGAAAATTCTACTACATCTATATATATAAAAATCAAAATATGCTTGCGTATATGTATGTATGTAAGTTGTTCGTGTATTGCTAAAATACCTTCTTTCCACCCTCGCAAAGGTTTCTGGATTATCAATCACACGACAAAACATCTGAAAAGTTTTTTAATCATCACAAAAACTCTTACGAAACTGTCAAAAATGTCACAATTTGAGAATAACATTTTGCAAACCAACGATTGTTCAAACAAAATTCAATTTTCGAATAAACTCTTTGAATTAATGAATTTACTTGAAGTACTAAGTAAGTAATAATCACAGGTATTTTAAATAGGTACCTGGGTTTTTCTTCTTTTTAACCTACAAAACTTTTACCACTCTGTCACATTTCCACCACTCTGTCACATTTTGTTTTTACTATAAATGAATTCTCTCTGGATCTCAGAGGAGAAATTGTAGTAAGGGGGGAAGGAGGCCTAAAATGCCTATTGGGGGTGTCAAACACGAGCTGCGTGTATACCTATTTCGAATGACAACCCACGAGACAGAATTATCGTACGACATAAAAGTTGTAGGAGTGATTTGTATGAAATACACTTCTATCACGAGGAGTTACGACTCAGTAATGTAATTTTTACTACAAAAATATAAACACATATATTTTTGAAACGCGCATAGTCGTTACGCCTTTAGTACAGTAGATTTTAAAGTAATTATAAAATAATAATATTGGTAATTCTGTTGAATTTTTCTCCACTAACTGGGGAAGACAACTTTATGTAGGTTAAAAAGAAGAACGACCCACCTACGTTAGGAACAAAATTTTATTGATTGTTCTTATAATATCCAAAAATTAATGTATTTAATACATGAAAAATTAATGTATTTAATACATGAAAAATTAAAATTTTAATAAAAAAATTGTAATAGGTGGCACGTGAGCGGTTTGAAAACCGAATGTTCAGGGACTGAATATATGGAACGCGGGAGAGGCGAGTGGGAAGGCGGGGAAGGTAGAGGGGAAGGGGACATGGGAGGGGAAGGACACGCCGGAAGAAACAATTTATTTATTAAGTTGCATTGCAACGCATTCCGGGAAATCGCTAGTAATGTATAAATGTCATCGTTTTTCTCGTAGATAAACAATTTACATGCAAATCACGGAAGCAGAAATTACTATTGATATATCGACTTTAGTTATTGCCGGCTCGACCAATGGAAGACGCTTATCTGCACAACTCCGTAACCTCGGTTTTTAATGGCTTTATAATTAATGAAGTCAATCTCCAGCTGGCTGCGAATGGGTTAATTACTGGGAGGAGCCGATCGGACTCTACTAACTTATTAACTCATTAACTCATTAGAGGCGTGGAATCATTTTTATTGTTTATAATAACACTTTGTTATCTTTTTTTAACTCGTATTATTAGGTTTTTATTATGGTGTTTTGAAATAAAAAATAACTAATACTTCTAATTCATATGTCAAATTGGTAGGTTAATGGTTTCTATTTGAGGCATAATCGCTCAAATCACTTAAAGGGAATCCATTTAGAAAGTAAAATTTGTTGCGTTAATAATTCTTCCAAATGCTTCAACATATTTTAAGTTTTCAAATACGACTTAAGATTTTTGGGTGTACAAATTAATTTAGCGTATTAGTTAGAAAACTAGCACTTAAAAGCACCGTGGGTTTTTGCTGCTAGGCCCTGCGGGGGGCGGGCGACACGACAGTAAATTTGTAACAAACTTCACGTACGAAGATAGTTTTGCATAAGGCGCGGCGTCAGAGATTTACTCGAAGACGTGTTGTTAAATTTCAACTGTATAGACGCTTGCTTATTAATACTGTCAGATATAATATAATGTATTGATGTTTTTGACAACTCTGGAACAAGAGGTCATAGGTCACCCCAAGTGGTTTGCTACGTTTTGTGACTCAGCATGGGTGCCCTGGATCATGGTGTGTGATTTGTCTTAGTGGCGTATGCGTTCACCCATCTACTGCGTGGCGGTATGGATCGGGAGAGAGACCTTTTTACCTATCCAGCCAGACTCTCTCGATCCTTGAAAGGTGAAAATAACCAATTACATTCCTCGCTCTAATTAGTAAGAGACGAAACTATGCGGGAATGGGAAAGTATTTGAGATCGAAGAACTACTCAATATGCGCTCGGAAATACGCATAACATTTAGATAGTTTGTTACGCATTAACTTTTAAGGCGATCCCCTAGTCCTGGACCCATTCGGAATTGGGCGGAGCAAGTGAATTTAACGTTGACCAATTAATAGCCAACAACGGTGTTTTGTTATTTCACTGGTACATTTTTATAGAACGAAGCGACGCAAAGAGCAAAGCACGTCTATCCGACCCGAATCCCATCCGGCATCCGGCTACTGAGTGGGATATTGCGACGCGCTTTCGTTCGTTCTGCGGATCGCATTAGGCTGAAATTTGCAGTTTGGTAACGCCTCTTTTAATTTCTTGTTAAAGAACTTCGCCAAAGTTCATGTTTTATTTTTATTTTTTTGTAAAGTTCAGGCATAAATATCAATTATTTTTGCGATTATCATAAAAAAAACTGAATTTTCCACATTAAAACCATAAAAATAAAACCATATCCGAAAAAGGGTTTATAAATGGGAGAATTTGCACTTGAAAGTGTTTTTTTATAGATCTGATAATTTATTTTTTTCTAGGCTTATTAAAAGACTTGACCGATATTTTTAACCCTTCAGAATTTTGGCGTATTTTTCAGATGGTAAAATATTTCCGCTTTTCAATAAAATGCAAATAAATGGAATATTTCTGAACATATTCCAAAATTAAAAACTGTTTTTGAAAGGTGATAAAATATGCTTTCAAATTTTGTAATTCAAAATAAACATTTAATTTTTTAAATATAAAAAATTTGCATGCCAACATGAAATAGTTTCAAAAATGGCTCACCTCGCGCTTTTTCTAACTAAAATTACTAGTAACGAAAAAAAATCAAAACACATATATATTTTATTAGACAAATGTATCATAAATGTTACTGTAACCTCGTTTTTTTGTCTTTTCATATAAAAATAATTTAAAAAAAATTCTCAAATTCTCAAATTTTTTTTTTCAAATTGCCTTCTAAACTTTGGTTTCGTAAAGGTGTACATTTTACTTTTTTAGCGTTATTTTTTAGATTAGACTAGGAAGCGTGATTTTTGCCTTTTTAAAGATGTTTAGAATATAGTTCTAACTCTGATAGTAATGGAGGTACAGCGATTTATACGAGACGCATGTGAGCTCGACAAATCTGGTCTCCTGCCATTCAAATAAGGGCCAAGATATGTTCTACTCGCAGTATTTCATTGAAGCATCTACAAAACTTCGTAGCGATCAAATTTTTAAACGAAAACATATGATTTTTACATTATTTAGCATGGCTTCATCTTAATGAGTTTTTATTTGTACTCTTTTTATTAAATTGTTTCCTTTTTAAAAAAATTTAATTTTTATTAAATTGGTTAATGATATTGCTAACACTCTGTCCACTTATTACCATGATGTACATAATAATATTATGTATGAATAATATGCAGCCTTATCTTATTCGCTTGGATAACCTCTTTTAATTACAGTTGATTAACGATCGGGCATCAATGTAGATTGCGGGTACGTCATGATTAAATAGATCACCCTGTAATCTGCATCCCGATCTAGTCGAGATGAAGTGACCGCAGCTTTAATGTGTTTAATCACGGAATATGCGTGATTATTCAATACTTCAATAGTTCACTTTGCACACCTGAAGGAAAGCGATGAAGTTATGGCAAGGATGTGTTTAGCTTGTCATTAGAAACAGAGGCAAACGTCATAAAAGTTTTCAAAGAAGATATTATTTTTGGAAAGTTGTGTTTTTATTTAGATTGTGGTGTAATACCTACATATTGCTTTCATGTAGGTATGTCTGAGTGCCTCCCTAATATTTTATAATGCTTTTGAGGTTTCCTGTATGCTCTGTGTAGTTGTTTTTATCTAGTAGAAGCTTGTTTTGTTTTTATCATATAAAATGCATATACATGCGTGGTACAAATCTCAAAGTGGTAAGCCACAGACAAGGCAAATGTATTGTCTTCGATTTCAACATATTTTAAGTTTTCAGATACGAGTTAAGCTTTTAAGTCTTCTCTCAGTAAGTAAATTGCATTATAAAAAGCGCCAAAATGCCCTCGCGTGTGATAAGAAAATGTTTCCATTTAATACAAATACTAGTAAAAGCCAATTCTTTGTAAATACAGGCAAATTATTTATCATTATAAAAATACAAAAGATTTTTAGAAGAAACTTAGCAACAATTAAAGGCCTTCGCTCACGGAGAAACTGAAATGAAACCAGTTGTCAACGCACCAGCACTTTTGCTTGTGTGGCAGTTGCTTTTCAGTTGCCTTGTGCTACGGTAGCGCTCACGAATTTTGAATTGCGTTAACAATTGGTTTCATTTCAGTTTCTCCGTGAGCGAAGGCCTTTACTATAAGAAGGAAATCCTAGGATAGTAGATCGTCTCATACAGCATTCCGTATTCGTCTTAGTGTAAGCGAGTAAGCGTATCTTGGCATCTCAGTCACACCTGTGATGTAGAATGCAGTATTCGGCGCCAATAAGAAAACGCCTCCTGGACCTAAATCTGTTGTTATTTGAATGTCTGTCTTTATCACACCTGAATATCTTTTGAATTAAAAATTACTGAAAACATAAGATGTTTATTACTTGCCACTTTCTATCTCGAGTTTGAGAGACAGTGGCGAGTCGTGATGTAATATATAATGGCTAAACATAGATATTTGATGCTTGAGCTACTAAACAACGTTTATAGTCTGTCATCAGGTATCGACAATATTCTATACATCTATTATGATATTTTAAGATGTTTTCAAACGGTTTTTATAAAATATAAAACGCTGATGACACAGTATCAGGTTATTCATATTTCATTATACATTTACCTTTTTGATTACATAAAACAGAGCAAATACGAGGATACGTTAGGTTCTTATATATTTTATAAACGGTAGATGTAAGTACACCATAATAATTGCAAGTCACAGTTAATAATTAAATACCATAATAATTGCACACACACAAACAAGCATAAAAATTGTAAAAATAATTTTATAAAATAACAAATAAATGTGACCGTAAGATGACATCAGAAAGTATATGAAGAATACAAGCTCTTGAAGGATATCAAAGTAAGAGATTCGCTTGCACACAAAAAATATAAGTAGACTTGGTTAAATTAATATTGATTGAAAATATATGATAGTATAGCATTCGTGTACCTACGCCGTTCATGCAGTTAAATAGATCCGCCACATCTGCGTATCTATTACTAACATCATAATCTAGGTAGAGGCGAGTATTTGTAATGCTCAGTCCTGATATCAGGACTGAGCATTGTTACATTTAAAGTACATTTAAACAGGATTTTTAAACGAGACGATAAATTAAATCAGGGCTATCTATACTATCATTTACAATTTGAACATAAATATTAGGTCGAATATAATTTTTCGATCCAAGAGTTTTAGTAAATTTAATTCTTTCATTATGTAATTAAAGTTAATGCTTTCAATGGGAAAACCGAGTTTAAGATGAATGTGTCTTAGGAACTTATGTTGAATTTTTTCGATTGAATTTGAATGTATTTTAAAAGTGGGGACCTGATATTCGACTTGACTTCGAACTAAAGAAGTATAAGTACAAAGTTTTCAAGGTTGAAATATTCCTAAAACCTCTTCCTTGTGTGTATGTATGAATGTAAAAGCCTGTTCTATATAATAAACTGATATTTTATTAATGATACAAAAGAGTGTATTCGAGTATGGAAGTATTTCAAACTATAAGGCTTGATTGGTAGTTAGGTACTCCAAAAGCGCCGTCACTGAAATAATTACGGCAGTTGTTCCCAATCCTGCTGATCAACTGTTCAGCCAAATCATTGGCTCAACACTCCTCAAATGCACAACTACGCTCTTCCCAATGCAACTCTCCGACACTTAGCTGATAGAGACTCAGATTGATCGATTGAAAAGTTGGGAACAACGACCGTTAGCGTCTAATAATCTGATATGTGTTTTTCTTTAAACCTTCCGATTATTCACGAAGTCAGTAGGTACCTATTCTATTCCATAACCTACCAATATTCTAGAAAATACCCCTGTGACACTTCCAACTACCACGATTTTACAATATCCTTTCTTTTATATTGGGAGTGTTGACACAACAAACACACATTTTCATTGAACATTTGACATGCCGCAATCTTTGAAACATTGACAATACATTTTTATCATTGATCTGCATCGTTTTTACTTACGTAATCAGTTTGGTTCTCTGGTCTGGAGCTCCAAAATACTTGAAAAATACCCTCGTCTCTGTGCAGAAACGGGCGGTCCGTTTGATAGATCTCCCATCTTAACGAACGGGTTGCAATCTTTAGAGCACAGGCGTCGGGTGGGAATGCTATCCATGTTCTACCGGTATTTCAATGGAAGATGCTCTGAGGAACTAGCGTCATTGATCCCTTCGGCACCGGTGCATAGTCGGGAGACACGCCAAACGCGCGCCCAACATATGTACACGGTTGACATTTGTCACATGAGAACGGGTCGTTTTTTCGACTCGTTCTTGAGTTCAACAGCTCGGCTATGGAACGATTTGCCGGCATCTGTGTTTCCTCCCTCCTACAACATGGGTCTCTTCAAGACCAATGTTCATTCCTTCCTCTCCTCAAAAAGACCCTCCACACAGCATCCCAGATGACATAGGCCCTGAGGGGAATTATTTTCCTCAAGGCCTCCTGTGTGGAGTTAATGTAAAAAAAAAAAAAAAAGTTTGTTGACTTATATTGCGTACCTAGCTAACGGATCCGGTCATGTTAAGCAGAGAGCAGATTAATGATCAGTTAGGAAATGACGCTCCGAGGTGTCTCCTGTAATGCATTATTTAATAATAATATCCTAGTTTGATTTATCATACTTCTAAACAGGTTGCAGTAATCCTTACCAGGTTGTTGAATGTTCTAGAAGAATTAACAATTTGTGGGAAACAAATCAAAAGGGAAATTTTTAACTGGTTCTTATATTTTGTCAAAAATATAGATTTTTGCTTTTACGTACATAGCCGTGAAAAATCACGGAATGTGATCATGGATTTGTGAAGCTGAAAGTATTTAAAAAAATTTTGCTCCAGTGTCTATCAAAAACAAGTTTTGACAATTTTTACAATTATATTTTTTTGTTGATAAGTTGATTTTGTTGATTTAGAGACACGACGATGATTTTGTTGATTTAGAGAGACGACCAGAATTACCTTTTGAATGAACACCTTTCTTAATTATTAGGGATGCTGCGTGAATGTGTAGAGGGGAAATTAGAATGGAGTAAAATTGCGAGCCACCTACTTGAATGTGAATACAAAATAATGACAAGTCAAAAATTATTCTAGATTTTGAGTTTCTTATGATAGATTTTTGGTGGTAAAAAGAATATTCTTGAAACCTGAAAAATTATGATAAGTACCCACCGACCATGTGTCATCTTACATATGTATCGACGTAAGTACCTTAAAATGTATTAAATTAGAAAAACCGGCTAATTGACAAGTGCAAGACTGTTAAAAAAGTTAATTACCCCCTACAAATATAGGGTAATCTTTTTATTAAAACACTCGATATTATGTTTGTAGAATTTGTCAAGTATTCATAAAAAAATATTTGCCTCGGAATTATTTTAAAGCAATGGCATGCGTAAAATAAAAGCATATCATTATTGAAACTGGAACAATGAACGTTGACGGATACCTTACCTGTATATTATTATGTTGAAACCATTATTTTTCAATCTCCTAATATTTCATTCTTGTATACCGTATAATTCGTGAAATTCAAGTCGCGTACTTTTAATAAATCTGTCCCATATAAGTAACTAATTGCAATTACTTATTCCCACGTGTCACAGTCAAAGTCTGATGCACGAACATAATATATCACCCAAAATACTAAACGGTACAATTTTTATTGCCGGTAAGGTATTTTCATGTTCTGAATGTGATGTTATCAATAAACGAGCGCAGTTTGAACCCTGTGGCGAAGTTTGTATCGAACTGGTCCGATAAACATATTTAAACTGCACTCCTGAACTATCTCAGTATATCGCGTGGCTTACGCGTTTTATCGAGAGTGTTGGAATGTTAGTTAGGTATGTTTTAAGTAAACTCTTCGCAGCAACAGCTTTGCTTCTACACGTGTAAATATCGTGATACATAAATCTGTACTTTGAATGATAAAATTTATAGAACACGTCATTAAACTGGTCTTGCACGCAAATTCTTAATACATTAAACCATTTTTATGTGCTTATCTACGCTATAATGGTTTCTTTATTTGTACCTTAGGAATAATTGCCTTTTTAACCATTGAATATTCATTAAACGTCGTCAATCGCTGCCATTTAGGATCTCGATTTCTCATTACAAAGTTTTAATGTTGATAAGAATATAGACAGAAGGGTGATTGTAGAAAATTAAAATAATGAAGAACTGAACGCAATTGTTGCAAAAGACAACTTGCCAAAGGTAGCTCGAATAGCAGTGCACATTAGAGTTCTGATACCACTCCTGAAAATGTTTAATTAATTTAATTAACCAATATCAAACATACATTGTGCTTAGTTAAATAATATTAGGATTTCAGACAGTAGAATAATTTTACAAGCGGCATTACTATTGGTAGGTTAGTTTAGTTAGATTTCAAAGGGGAGCAACAAAAGTCCTATGCCTTTTTAATGTGAATTCCGCACAAGACTCCCCACTGCTCCTAATCGTCTGGAGACAGTGCGACTATGGCAACCCCAATTCGGGAATGTTGTGAAGTAAAGAGTGAGGCTGAACAGAAGGTTCGACCTTTCTGTTTGGCAGAGAATGCTGATCAGAAAAGAGCAGGAGACCCTGAAGAAAATAATTTCCATCAGGGCCTATGTCATGCTGTGTGAAGGAATTTTCAAGAAGAGGAAGTTCTCGAAAGGAAAATGCACGAGGGAGAGTCGGAATCTGGGGGTCTGCTTGTCCAGTGGTGATAGAAGCTTGAGTAGGTACATCTCTCCAACTGCGGTGCAAACGTTGGATCAAGAGAGTCAAAAGATCTCCCTCAACCGCAGCTGATGGGCAAACGAATTAGCCGCCAAGACCCAGACAAACCTCACCCCATGAACCCGGGCAACCCTGCTAAGTCACCAAATGTAGCCAACCACTTGGGTGACCTATGGCAGAGGTGTATCCATACCCACCTCCCAAATTGTAATTGATTGAAATTGCCTGCGAATGGGTTATGCGTTGGGCTTTTTTAAGTTTGCCAAAGGGTCTGTGAGTGTCGCTATTATCAGTTAGCCAAGATTTATAGGTAGCAAGCTGCCTTAGTAAGTGTCGCCTAGGTGGCATGTTTACCAGATAACTTTGCAAAAGCTAACGGCCCAGTACATGGTTCGCGTTTCCTTGTCATGTCAGCTTTCACCATATTTCTAAAACGTCACTTACGCTTTTGGCACGCATGGAATTCTGATGTCTGACAGTATTCAATTTCTTGTTTCCTTGTTTGCAAGAGAGTAATTAAATTATTATGACAAGTTTTCTAAGAAACAGGCAAACCGTCCAACGGTGAATGTTATTAATAAAATACACACGCACATATAATAAAGAACCCATGTAATACATGTAATAATAAAAATTGTTAAATAATTTTGAAAACCCAGTTTTTGTGAAATGTCAACTTAATAAAACTGAAAATTTCTTAAAACTGAAGTTAAAATTAACTTTAAAATAGCCGTTGTTCCCAACTTCTCCATTAATGAATCTGAGCCACAATCAGCTAAAGCTAATGCTCAATTCGCCTGTTGGTCGAAGAGTTGCGTTAGGAAGAGCGTATTTGCGCATTTGAGGAGTCTTGAGCCAAAATTTCGACTCAACAGTTGATCAATAGGATTGGAAACAACGGCCATTAGCTCTTCTAATAAGCTGTACGCAGCTTCGTAATGTAGTCGTACGGACTTTGTACATGGATGGAGCTTTTATTTATTTATGGACAAATAGTCCATTAATAACATAACAATAACACGAATTAAAAAAAAAGAGATTACAATGAAAGGAAAGAACATATAAATGAAGAGCATTGACGAATTATAATATAAAGAACATATAGAAGACTACAAGTCAAAGCTTGAAGACGGATTTAAAAGACTTTAAAAATTACACATTTCGTATCGACTGTCGAAAGTCATTTAGGCTGACACCAAAAAATTCAATGCTTTGACTTGCGTTAACAAGTCTCGACATTCTGGATAAAGGAGAATGATATCCATAATTAGTAGAATGTTGATTGAGGAACAAATTCATTATTTCGGAGTTAAATAAACACGTAGGCAATATGGAATGATTGTTTTTTTTTTTTATAATTGACTTTTTATTACTTTCTTCTTTTTAAGCAACGATCACAATGCCCTATCTTCGAACCAATTATATCCGATAATCAAAATGTGATCTCTTGTTAATTCTTTTCTCAAAATTAGAACCAGTAATACATTATATCCCACTGGGTTTATTTTGTCCTCAATTCTATCGCAATCTTCCGATTTCACATTCTTGCATACAATTGTTAGCAGTAATCATAAATATATTTGCTTAAAAACTGAGTTGGCGGACGTTCGTTGTTCGTCTTGCCGAGTGCATTGTCAGGTTTAATCCCTTCCTACGTTCTCGTTATTGCGACTTCAAAATATTCAAAGCAGCCGTGTGACATTATATTTCACATCGGTAGATGGCGCCCGCTTGCGTTGTTTAATGAATGCGACGTTAGCACCACGCACACCTAATTGATTTTGTACGCGCATCTGGAATTGCGACTGGATTCCTGCGGTATCAATGAATGGAACAAATCTGTGCAGGTAATGTGATGGTTGAATGCAACACCTTGGATGAAATTTATTCACTGATTAAACATTAAAACATAACATTCTCTAGCGATGAGCTCTTCAATAAAGGTAACATCCCTGATCTTCGTCAAAAGATTGTTATCCACATAAACAAAAACCTAGAAAATCGTAATAAAATTATAAGAAGTCACACCAGAAATGATCTCATGGTCCCAAATAGAAATGCGGCAAAGTCATAAGATCCCCCAGAATATACAAAATACATGAAATGTCTAACACCTACCCAATAATAACTAATCTAACCCAAGCCAATAATTCGCTTGGGTAGAGGGGAGTGTGAAAAGTTGTTAAATAATATCTCTTAAAATCACTCGTAGTTACCTATTGACAACACACTTACATAATAAAAACTTATTAGATTGTTTAAATAAAAACAATATTATTTTTACAGCTTAATTCATTTGATATTTTCACGAGTGTTTGGTTCCTTAGAACAGGCAATCTACCTAGCTATGAACTACTTCTGTATATAGCCTCACATTGAGGGCTGGACTATTCTGAAACTAGAAAAACTTTATGATATTGCGTACGTCATGTACTTTGTCAGCAATCAAAATAGTACTGATATGTCATTTTGACTGGTCAGTGGTTGAGTGGGCATCGCGTTTGGGTCCCACTCGGGCGTCCCGTGTTCGATTCCTCGACTGGCCAAGTCCTCCATCACAACACAAGCAACATTTTCGGCTTTCTGTGGTGGTAGTAGGAGATTTTCAAACATTGTTGGGTTATTCGTAACCCGGGAATGTTTGTCTTTCTTAAAAAAAAAAAAAATGTTTTTGTGCAATTTGTCATTACTTTACTTTACTTTATTCAGGTATTTCAAATTTGTTGCTAGGTACCTACAAATCTCTTCGGCAATTTCTCATGTTATGTATTTAATATTATTTATGTTTTTACCGTGTTATTATTGGATAACAGTCTAAACAATTGTTATAAATAAAACTAGTACCTATTACACCCAAAACCTTTTTTTTGTGCCGGAAAAGTAAAACTGATTTTTTTCTGATTCCGTAATCTATTCATGTGTTTTGAAAATTTTAGTAGGTACAGCTACACAAAATGTCGATTACCTATCGTGGTTGAGGGTCTTTAAGGAATTAAATGTGCACGCTGACGTTCCCGCAAAAAAGTATTGTTATCAATAATATATTGTTATAAATAATATTGAGACTCGGTCTACCACAGAAGATAAGCCGAAAAATTCCAGTTTCACAGTCACAGTTTCAAAAATCACCGATTAAAAAATCACAATTTCAAGAAATAATTCAACAAACAAGAATTTTTTTCAGAATTACGTTATTTAATTTTTCATTCACGTCCACCGAAAATTATGCAAAATGCGGTGCAATATGCCTTCGTATCGCCTTGATATGCTCTGCCTGGCGGGCTTCCGATGCCCGGCATCCCCATTTGTCAAATCCCAAGTTTTATTGATGGATGTATGGATGGTAAGTAGACACTTGCAAAATAAGATGAAAGGGGCGGACTCTCAATAAAATTGGACCTTTTAGTAGGCCTTTGTTGTTAAGATAATTTCCGCGATCCATTCTTTATAAACTAATCTTTTTGAGGGATTGTATAAGCACATTTGTAATTCTTTAATTATAGTTTTTTTATGGGAGTCTTATTGGAAAGTTTTTATAATAACAATAAATTCTATGGACTTTTTTATAAACAATTCATGCATTTCTGGAAGGGAAAAGTATCCTTGAAGAAGAAGATAACACTTATAATCTAAATGAAAATATGGAAGAAAACAAGACACAGAAAAACAGAAAAAAACAATGGTCGCAACTGGGACTCGAACCCAGACCTCTCGTCTTACCGGGACGGCGCATTTTCCAATTTCGCTATTGCCACCTTCTGTCAAACCGTCATATTTGTCAATCTCATATTTCATTGTTTTTTTCTGTTTTTCTGTGTCTTGTTTTCTTTCATATTTTCATTTAGATTATAAGTGTTATCTTCTTCTTCAATGATATATTACGTTGATGGGAATAACCTTCAAAAGTTATTAAAAGAGAGTTTTTCTCATAAAAAAAAAAAAAAAAAAAAAAAAAAAAAAAAAAAAAAAAAAAAAAAAAAAAAAAAAAAAAAAAAAAAAAAAAAAAAAAAAAATGGAAAAGTATCCGTTTGCTGAAGTAAAATTTTCAGTCTGTCAGACCGTCTCTCTACACTGTGTTTAGGTGGTTTATTAAAATGGCATATATGACTACTCCATGTTGCAGATTGGAAGACGACGGCCGAAGACAGAGGGTGGTGGAGGCTCATCTTGAAGGAGGCCAAGGCTCGTAATGGGTTGTATCGCCATTGAAGAAGAAGATAGGATATATGAATATAGAAGTAGACGACAGAGAGATGAGTGTCGGAAAAAATATTTGGCGAGTAAGTGGATGAAAGAAAACTTCGAAAACGCCTTAAATATATGATAACGAACAATGAATTTTTGAAATGCATACTTGAGTCTAATCACATCTGGAGTCGGAATAACGGAATAGTGTACTCTTACCTAAGTGGATTGTGAATGCTAGTTACCGAATTAGTATTATTAGTATTTCAGGTTGGTGTTCAGCTCGGCTTGCAAAACCGCATTACAACTTGACAAGCGTGAATATTCAACTCTTCAATTTGTTCGCTATTGGGTACAACTCATGTAGGTCTCATAGAAATCATTGTATCTCCCTTATTGTCGTAGTCAGAACGATGACCTAAACGGTGTTGGAAAGAGAAAACACCTAGAAGTTAAATACAGACAGAATAAAAAGTGCACATCTGTGAAACCAAAATTTCCGTCCGCAATTTGAGAACAATTTATGGATTTTCGTGATTTTTTTATATATGAAACTATTTTTTTTTTTATGAAACAACAAACAAGTGTAATTACACACATATAATACAGTAAATGTGTGCTTTTCTTTTTGAAGTGAAACTTCTTTAGCACCGTTGTAATTTGAAACTCGGATGATACGGAAATGACGCATTACAGTACCTACAAAACGTCAAACTGCGCTTATTGGCCGTTTTGATTATGATTTCACTCAAGGCGCCTATTGGTTGAGATTGTTTTGGTGAAGTATCGCTTGTACCGCATGTTTGCATTAAAAATTTTAATATTTCAAATAGTTAATGTCCTAAAAATAAGATTTGAAAGTGTATTTCTTGACCATTTTAGTTTTCAGATACATTCAGAAATATTTCACTTATTTGGATTTTATGGAAAAGCGGAAATTTTCTGACCTTCTGACAAAATATAACCTAGGCCTGAGGGGTTAAGCCGAGTTTAAAAACCAACTGAAATACCAGCTCTTAGTTAGTACTTGTTGCTTAATACTGACGTCACCAAACGGAAACCCGGCCATAGGTAGCTGGAATGATCCACCCCTGCTAAATACGGCTCGCGCCAAAATAAATCAATTCAGTCATAATGCTTGAGCTGGGAGGTGCCTTTTTCGCAGTAATTCCCCTTTTATTACGGCTGACCACGGTTTTTATGGTAATCCCAATGCTTCGCATCGGATACTCTAATTTGAATGTACACCGGCGTTATTTATGCCCAGTCCATCACTATTGGCATATATGGCCACTGGCCCTTAGCCGGCCGGGCGAGGGAGTTTACAATGCCAATGGTCTCGCAAGGCGCAATAAAAATTGCTTGCTGCTTCTGGTACAATAGACATTATTTTAGAATTTGTCGGCCCTGAAAAGGCAGATGCATAAATATAAAAATTCCAATCTTTGTGAATATATTTGATTTCAACTTTATTCTATTCTATTTCAGTCAAACACTTGCCATATAAATGAGCCAGCAAGAACTTGTTGAGTGTTTTTTTTAAATTAAAAAATTCTAACATAATCAGTACCTTCCATTATTTTAAATCCTTTCAAAATAGTTCAAAGATTGATAATATTAAGGATGTCCTGAAAAAACCGTCTACATTTTCTACTGAAAAAACCTTTTTAATATTCAATAGGCAAAATATGTAAAAATATTCAGTACTACAAACTTTCTAAGAAGTACTGCTTACAACTTACATTTCAGTGTATCAGAATAATATTAAAATCCAAAAATTTAACACCAAACGCTTCAAAATACCTGTTTCTTATTCTTCTTCTTCTTCAATGGCTCTACAGCCAATTTCGAGCCTTGGCCTCCTTCAAGATGAGCCTTCACCGCCCTCTGCCCTCGATCAATCTGCAACACGGAGTAGTTCTCTTGCTTCATTCCTGACATCCTCCCGTCTTAGCCTAGAGCTGCCCGCCTTTCGTTTACCTTCAGTTGTCCTGTTAGAACCTTCTTCGGTACTGATGTGCACATGTCTGGCCCATCTTAGTGTTTGGAGCGTCAAGTGGATAGAGAGTCTGGGAGCTTGGTAGATATCGTAGAGCTCATTATTGTGGCGGATTCTCCATGCCTCTTCCTCACTCACCGCTTCTAAGATTCTTCGAAGTACCTTTCTTTCGAAGGTGTCCAACTGTTTCTTAGACTTTGCTGTCAGTCTTCCCGCCTTACATCAATAGGCCAAGACTTCGACCAATATTGATCGAAGGGCCAAGACCGTTCTAAAAATTGTTTTAAATAGGGTTATTTTATTTTATCTCTAGCTAGGTTTAACTTACGAGTATTTCAACAACCTCCCGTTAAATCTAAAAATTGTCGAAAATAAACATGAATTCCAACTTAAATTGAAAAATTACCCGAAACTACTCCAAGATTTCATATCTATTTAATTATTTCTTTTAAATCGTGAAATCTATTATTGCTAAATCTTGAGTTTTTCTTACTTATCTCTTTTTTATTATTTGCAAAATTTTATTATTTACTTACATAATTTCGTATAATTCAGCATTCCCTCACAATCATAAGAGTCTTGTCTCTTTATGGTGAAGAAAGGCTATTTTTATATTCATTTATAACATTATTGCAAAAACCAAACAAATATTAAAAAAAAAAAATTTAAAAAAAACTTATAACATCACCACACGGCAGATGAGTTAGGATGCTAAAAGTATTTTCTAGGTGCAGTTTACGGAAAGGTATATTAAAAGAGCTAAGTGCTTCTACCACAATGGATCACATATTATTTTATCTTACGGCCATACAGCTCATATTAGAGCTTTATTCTCTTTGATTGTTGAAGTATTCCGGTAGCAGATATTTCATGGAGACACTACGAAATATATTCCTTTTTAGCAACGTTTTTCAACGTCCAGTTTTAGTTTTCCTTGCTTATGGACTGACTGATTTCTACTCCTACCTGTAAGTTTTCAAATGGTGTTATATTTTACCCGTAAGCGATCTTTAAGTTCGTCTAATCCTTAAGTATCTTCAGACCAATTTTTGCAGAAGACCCAAAAAGAGCAGACACATTGCTTGTGTCCCACATTATAGAGTCATCCATGATTGCACATGTGGGTAAGCTTTTTTGCACTTTGTATTCATCCACCATATAGGCAAGAATTATTAGTGTTGGTGAAATTTCCAATATATTGCATAAACACCTACTGAGAAGCTGAATCATTGAGAAGTTTTCCAATATGATGCAAGATATACGATACGACTAAATACAAGATTCATTGAACACGAAATTAATTAAGTACTAAATTTCGCACCTTTCCCAGCAAAAAGCCTTTGAGATTCATCGGAAATTGTACAATTTTGTTTTATGGAGTCATTAAGTGTATGTTTGCTGTAAACATCTATGCACTCCTTTTGCAGTTTATTAGCAATATTAGCAAGCATGCAACCGGAATAGTTAGCAAATTAAGTATTATTACCTAAGCTAATATGCAAATTAAGGGCTTAGTTGTTTAAAGGCAGAATATAAATATGTTCATTATTTTAACCATGTCACTGGAGGCAAAGTGTATGGCGCCTACCGGTCGTGTCTATCACTCAGTCGCTTATATTCTTTAAAGCTTTGACATAAGAGCAATAAAAATAGAGATATTATGAAAATCAAAATGCCAGATTCTGTACGGCTAACGTCATTCGATATCTACTACTTGGTTTCCATTTGGTATGATAACTTCTCATTTTGACTCTTATTTTAAACGCAGAAAAATAAAGTAAAAGCAACCTTAATTGCGATATACATTATGTTGATAGAAAAAAATAAGCATTGTTGATTAATTCAATCATTCTGTTTGTTGAGTAACACTTCATTAGTCCTCAAAATCTTTCCGTCTTCCCTTTTCCCTTCCCCAATTAATAATATTCTAATACCTTCGAATATTCTAATACCTCTTGTGCTGAATTATGTTTGTATTCTTTACACCACGAATGAAGCTAAAACTATATTTTATTTTTAAATCTCCTAACTAATAACGGCAAATAGATTTTGCCTCGAGTATCCATAATAAACCTGAAGATGAAAATTATCACGAGGTCAACGCAGCAAAACACATCATTAAAACAAGATAAATTAGAATTTGCAGTCAAGCCAATAAACCTACCACCCTACCATAAATATGACAAGTTGTACCTACGTATTAGCAAATTCAATTATCAATAAAATATTTCATTCTGTGATTCTCAATTAAATTATTATAGTAAGCGGGTTATTATTACAGAATTATCGGTTCTCAAAGCTTACACCCTTTGCGCTGTTTAATTGTGTTTAACCTTATTCTTTCCACATCATTAGCTCAGTTCCTTTGGTAAAATTCGATATTTGACGGTATCTCTTGGATCCACGTGACTCTCCAGGTATCTTTTTCTTCTTCCCACCAAGGCTGAACGTTGGCACCATGAAGACATCCGTTCCTCGTTTACTACCTACAGCTATTTGTGCTTTCCATTCCTCAAAAGCTGGTGTGCCTCCCGACGTATAAATGTCATGTTAATATCTCCCTCAGTGTGGTTATATCCACATTTCTGGCGTGTTTGGGATTTGCACGGTCTTTTTAACATTAAACAATCTCATTCCTTGTGAATTTTCCAATTCATTTCAGTGCTGGTATTTCACTTATTTGTCAACACAGCTAGCGTAGGTCCTATAAGTAGAGTTTCGGCCCTTTTCTTACTTAAACCACATAAAACTGCTTGCTCCCCTCATAAACTTATGGTCGTTGTTCCCAACTTTTTGATCGATCATTCCGAGTCTCCGATTAGCTACATAAGCGATTTGTTTCGCCTGTTGGAGATTTGCGCTGGGAAGAGCATATTTGTGAATTTGAGAATTAATGCAAGTGTTGAGCCTAAATTTCGGCTCAACTAGTTGATCAGTAGGATTGGAAACAACGGCATTTCATTATGAGTAATATCATTAAATTACATTGGGAAGTTGATCTTTGTTCTACGGCGGTCAGTATCTCTCAAACGTGTCGACTGCAAGTGTCTCAGTCAGAAAATAAATTAACCCACCTGCATGTTGTTATTTACATGCAAAAATAAATAGTAAAGACGTCACGATACGATTATAATAATCTTATTAAACAAGGTGCGATCGGCTCTCTTCTTGCCGCGAGTAGAATAATGCATGACAGGAATCCACGGACGCGCGGGGGGTCTACTCAAATGTTAACCTCCGAGGATGTTTTTCAAAAAACACCCAGTGCAGAGATGACCAACGAAGAATATATTAAACAAAATGAGAATACCCAACAAAGAGAATGCGTTTGGCAAGTATTTGTAATGGAATTCATCAGCCTTTTTTCGGATTGTAAAATTTATTTTGATGGATTAGACCAGGGGTCGGCAGGAGTGGCTCGCGAGCCACATGCGGCTCTTTGCAAATATGTTTGCGGCTCAACTGAAAGCATCCGAAAATCTATTTCACGACTTTCAAAATAAAGATGCGATCACGAAAATAACAAAAGAATTGCTTCTATCTGCGAAACAGTGCAAGACAGTGCAAGACAGTGCAAGAGAAAATGTCTTCGATTGTAACAGAGCAGCGAGTTGAAGATATTAGTCTGGTTTCCCTAATATGATTGCAACTGATGAGCCGTGTGATGTTAGTAACACAGCACAAGTATCACTCTTTGTGCGATGTGTCTAGATATTAGAACTTCTTGTTATTAGTCCTTGGACTCTTGATGGGGGTTTTGATTTAATGCTTGGAAAGTGAAGATCAAATGCATCTGACCTGATTTAAATAAGTTATGAGAGAATTCCAAGGACACGTACAGGCAGTGTTTAATGAGTTTATGCCGTAGGTTCTCAACGTGGGCGATAATGCCCCCTTGTGGACGTATCAGACTTTTAGAGGGGCGGTAGAAGACCCAGAGAAAATTAGGGAGCGTTGAGATGTTTGGGCACAGTCCTCCGCAACACTTAACTTTTGTTCCTCATATTAATGTCACAACTAATAAGGCAATGAAATGTCTGGGATTCATTCTGAGGACGGTCAAAGAATTCAAATCAATTAATTCGTTTAAATTGCTGTACACTGGGCTGGTGAGATCTAATTTAGAATATAATTCAACCATTTGGGCTCCATTATATAAGACACACCAACAAAAAATTGAAAGAGTACAGCATAAGTTCTTAAGATTTATTAATTATAAACTCGGAATACCTATCGAAGAACTAAATTATGTATATCTAATGGAATTACTCAATATAAGCGATTTAACGTCAAGGCGTGTAGTGAGCGATTTAGTTTGCCTTTTTAATATAGCGAATGGCAGACTGGACGCCCTCGACTTAACTTGTAAAATTAATTTGAGAGTACCCACGCGTGATACCCGTTCTAATGCACTTTACTTTGTTACCAATTCTACTAATAATTATTTTGAAAACTCTCCAATACAAAGACTTCATATACTCGGAAATAAATATACTTCAATTGACGTTTATCGACATCAATCGATTTCTAAATTTAAACTCAGTATATCAGAACATTTAAAATAAAGCTATAAATATCATGCACTATATAGCACCTTTATCGATATATTATTGTAGCTATGTTTCGATAAACACGTACCAAATATGTATAACCAAGATTGCTAATTATAAACATAAATAATGACAATCTTATCTTATTTCTCTTTATAATTAAAATAACTATCTCACATTAATTTACGTGACCATATATTCTATTTTACTTGCTTTGTGTCATATCTAGTGTTATCTTTGTTTTGTTTCTTATATCTTATGTTATCTTTATTTTTTTTCTTACAGTTATATTATGTTTATATTATATTTTGTTATTTCCTATACTTAACCAATAACGTGTACTGCACTTTATGTAAAAGCCCTATGGGCGTTTAAATAAATAAATAAACACTGATGGAAAGGGAGGAGGGTTTGAACCCCCTAAACCCCCTCTCTCTTATATACACCGTTGTTTATTACTAACCCTTATACAAGAAACTATTACTATTTTATGTAAAATTAATTCATTAATTTCTTGTAATTATTACTGTATCATGTAAAATTAGTAAAATTCCCATGTAATTCCAATGTAAAATACAAAACATGTAAAAAAATAGCTCAGATATATTTATGGACAGAAAAGTCACCAAAGTAGTGGTTACATTGTGAGATTTACATAATAGAAGATTTATATTAAAAGAAAGGAAAAAAATCAAATAAAAACTCAAACGAATTGCTGCAGTACGAGGTCGCTGATGTAACTCAGGACAGGGACGCATAGAGGCCTCTTGTCAAAATGGTGGGCTCCCTTCCTGAATGGGACAAGTTAAATAAGTTGGGAAGAATAATAGCAAAACTTATCTTGCCCAATTAGTTGTTTATAATTTTATCATCTTACGTTATCATTAAAAATTGACACTGTATCAAGAATACAAAAAGGAAATGAGTGGAAACAATGAGTTCAATTCCTCGACTGGGTACGTCCCCCCATCACGACACAAGCAACATTTTCCGCTAACTTTGATGGTTGTGGGAGGTTTTCAAATATTGCCAGGTAATTCGTAAACCGAGAATGTTTGTACTTTTTAAAAAAGTTAAAAAAATAAATAAATGGTAACAAAAGTTTCACCACCCCTGTCATTCCACAAGTGTAAAACTTGAACTCAAAGAAGGTAAATAATATTAAACGAGTGTGCATTAACGTTAACGTTAATACCGCGGAGAAATGGCACTCTGTCGGGACACAGTCAGCCTGCCACCTGACAGGGCGACAGGGTGACAAGGTGACAGTGACAGGCGGCTGCGAGCTGCGACCTGCGAGCTGCGACCCGCAGGTTGTTGGCTGCGAGCTTCCAGCTTTAAGAGGAAGCTCAATTGACCGCAGCGAATGTTGTAAATAAGTATGATTAAAATATTTACGGAACCGAACTTCGACCAAATGACCCGAGCCTTTGCCGCATTTAATTCGGGGTTTTAATCACTGTTTGCTGAAATGATTTGTCATTGTTAATTTACTTATATTTATGGAACATTTTTCCTTAACTCAAAGTTATGTCAGCTTTTTAAATTAATTCTGACAATTTATTTACAGATGTTCAATTTCGAAGCATTTTTTAGTGTGTGTATCTTGTATTTTTCTGTAAAGCTATTGTCTTTTTTGATTTGGAAATTTGAGCGCTTTGTAATATTATGGGTGCTTTAATTAATACACTTATTAATCTTTGAAACAATCGGGTATTTTTTTATAAGTTATTTAATTAGCCTAGAAAAAAAAAAGTATCTGGATAATAAAAAATAGTTTGAAGTGCAAAATCTTTAACTTACAAACCATTTTTCATATGTTTTCATTGAATAATGTGAAAAATGAAGTTCTTTAAATAATGATCGGAAAACATTTTAATATTTGTGCCTGAACTTCGTGACGTGTTCTTACGCTTACGCGCTTACTTAAAACGCTTATTTCATCCAATTCTGAATGTGTTATAGGCTGGTACTTAAGGTGATCCCATAGTCCTTGAAAAATTCGAAATCGTCTGTTTTGCGAGGGATTATAAAATACTTGAGAAAACTTGACAACCAATAATAGACGAGAGGCGTCAGGCTCATAAATCCCGAGTTCCGCCCTCAAATACACTGTGGTAAAAATTGTGAAAAATATGAACATAATAATTATATTAAATACTTATTTATGATTATCAAAATACATGGTAAAATTAACATATTATGGGCCTAATTTGTAGAACAAGTAACTTTCAGTTATCAAATTTTACAGGAGGCAGTAAAGACTGTTTTTTAAACTCATGAACCAAGATGAACCGCTCTCCTTCGCACGGAATAGACTAGGTTTATAAAACATTTGAACGTACTTAAGATTTGTATAGTTTATTAATAAAAAATGTTTAATAATTTTGAATTTTTAAATTATTTTTTATAATATAACTTTATAGGTAGTTATTAATATGCAATTTACAGTTATTTTATCATACGATTTATTTAACTCTTCTATACACTCTTGCAGTTCACATTTCTTTAGAATTCTATTGAAAAGTTTTTATTTTCAAGCAACCAGTTGGGCAGCGTTGTGGGGCGGCTTAAAGAGGATCTGTAAGAAGTGATGTATTAACGCGAATTTTGAAGATGACGGAATATATGAAGGAATCATTTGCTCTGTGTGGAGGAGGGTACATTAATGCAAACATTTAGTTTACAGTTAAGTAATTGACTGAGAGTGGTGAACTCCAAATTTTAAGTGGATAAAAAAAAATCTTCATTCTTGGGAATCTGTTTTATATAATACCGACTAAACTTTAATTAACAGTTAACAAAATTATGGCGTTGTTTCTATCAAGAAAATTTATCTTATTTTATAGTGCCTTTTTTATTTTTTTTTATGTGAATACCACACAAGAATCTCAACTACTGCTATTTGGAGTCAGTGAGACTATGGCATCCCCAATTGGGGTATGTTGTGAGGCTGAAGGTAGAGAGGAAGCGAAAGAGATGGGAAAGAGGAAGGTGGGGAAGTACCTGACTATTCAGATCTGGTCACTAAGCAACGTTTAAATTTCGAATTTTGGTCTTACACCAGGGCGATACTGAGAGTATCTTCCATTCCGGAACATGCCACAAATATACCATAATAAATTATATTTAATTATTTGAACCCGCGACCATCGGATCGACTTTCCCCTCAAACACGGAGGCCGTCAAATACATTTGACCAGGAGGCCTACAATTATATTTGAACTGCTAATAAATTAGATTGTTTAAAATTCTTTTGGACAATTTGCATTTATTTAAAAATAAAAATATTGGAAATAACAATTTTCATCAAAAATATTCACCAACAGCTTGGCGGTTAACAACTGAAAGGGAAAGCTTCGGACTGTAATTTAGGTATTAATAAACAAAAAAAATATATTTAATAATTCCCCAAAAGTAAGAACTTGGCAATAAAAGTTAATTAATTAAAGCTAATACGTTTCTCTTCTACGGAGATTTCATGTGCATAGTTAGATTTATGCCAGTGTTAACAACGTAAAAATAATTTAGTTCATTAATGTTACGGCGGAATTTAAAAAATCGTGTTTTTTTAAATAAAAATAATATAACTTTTTCAAAATGTGAATCGAGTACTTCAAGGAAGTCGCTTTATACGGAAAATGAAACGAATTTATAAATATTAAATTGTTAACGATATATTGAAATTTGCTCACTGTGCAGTACTGTTGTCACTGTTTAATACTCAAAAGCGCGCCAGATTTAAAATTGTAAATGTCAAATCATTGGCAAAGTTATTGCCTACTTCAAACGACATTTGGCAACAGAATTATATTTTTTTTTTCAAATACGAGTTTTATTATATAAATAAAGTAAATTATAAAGTGGTTAACCGTTATATTCAAACATCTACGTATATAACTAGGAAATTTTAAAATCGATAGTACGTAAACTCGAATAACATTTTACGGCGCAGAGAGTCACGGACGTCAAGGACGTCCGTCCACCACAACTGTTGGGTGGAGAATGCGACAAAAAGGCGGTGACGATTGTGTGGTCCTTACGTCCATGGCATAAGGTTCACTTTGAAATAACATTTTCGTCGAATGCCGGCGGTCTTGATTGATGTCAAAAATAACAACGTGAAAATGCACATTTTATTTTATTTCGGGAAGTTCATGCATAAATATCGACTTTTTTCGCGATTATCATAAAAGAAACTAAATTTGCCACATTATGCAATAAAATTAAATACGAAGAGGGGTTTACAAGTAGGAGAGTTTGCACTTGAAAGTGTTTTTTTATAGACCTTATACTTTATTTTTTTCTAGGCTTATTAAAAGACTTATAAAAAAAATGACCGATATTTTTAAGGGCAAAGATATGTTCTACACGCAGTATTTAATTGAAGCATCTAAAATACTTTTAAGCGATTAAATTTTCAAAACAAAAATACACGATTTTGTATGATTTTGCATTATGTCGCAAGGCATCATCTTAAGGCGGCGCAACCCCGCTCAAAAAGAAGAAGATGGAGAGATATGTCATTATGAATGTTGGACAGAGCGCGCTCATATTTTAAATGATAAAATTGAAGCGAAAATTGTGAAAATGTTTAATAAAACACGAAGAAGGCATCTTAAGTATCATTTAAAGAATACATTGTGAATTTTTTCACAACTATAACTTCTAAAATAATAGAAACAGATTTGTTTTTACTAATTTTCGGAGCATACTTTGCCATTTTTTCTATCGAAGGAATTTCATATAATTTGCGTTTCGGCGTGAAACGCGTCTAATTATCGTCGTCAAAAATAACAAATATTTTTTAAGAGCTTAAAAACTTCAAATGTTTGGGAGATATGTTTAAATAAAAAATAAAAAAAATAAATTTAAAAAATCGGTAAAAGTTCGGGTAGCGGCCGCTTAAGTCAGATATATAATTTTTGTAATAGCAAAGATGATATGAATTTTTTCGTATTATTATTAATAGTTTTACTGTTCCGTTGTATTGATTATAATTATTATTGTTATTTGTATTAAGTTACCACCATGTTTTTTGCCTAGTTTGGTTTTTTTTTAAATAATAAATAAGTAAAAGAGAAAATAAAAAATCCTGAGTTTGTTTACGGAGCTTATAGGAATTGCATAAATTATATAATACCTACCCTAGTAGCAATGGAAAACGCATCTATAATTGTTGCAACAGAGTGACTTGTTTGAAGTTTTCTTATCACGAATTCCATTTTCACGTCTACCTTATAACTTATAACGAATTGTTTGTTACAACGTTTACTACAAAAGCCTGTCATGTTTTCCTGACAAAACAATTACGCACTTTATATGCAAATTCCACCGTTGATAATATTGTTTCGGCATTAAATAAATGTATAATTCAAATTTATTTTTCTAGTCAAAATATACCTACAAAACGTAATGGAATGCATAAATATGATATTTTTAAAGCTTGGGAAAACGTATCGTTCAAATAACGGCCGTGAGTAAGTACCTACCGTCCTACAGTAATCTAAAAATTAATATTATAATAAAACACACACTTAGTACACAACTGCTGACTCTATGCAAATCGCAAGTGCGTCCCACCGTTAAATTTGGCAGTCATCTTTGAGCCCTAAAACATATTTTTTTAAACCTTGTGCAGAAACGCTCTATCATAATAAACAGATTGCAATCTTTAGAGCACAGGCGTGAGGTGGGAGCGCTGTCCTTGTTATACCGGTATTACAATGAATGATGCTCCGTGCAATTAGCGTCATTGTTCCTTCGGCAGTCGGGAAACACGCCAAATGCTCACCCAACACGATTGACATTTGTCACATGAGAACAGGTGCTTTTTACGACTCGTTCTTGAGTTCAACAACTCGACTGTGGGACAATTTTACTCTCTTTAAGACCGGCCTGACGTTGATCAAAAATCGTCACAATAGGCGAGTTTAGGGTTAAAAAGTGGCACGCCCCCGCCCACGTCTTTCTCTGTTGCATCTATATTTTACGCATTACATTCATTGAAAAGTCAGTAACTGCGTGAGAATGAATCGTACCATGTTCAGGCCGGTCTTAAAGATTGGCATGTACTATATATACATAATGAGTCTCTACAAATATCTTCAAGACTCTTCATCTAGGTTCACACAACATCAAATTTAAACTTAAAATACAAAATTTAAAAAAAAACATGAAAGCGCACAAGTTGACAGATTACGTACGACCTAATTTTGGCCTAGATCGATTATATTTGTTGCTTATTTCGTTAGCTTGGTAAATATTTTCTGCAGCTCTTTCTTTAGCTTTCTATTTATTTATAATAATTCCGGACGATTATAAACCAAACACAACAATAAAGTATTCAAATAAATGGTTGAAAGCTACCATCTCCTCAACGCAAACTTATAATTTTTAAATTAAAGCTCTCGTATTAAAATATAAGGCTGTAGTTACATTCACAGTTAATAAATCAAATAAAACAGTTGCATTAACAAGGCGCCCGTCTGAGCAATTTTTTATTATTCACTTAACAACAGTGCAGTCTTCAATGTCATTAACAAAGCACTGGAAAGGCTTTGGGTAAATGATATCTCGAGCTTGCAGCAAATTAAGGCACTCAGTTAGGCTCAATGCCTTTAATTGAATATCCTGAACATTCTTGGCTTAATAAACACACGCTGATCAATCAAAGTCAACCGTCGTATAATATTATATAACGAATTTCCTTACTTATAACAATCTAAAATTCTTGAACATTGCAAATTGGCACTAAAACTATTATTACATAAAGAGCATTTTAGTACGCGTATTAGGTAGGTAGTTCTTATTCATTTATGAAAAACATAGTGTATTACAATAAAATCACAAACTGCTCATCTTTAGGGAATTCCTGTGTCGAGATGAACAGCTTTAAAATTATAGTAGGTAAATAAATAAAATAAAAATGTAATGTTAAAATATAAAACTACAAAATTATTTAAAAAATAAACACAGCAATTATTCAGACTAAAATTACAGCTGGGCAAACTAAAATTACAGTTGGGAAGTACGTTTATAGTGTGAACATGTGAACAACAGCATTATACAGTAAACTGAATTAGTATTACAAGGTAACTGTGGTGGCTTTTCAGCCACAATTATAGGGTGACCATACTGAAAATGACAAGAAGGGTATTTATAAATAACGCCAGTTCCCGGCATGCGTTGTAACGCCACTTAAATAAAGATACCTGCTTGTCCTTTCCCATTCGTCCTCGTTCCCTTTCCGCCCCCTCTTCCCCTCTTACGTTACCCCTCCACCCTCCGCGTCTTAACCCCTCCCCTTTTCTGCTTCCACCCATTCTGCGAATCCTCCCCCTCCCGCGCCCCCCTCGCATTTAAATTTCTACGTTCCCCGCTTCCCCTCCTCCCGCTAATCCCCAACTTCATTCCCCCCCACCCCTCCCGGATTCCCCACCACTCCCGCCTACCCACCCTGCCGTTTAAACTACATGCAATTCCCTCAGTTTTCAAACAACTCGCGCGCCACCTATTGAAACATTTTTATACAAATTTAATAACGACAGAGCTCACCAGCGTACACAACAACTCACCAAAGTTTCATCGCAACCGGATGAATAGTATAAGAAATAATCTCATAACGCCAGAGCTCACTAATATAAATAGAGACCATTCAGTAGATGGCGTTGTGTTTCGATTTCGCGCCAGCGTGTTCCATGTCCACAGCATCGCGTGACCGGGTCAGCTAGTAAATTATAAAAAGCCAGAAATTCTAATAATTTATTTTCAAAAATTTTTAATAATGAGTTGATATTTTTAAAAACTGTTGCTGTTGCTGTCACTTATATCGTCATGTGTAAGTACGTACAAACATTTATTTTGATTAAGAAAAAAAAAGTTACTTTGTTCTGAACGACCAAAAAGATAATTCCTAGAAGTTCGATCTATACCGATTTGAAAGACAACTGATCCGGTAAGGTGAAAGGTCAATAAAATCGATAATCTGTTCAATAAAGACCTTCGAAAGTTTAAAATATCTGACCGATTTCTTCGAGTAGTGAAGAAAAATTACTTCGGGATTACGGATACTCTCACAACACAATTCTTTCGGTTAAATTCTTGCTGTTTATGTCTTTGGAAAATGTGTGCAACTAATATTATAATTTAATCAGATTATCTGTGATAACTTTGAAGTTGCACCAAGTCATTTACAATTTTGCTTAAGTTATATCTCTGCTATATCTTTCTGGCAATGGGGTGAAACTCTACTAACATCAATCACATCTGTGATCGCTTATCAATTAATAACATAATCTCTCCACGGATTAATAGTATTGAAAACCCGTGTTGCAGAAGTGTCGCCAAGAATTAGCGACGAAGATTGCCAGGTGATACGCATTTACGTCTTAAATATGCAACCTAGTTATAGCAGAGAAGATAAAAGCCATCGCGTGAGCAACTTTAATTTTTGCATCTCACAACACTGATGTAGTGATAATAAACAGCCGTTTTGCAAATAAGAGAAATACATGGCAGCAAATAATATAATCCAAGCTAACGTCATGATCCCGCCACAGATTTCGATGTCTCGCAAGTCTAATAAAATGGCGTTGCTTGCAGTCCATTGTTCAGTGGATAATATTAAATCATAAAAATATGTGAATGAATTATATTTTGGTAAATGAAACAATAAAACTGTGTTAGAACCACTTATATATTATATTTACGCCTACCGGTTTCGGAACGACCTTTCCTTCCTCAGGGTAAACATATAGTGACTTGACAATTACAAAACAGTGGGTGGGTACAATGTATTATTACTAGGTGTTGTGGTAGGGGTGGGGTCGTGGCTAGGAATTAATTAGGAGTGGGTAGGGGAAAAAGAACGGACATTGAATGGAAACATATCCAAGATTGGGCTATAAGATAATATTTTTTTGTTGATTCCATTATCATTTTCCAATCTTGGATTTGGTGTGAATTGAAACCCGATGAAACGAAAAAGCGACCATAAAAAGAGATAAACACATACATCCATAGGCAATAGAATCAGATAGATCAGCGGTTGTGAACCTTTTTGATCTTGCGTACCCCTTGACACTTAGTACAAATTTGTGGTACCCCGTACCCTCTATCTAACTTGTGTACACGTGTAATGAAAGACAAGACAGAGAATTTAACAACCAAGTCCCACAAAGCAATTTTATACGTGCAAAATTGAATAAATTTTATTCCAAGTCTTTTTATTTCGACGAAAAAACATTCACATTCTCCATACACAACTCCAAACTTATGAAGTGTATTGAGAGGATGAATTTTTTCAATCTCTAAAACGATTACAGAAAAAAAAAATCTCATGTATCAATAATTAAAATAAAAGCCAGATTTCCTGTTACATCCTGTATAATCAATCATGCAATGTTATCATACAGTCAATGTGACCCTAGATCTTGTTTTGCAGAGCAAAGTTTTATAAAGTTTGACTCAATTTCACCTAGGTATAGCTGAGTTTTAAAACCTATATTTGTGCCACGATATTGCGTACCCCCAATTTTTGCTTCGTGTACCCCAAGGGGTAGGCGTACCACAGGTTGAAAACATCTGAGATAGACTAATCGGTCTTCTCTTTGTGCGGTGCTTCGTAGCCTCTCCACTCTTGTTTACTTTAGTTATCTGAATGTTTTACTTCTGCCGCGTGTGAACTGCACACAATTTTTTTTTATAAATCTTTTTTACTAACAAACTTAAAAATCTCTATTAGATATTGATCAAATAAATTCATTCAAACGATAGAAGCTTTAGAGAGCTTTTACAATAATAAAATATTACACAGAAATAATTAATTTACAAATATACAACTAGAAATTTTATGAGCTTTAATAGTGACTGATGTAATGCTTGAGTTATAAATTAAGTTATACAGTATGAAGTTCATGGTTCGGCTTACAGTTAAAAGCAATACAATCTTAATTAAAGCTATCTAGGCTTATAATAGTTATTATTAATTTAATAGTTTTTTTACGAACAAAACTATTTATTCATATTCATTTTGCGTATGTAAGGGCGCAAACAATCATTCATCCGATAGCCGGCGTAGTCCAGCGGTAAGACTCTTGAATCGCAATCCGAAGGTCGCGGGATCGAATCCCGGCATGGCAAATAAATTTTATTTGATTCATTTGTGTTATTTCACAATTAATTCATTTAAAATAATATATAGTATATTTGCGGCACATTCCAGAGTGGAAGATACTCTCAGTATCGCCCTGGTGTAAGACCACCATTCAGAATTGAAACGTTGCTTGAAATGGCTTTAGCCGTGTTTGGTGACCAGATCTGAATAACCAGGCACTTCCCACCTTCCTTTTCCTTATCTCCTTCCCCTCACCTATTGGGGATGCCATGGTCTCACTAGCTCCAGACGGGAGCAGTTGGGACTCTTGTGCGGTATTCACATAAAAAATAAAAAATAAACTTAATATTTTAAAGCATAACTTGTAAAAAGTGTTTTTACCTAAAATAATTCTTTTAAGTATCACCTTAAATGTATGAATACATGTTTATTATTGCAGCAATGTTAGAATTCGAGTAAAATAAAATAAAAAATGTGCGAAAAATCAGATGCAAAATTATGCTTCAGTTATTTATTTATTTATTTTATTTTAGGGAAATCAACAGTTTACAGCTTGCTTAATTTGTACATGTTTAATTTACCTATCTGATAAACCAATTATAGATTTCCTCATTATACTATTACATTATGTATCTATAAAATAAAAAAGTAATCTTACAATAGCTAAGAGAAATTACATTATTACAACAAGAGGCAGTACATAATATATTATAATATAATATATTATGTACTGCCTCTTGATGATTGATATGATATGATTGAATAAAAAAACTATATATGAAGGTAAATTTAGTGGGTCGAACAAGATTGCAGATATTTACCGCTAGAGGCGCCAATGTCAGTATCCAGGCATTTACACGAGAAGGTGCTGGTAGAATACCTAGATCCAGTGCAATTTGTTTAAATATGCGGCATTTTACTAAAACCAAATGTATCGCTTCATATAACTTGAGAGAAGTTGAGTAGGTGTTGCTCCAATATTATGTGGTCCAATTTACGATGTCATAACAAGAATTCAATATTATTCTACGGGAAAAAGCAAGATATTTAGATTCTAAGGTTGCTCATACACACTTATGAAAAGGAACGAAGCAAACGCAAATGCAAATGTATATGCAGCATCAGGTGGAATGGTATCACCCTCAAAGATATTGCTTTCTTACTGTTCATTTAATTTGCGTTATCTTGCTTGCTTTCTCATAAATAATAATATTTCAAGTCATTAACTTACTATAAAGATAGCCGTATAATGCGATATGAGGTTGTAGTTTGTTGATATTATAAAAGAGACCGCACAATGAGCACAAAGTTAGTCAGTAAAGTAACGATATTACAACTCTAGTACCTACCATAATTACAAGGTATTAACACTTAAAAGCTTAATAATTTCCATCTTTTTACATATGCCGGGATATTGACCTCTTCAAATACAGTATTTATTTTTATTTATTTGTTGTAACGGGATAATTAAATAAAATGCACAATTTAACGATAAACACAATTATTCTTTACTAGGCCCTGCAGGCGGCTTTTGGTTCGACTTCGCCCAGTTAGTGTTTGTGTTTGACCATTTTAATTCAATAGGAACTGGTTTCGAAAATAGCCTGTTCTTCGGATCCATTGTCATCGAGTGATAGTCACCGGTACAAAGTAACCGAGAGTGACAACGACGTCATATGTAATATATAGCCGCTTAATACAACTAGTTATTACTGTCAATCTTTCCATATCCGGAGGGATACTACTTCGTGGCAGTTATACCTAGGGGGGACACGTTCTCGTCCGACTTGCTGACTACACAGATGTTATTTGTGGCGCGACGTGTACGGCGTGGCATCAACATGCACTCGAAACTGGGTTCTGAAATTCAACCACGCAGACGTTACCGTATTAATACTGTTCGATTTTGGGTACAATCAATACGCAAGTTTGACACATGTAAATTTACTGGTTCACTCCCAAAGGAAACTTAATTGTTCCCCTTAACGGCTCGTTTAACCTTTTACCAAAAAGGGTTTCAACGAGTATATTCACTCTGGGTTAACTGAAATCATTCCAGTCCTGCCAGAGATTTACCTGAAGGTGCGCGGTAAGAACCGGGAAGCAACTTGACTTTCTAGAGTTAACACATGACATTGACACAGTGGCGTAACTATACCATCTGAGGCCCACGGCAAATTCATTGTATAGGGCCCCGCCAGTAAAAATCGTCTGTTGAAATTGAATTTTAATAAATTACTTAAGAAGTTACACAACAGTAATAATAATATTGGGCGCATTTTTGTTAAATATCTAATAAATTTTATTTTCAAAAGCACAGTTAATATCTAACTTTCATAATTTTCTTTACTTTGCCTCTATTTGCAGGTTCGATAAAACAAAAACTACGAAAGTTCAAAGAAGCAAATGACCAGTTGTCATAAAAATCAAACACAGAAGAGCCCTCTGTACTTAAAAAATATAAATCCGGAATTCCCCTAACACTGTGCGTCGCTTATCCGCCAGCGCCACGAAAAAAGTACTTTCTTGCTTAACAAAATGCGAGAATACCCCGAGCGTCACTAGCTCCCCCGTGCCACCAAAATCCCACGACAAAAAATTAAGCAACCAATGGATGCGTTCTAAAATTGATCGACATCTTATGTATGCTTTTAAATCTTAATAATTTATTTGAATTGTATGTGGTCTTTAGTTGTGTGTAACTTTAATTCATTTTATGTAGGTACTAAAATAAAATTGACAATTTTTACTAAATTTTGTTAAAAGTGTTTAAAGCGATGCAGGGGTAGAAAAGTATTCGAGATCGAAGAATTAACCAATGCCCGCTCGAAAATATGCATTGCAATTAGATGGTTTGTTACAGTTTCAATTTAAAATAACCTGAAATTCCTTACAAAATTTGAGTTACCCGGATTAAGTTTCATTCGAATCGGCAATATTATGAAACCTCCTCGACTCGCTGTCAACTGAAGCCGGTGGCATAATTATTCTTCAAGGGCTTAACGCAAAAAGCTACCGAGTGCAATAATTTATGCTAAATATAGTGTTGTGCCAACAGGTTTGAAGTGTAAATACGAAAGAATATTGTTTATTATATTGAGATCTTATAATCCAGAGATATCAAGACACACAGGCAAAATATATAAACAGGGAAGATGATATATAATACTTATATTGTATAAGGGTATACGTATCTTATAAAATATCTTTATATAGGGGTATACAAAGATATAATAATGTATTAGGGGCTATCCATAAATTACGTTACACCTTAAGGGGGGGAGGGGTGCAGAGAATTGTGACATTATGTGACAAGGCGTATAAGGGAGTTATTAGCTTTGTGACGTCACATGTAATTAGGCTTACCGCAGATGACAGGAATTTTCCGGGCATGTCTGTCTGATTGTACGAATTTTCAAAACGAAAGAAAACGAAACCTCGCTTTCTTCCACACATATTCTCGCGAGTTTGTAAACCAGGCTTCGCAGTATCCCATATGGCCCCTCCCCGCACGCAGTGAATTTACAAAAATATCTCCGTTTCCCAACCCACCTCGCCCCCTCCGTTGTGGTAAATATGACCGCGACGAAATACTTCAAAATACTACAAGCTATTATTAATTTTAGATGTATAATTGCAAAACGTGTGATGTCACGCTAAGGGGAAGGGGGTCTCACAAATGTGTGACAGGGGCGGGGGAGGCGTCAAAAAATCATGAAATTCGTGTGACGTAATTTATGGATGGCCCCTTATATGTTGCACAGAGCTCAAGGCTCCGTAGTAAGCCAAAAAGAAGAAGAAGATGGTTAGAACGGGAGATCTAAATACGAATATTAGAGGAAGCGCGCTAATATTATGAAAAACGATAATAATTATGCAAAAATTGTGAAAAAATTTTATAAAACAAGACTCGTTTAAAATAGAGCAAAAATCTCTCGACAAATAATTAATTTGCATATCTACTGTGGTTTTTTTTCACACCCACCTAAGTTAAATTACAGAACAAAATGTGCTTTCAATACTTTTTGGAACACATGGCTCTGGGTGCCTCCAAATGGATAAGGGTATCCCACTCCCCAAAGATTCTGAAATCATCGTATTAAAAAAAACACATCTTAAGTCCCGCGGAAATATTTTATGCGGAAATTCCCACCCATGAAAACGCATCCATAAACGTTACTAACTACCTTTATAGATTTTTTACATCTGAGATAAAGATGACATAGGTGGAAGGCCTTTGTGAGGAGAGGAAGGAGTGAACATGAGTCTCGAAGAAATCGTAGAAGTCGTAGAAGCAAAGCGTTGACAAATGTCAATCGTGTACATTGGGCGCGCATTTAGCGTTTTTCCCGACTATGCATCGATGCTGAAGGGACTGGTAACGTTAGTTCCTCGAAGCATCTTTCACTGTAATACCAGTAAAATAAGGTATTATTAAATACAAAAGAAATAAAATAAATGGTCCGATTATTGCATATTAAAAAAAAAAAGTTTGCCTCCTTATCCTACCATACAAGTCACTTTCATGGACCGATGAAATATTAGAAGTTTTTCTTACTTCGGGAAGCGGCTATGGGTACCGCTGCCCCGAGATCCATTTATTGGATAAGTACCGTAGGTAACCAGAAACGGTTCGCTACGTTTGTTAACTTAGCAGGGGTACCCGGATTCATGGGGTGAGGTTGTTTTTCACCGATACAGATTCTTAATAAAATTATTTATCCATGTAAATCACGCTAACATCAGCTCTTGAAGAAATCTGTTTAGATATCCCCGAGATAAAAAATATATTGGTTGCAGACATTATATCAACAAATATTTGAAAATAATACAACATTTGAAAATAAAAATGACATCTTGAACGATTGCAATTTGTCAAATCGTCAGATTGTCTTTAATTTATTAACAAAAATCTTTTTTGTCAATAAAGCTGTTTTGCTATAAAAAAGCCTACTGTATGTTATTGTGTTATCTTTAATTAAAAGTTCCTACAAAACACTTTTCACTGGCAAAAAATACGGTGTTACATTACAACAACTTAGAATGTTAAGTTCATTTGGACAAGAATATAAATTTAATAAAAAAAAACTACGCGGAACAACTAGATCCGAAACTTTACTACTACTAGTTTTATTAATCTATAAGAAAATCATCACACAATGCCGAACTTGTTTGTTTTCTCGTGTTTATGTGGAAAAGAAAGCATTTTTATATTATTATTGTAAAATGATTTCCTGGCGAGGAATTAATTTTCAAAGATTGTTATTTACACCAACTTATAATATATAATTTTATTGTCAATTCAATTGTGTCACACCTTTTCCATGTTCATTAATTTATTATCGCCTTTGTGAACATTCTATTCTGTTTGGCTACTTGTTACTACTTCAGGCTTCATTTTGTGGGTGTGTTTTTGGAGTTATATTGAGATATTTATTTGTTTAAAGCGTATTGTTTATACGTAGGTTTATGGACAAGACAATCAAATACAATATAGAAATCTGTTGAATTGAGCTTGACTATGTTCAAAGGGTAAAAGTAGGTATTTTAACAACATTTTGATTGAGAGCGTAAATTTCTCAATAATATTTTTATTAGTTCGCAGATGTAATAACATTTATATTGTCACTTCATGATCACTTACAGTATTTTCATAAGTTCTCAGATTCATGTACAACGTTTTGATTAGTCCATAGTTTCATCAACTGATTTTCGATGAGTTGTTAAGATATCATATGAGATGTACCAAGTAGTGTTAAATTCGGTAACAGACTGCTTACAAAAATACTCCTTATGTAGGCATCGATAAGGTTTAAATTCCCACCTTTTAACTCCTGCCGCCCGTTTTGTTTCGTTTATTCACGAAAAAACGCCAAAAAGCGTGAAAAAAGTTTTTTAAAAAATCGCCAAAAAGCATGTTTTATTTTATTTTGCGAAACTCAGGCACAAATATTTCAATGTTTTACAATCATTTTCTAAAGAATTTAATTTTCCTTTTTGTGAAATAAAACCATAACCGAAAAGGGCTTCGCAAGTGGGAGAATTTGAACTTGAAAGCAGTTTATAAAGGCCTGATACTGTATTTTTTCTGGGCTTATGAAAAGACTAATAAAAAATATACTCGATTACTTCTAAGGCAAACATGTGATCTACTCACCATATTTATGCTTCTAAAATATTTCTAAGCGATCTATCTTTCAAACCAAATTCACATGATTTTGCATTGCTTATTAGTGCTTAATAATATATTGTCTTGCTCACAGTTCTGAATCTATGTAGAATAAGGAACTCCAGTTAAAAATATTATGGCTTTAAAAAAATATGTCCATATACACCAATAAACGCTGATTCTGAATATATAAGTTTTATTAAATAATATTTAACGTAGTTTTAAAAAAAATATTAAAAAGTCCATTTTAAAACAGTTCATTAAAACACCCTGTCAAGTTGGTATTATGGAATTTGTGAGGCGTGACGTCACCGCTTCCATAAAACGCTCCAATGCTGAAATTCAAAATGGCGGACCTCGAACAACTCATTCCAGTTCCCTACAAAATTCATGCTTCGCTTTCCTTAATATTGATTTCGATTCGTAAAGCTAAAAAAATAACATTTTCAGACAATTTTTATACCAATCTCCCGTAATAATATTGAAAAATATAATAATATAATAAATATAATATAATAAATAAATAATAACACCTAAATAACGTTTTACCAATTGAATAGTTTCATCACTTCTTCCATACAAAATGACAACATCTGTTGAAAATAACTAAAACTTTTGGGCAGATGACGTCACAGGGCCAGATGACGTCACGGTGGTTTTCGGGGGATCTTGAAAAATTAAAACTTTGACATTTATTTTAACTATTAAAACTAACTATAAAAATAAAAATAAATATGCAGTTATTTAATTAAGAAGGTCATTATTCATAAAAAAAAATAAAAAAATTGGACTAGAGTTCTCTATTTTGTATCGAATATGGTTTATTTTTTCGTTATTCTTGTGTGTTGTTTGTCTTTGAGATAAGTGTGGTGTCTGACGGTTCCGTGGTCTAGCCGTCTAGTGCATGGCGCTCTAATCACTTCTCGGGGGTTCGGTTTCACAAACAAATAGGAACGCACTGTTTGCGTTCCTTCGATTTTTATTTGCTATCATCACAAAGGCAACTTGACAGCTGTCGAAGGTAATATCTGTCCCTTCAAATATTTACATAAATATTAGTCTAAGATAGAGATCAGATTTTATTACATGAGAAATTATATTTCGGACCTGGGGTGGGTACTAATACTTTTCCATAGTACGAGTATTCAAATTTTATACTCCTATGGTTTGCAGACAAATTTAAATGAAGAAATACTTGAAGATTGATTGTATAATTAAAGTAAATTCAATTAACTAAAGACATTATCAACGAAACTCAACCGAAAATCTGGAAACAGAAAAATCAGAAAAAGATATTGGCACCTCTGGGACTCGAACGCGCTTTCCGGGCGAACGCGCTAACCACTGCGCCAAGATGTCGATATCCAATTCGGTCATTTTTGGCTGTATCATACTTCGACTAAGAACCACCCTCACTATCTTCATTTTTCTTTGATATTTGTTTTTAAGAGTTTATTTGACATGTACATTTGTTACTAAATTTATATTTTTCTACTACCGGTTTCGACGCATCCGTTTTAAGATTGCTAGTAAATTTTCAAATGAAATAAATTTCTTCAAAACAAAATTCTCCTTTTTTACCTTTTTTTACATTAGCTCCGCACAGGAGGCCCTGAGGAAAATAATTCCCCTCAGGGCCTATGTCGTCTTTGGAGATGCTGTTCGGAGGGTCTTTTTATGAAATGAAGGAGACGAAGTTCTGGAAAGGAAAAGGGTATGAGGGGTGGGTAGGAATCTGAGGGTCAGTGTATCCAGGAGTGTCGGACGTACGATTCCATCCCTCCCACTGCGGTGCAAGGCAATGTTCCGAGAGAGTACGGCTGGAGAAGTCAAGGGGACTCTCTCAACCATTCTCTCCCGATGCGACCTGTCATGCAGATGGTGGGCAGAGGGATCCACCGCCAGGACCCGGACAAACCTCACCCATGAACCCGGACACCCCTGACAACAAACCAAACGTAGCGAACCATTTGGGGTGACCTATGGCAGAGGTGTTAGTAATCTAATAAATGGTTCCCGGGACGGTGCTACCCATACCCGCCTCCCAAATTGAAAATGAATTCCGCACAAGAATCCCAACTGTCGGGACACTATGGCATCCCAATTGAGGTATATTGTGAAGCTAAATATTGTGGAGAGGGGAATGAGATGGCGAAGAGAAAGAGGAAAATGAAGGTTGGGAATCATCTGGCTGTTCGTTTCTGTTTACCAAACACGGCTAAAGCTATTTAAAACAACTTTACAACTCAAAATAGTGGTGTTTCACAAGGCGGTACTCGTACTTACGACTCACAGCATTTACCGCTCTCTCCTACGAGTCCTGAAGTCAGGCAGCCTACCTAATAACTCAGTCCTGAAGTCAGTCAGCCTACCTAATAACTCAGTCCTGAAGTCAGTCAGCCTACCTAATAACTCAGTCCTGAAGTCAGTCAGCCTACCTAATAACTCAGTCCTGAAGTCAGTCAGCCTACCTAATAACTCAGTCCTGAAGTCAGTCAGCCTACCTAATAACTCAGTCCTGAAGTCAGTCAGCCTACCTAATAACTCAGTCCTGAAGTCAGTCAGCCTACCTAATAACTCAGTCCTGAAGTCAGTCAGCCTACCTAATAACTCAGTCCTGAAGTCAGTCAGCCTACCTAATAACTCAGTCCTGAAGTCAGTCAGCCTACCTAATAACTCAATCACTATTAATCTCAAAATTCTCTCAGTAAGAGCAATTCTGTGGTATAAAATTATATTTCAGCATATGAATAGCCCTATATACATAAATAAACTGGACCACATATACAATACTCGTTTTACGTTAAATGAAGGACTAATTGTACCAAAGCATTTAAACAAATATGGACAAAGAACGCTGGACTACATGATACCTAATTGCTTAAATATGTTACCTGCCGAAATTAAAAAAATGTACAAATGGTAAAACTAATATTATGTTGAAGAATTGGCTCGCCGAAAGAAATTATTTGTATTAGACTAACACAAAAATTCTAACTGTATAATAAAGTAAAATAAGTTTATTCATATCTTCAAAGTAAAGTACCCATCGACAAACTGCTTAAAAGTAGTTTATTGGGAGTTTTCTTTTTCTGTGTAATATTTTATTTATATTGTATTACTTTGTATTTATAATAAATAAATAAAAAATGCTACAGAATGAAGAAAACAAGTTTACGGAGAAATTCCGAATTGTATTCGCAAACAACTGTTAAAATACTTTAATGTGAGAAATTCGGGTGACGACATTCCGATACAGCCTTAAATAAACCATTTTACACCCACTGGGCGGTTTATATCCACTAACCAAATACCAATAACGCGTGTTTGGTGAGTCAACGCTTAAAAAATGGAAGTAAATCTTCCGGACTTCCCATTAGGCTTTTAAATATCAGACAGCCTCCGCCGTGGGCAGACACTTAAGGTAATTTGTATTAATTGCCTACCACTATTTTTTTATATAATAATTTTCAATTTATAATAGCTGTCAACGCGGCAGTGCGATTCACGTTTTGGTTGAACATTGAGATAGGAAAATAGATGGAAATATAATGAAATGTCTAATTTAACTTAGATTAATCAATTTGATAATAATTATGTGTTAAACCAGTGGCGCGCGATGCTTTTTGAAAAAAGGTAGGAAAGCTGTGATAGATTCCCCAGCGCAATCGGACGGATTGCAACCGTAAACCATAGGCATCGCACCGTATATATTTTGTCAATTATTTTACAAAAAAAAATATTATTTATGTTTGAAACATTTATGGTGTTTGCATTTTTACATAACATTAGATAATATTTCATACGCTAACATCACGCCGTTTACCCGCAGGGGTAGGCAGTTAAGACCGCCAAACAACTTGGACCCATTCACTCTTTGCCTCATTCACATTCATACATCGTCTCATACATACTCTTTTATTATCCTGACTCTTTACATGGTCCGACTCAAGCATCTGATTCATTTGATGGTACCACGTCTCCCTCGGGCGTCCCCGACTTCTTATACCATTCACATTTGCGACACATATTCTCCTTATTCTTCTTTCTTCGGTCATTCGCTCTACACGCCCAAACCATCTGAGGGTCCCTTTCTTAATCGTAAGCTTTTTTCTCAGTTTTTTTCCGCATTCGAAGCTTAAAATGTGGCAATTTTTAAAAACGAAAGTATAGTTCAGATACAAAAATTTTAAAAGTAATTTTATCTACTTTCTATAAAAGTATTTGTTTTAACGATGTCTTCAAAAATAAGAAATATACAAGACATTTAAAATACTTTGGAAAAATTCCAAAATTCGTTTAGATATTATTAATAAAATAATCATATACGATAGATAAAGAACCCAGTCTGGCTGTGTAAGCAATGTATATCTTTCCATTTGTCATTTTTTAATTAGTAATGTTTTTAAATCCACGGTCGTTTATCGACTAAATAATTTTATCACAACGTTTTTTAATAAGGCTGATGATGTCTAGAGTTTACAGTTCGAGAGTATTAAGTGTGAAAAATAAATAGGTTTTCTGTTTCACAGAAAGTTTGCTCGGGGTTTGCCTTTTCAGTCTTGGATTGTACGCCACTGATATCAGCCTTGTTGGAAACTACCACTTCTTGCTAATGATGTCATGATGTTTTTAATCTTTTTCGTGAAAAGCGATTCCATTAATTATTGTGTAGGAAGTTGTCATATAAATGTTAATTATTCGTTAGACTTAGAGGACATATGCATTAAGATAACTTACTTAAGATAATTAAAGCGATTATGCCTATATTTTTCTAAAGCAATAAATATTTATAATCCTTACTGCCATTTGACAGAAAATACCCAAAAATTGTTGAGGATTGTTGAATTCGACTTTCAATCCAATTTCCGATATTTTTTCCAGACATGTTGGTCAGGGCTGGCAACCGAAGGGGCTCAGAAGCAAGTGTACTGAATTGAGCGGTAAGATCTCTGGGCCGTTTTGAGAGTGTCGGCGACTAAAGTAGCTCAGGAGTAGAAGCCTTCTTTGGAACAGGAGATTAGGACTTACAGGTATCAAATTACGCGTATCAACCTACACAGTTCAAAGAGCTCGGTGAAAAAATTGAGCAGCAAGCTCCTAGGCCCCATTTAGCGAGAAAAGGCCCGTGCTGAACGCCTTGATCCGGGCGACCGAAGTGGCCCAAGAGCAGGTGTACAAAATTGGGCAGTCAACTACGCATTCTCCTCGCTTCATCCACAAAAAAACATTGTTTTTTCTATATATTTAATTTAACCCACTCCTCGATTCATCCACATTCACACGTCAAATCGCTTAGTTTTTTAACCGATTAGTTGCCTATAACGGGCTAAAAGCTAGCATTGTTATAAATGCATAAAAGTAGGTATTTAAAATACCTTTTTACCGAGAGCAAAACCATTTTAAAATAAAAATAATGTATTTCATCTAGAGTGCTTTGCAAAATTTATAAATTTCGTAACAATAAAAAACGTTACGATATTGGTATCACGTATCTGTGATAAGGTTTGGTCAGGTTAGATGACTGTGCTTTATAGAACAACGATCAGATCAACTTCTTAGATCTTTCTACTAAACAAGTTAAAATGTTCTCGGACGCCTTAAGTAAAAGGTTTTTTCATTGCCGACAAAATTTTATTTCGCTTAAGGCGATGCACCACGTCGTGGAAAATTCAGGGGTCGGGCTGCTGACAATAACACTCCTTACGCAGATGGCTATTATTATTATTATAAGGTTCAAATTCCCCTTAACACCAGCCGCCTGTTTGGATTTATTCAAGAAAAAAACATAGTCAAAAGGGTTATTTTATTTTACTAAGAAGCGGCACAAATTTTTAAATATTTTACGATATTTTTTTACAAATTTTTCTAAACGGTAAAATCTTCAAACCAAAAACATACGATTTTGCATTAAGTAGCTTAATCCTCACCTTAATCTCTATATATTTGACGAATTTCCGCGGAAATTTTACTATTGCAAGCGCCAAAGAATAAAACACGGAAAATTGAAAAATACAACCTTCCTTTTCAAGAGATGTTTAAACGTTTTCCTTTTCGGTGAATTGTAATTTATGTCAAAATTACGCGACGGAATACACAAAACTGTCTTAAAACAGGTTTCACACTTAGCCACGCGTTGATCTTCGTAAAATTGGAAAACATATTTGTCATAAGAGGATTACATCTAATGAATATCATAATAATGGGTATCAGATTCTCTTTTGGGAAACGTGTCAATGAATCTATCACAATTTTCTTTCAAAGGGCATAGGCATGCGGTAGTTAAGAGTTAATATATACTTTCAAAGGAATGTATATAGGTATCTCCATTCATTAATATTTTAAAATAAGGAATTTTGATCAATTTGGTTCGTCCATTATCTGAAATACTACAATTTTTTTAGTGGCATTCTCTGAAATACTACAATTTGGTCAGTGGCATTCTTCGAAATACTACAATTTGGTCGGTGGCATTCTCTGAAATGCTACAATTTGGTCAACGACATTATCTGAAATACCACAATCTGATTAGTGGCATTCTCTAAAACGCCACAATTTCGTCAAAATGGCATTCTCTGAAATATTACAATTTGGTAAGTGGCATTCTATGAAATACTACAATTTGGTCAATGGCATTCTCTGAAATACTATAATTTGATCAAAATGGCATTCTCTAAAATACTACAATTTGGTCAATGGCATTCTCTGAAATACTACAATTTGGTCAGTGTCATTCTCTGAAAAACTGCTATTTGTTCTTTAAAAATAAGTGCCCACCTTAGATGCTGTAAACAAGTTTATTCATATTTTTTATTAATTATTTTATACTATCATTCATAGGTACCTAATCGAATAATGTCCTTCGTATTATTCTACAAAACATTAAACAAAAGAGCTATCATTAAAGCCATCGATTATATAAGTACCTATAGTACCTAACCATTCCAATTTTGTTTTGTCTTGCTTAGAAACATAAATAAAAAAAATATTTCTTAAATAAAATCCGAAGTCGGTTAAGTCAAAAGTGACAGCACCTAAAAATACGAGAAAAGAAACAAATTAAACACCATCACAGATAAAAAAAAGTTACGACTTAATACATAATTAAATCGTTTAATTTGCTAAGGCACTAAAAGCTATCACAACAACAGCGGTCTGCCTCTGGTTTACAATATCTCACAAACGTCGCGTAAATTAAATAATTGAAATAGCGGATTGGCGGCTCTTTCTGCAATAGTCTTTCGAGCTTTGAGAATACTCGGAGTTACTCGCCTCCCACAGCTAAAGCAATTATTTCCCTGCGGGCTTGTAAGTGCATATTAAAAACAGAATGTGATATCTCGTTGCTATTGACATAGGCAATGTGGAACAACATAATTTCCGCTGATTAGTAATAAAGTTGTTAACGACTAGATTTGATTGACATTAAGGGCCAGCTGTTTCACAAAACTTGAACAATTCGTCAAATTTCAAAGTTAAGATTCAAGCTTTATGTATCGTTATCAGCCAATTGTTTCACGTAGCTGAAATTATAACAGAACTTGAATTTAAACTTTGAAATTTGATGTAAAGTTCTCTAAAAAAAATATATTTCTTATGCCTGAAGGGAGCCACGATTCTTACTTTGGTATTATATTGCATAATATTTTCTATGAATTTTTTGTTTTTAACGTAAGTTTTTTTTAAAAATTGTTTAATTTTATTTATTTGTTCTAATAATAATATAGATCTGGTCTTTCGTAGATGTGGTTAAGAAAGCACAGCAATCTAACCATAGCAATGCCACTCAGGAAAGCGTTTTATTTATATTTTTGACTTTTTGAAAAAGTATGCCCTTTTTTTGCCATGAGGTGATATTTCACACAAATGGCGATATACACATAAGCCAAGAACTTATTATTATTGTTTAGGTATGTGACAAGTAAACATCTCGTCACCTTAGTTCTTAATTGTCCAAACGACCATTAGAAAATTTTACAAGAGAAGGTTTTGTTTCATTATCTCAATAAAACATTAAGATAAGGCGATTTCCGCAAAGGTAAAGAAAGGTCTCATTAGGTTAAATAATTCCTAGTTAAGTGATTAACTATCATTTTTTATACATTATTTTTTAATTTGAAAGTGGAGATTGACAATTAAGAGCTAAGGCGACGATCTGTAATTTTTTCGATTATCCACAATTTTCAAGAACCAAATCTTAACGAAAGTTATTACTTTCAAGAACTTTTTTTTACATTAGCTCCTATATCATCTTTGGGGATACTGTGTGGAGGATCTTTTTAAGAAGAAGAGGAAGTTCTGGGAAGAAAAATGGTATCAGGAGTGGATAGAAATCAGGGGATCAATATGTCCAGGAATGACGGACGTATGAATCCACTCATCCCACTGCGGTACAAGGCGATGGGTCGAGGGAGTCCGTCTGCAGAGGTAAAAAGGTCTCTCGCTCACACCTCAATCTTCCGATCCGCACAGTAATTGGTCAAACGCATGTGCCGCCAAGACTTACACAAATCTCACCCCACGCATCCGAGCATCCCTTCTAAATTACCAAACGTTGCGAACTATTGGGGCGACCTATGACAGGGGTGATGGTTATCCAATAAATGGTTCTCGCAAATCCCAAATTGAAAACTGACTAAATAGATGATTTATTACGTGTAAAAATACTAACGTTTTTCTCGTTCTATAAAATTTTCTATAATCGTGAAAAAGACTGTTCGCCACTGGTTGATTTTGGATAAGTGGGTAATATCTATAAATAACGTGAATTGATTGACACTTAAATTGTTAAGCTGTGATGATTGTAATAGTTTTTGAAATAACACTAAATCACTGTTGAGAGATGTCCCAACATAAACACAGATTAACAAAATTACCACTAAAAACACGTGTTTTCTAAGTCGTGTGGGAACGGAAATATGTATTTTATGATTCAGTAATTCCAATGGATTGCCCGCTTTTTTTTGTTCCGTATTGGACCAAGCGACATTTATAATCTTGTAGGCCGATACTTAAAGTTAAAGCGCTTGTAAAACTATTCATGAAAATAATTCACCTATGTCTTTTATCAATCGGTGCGCGATTGCCAGATGTTGTTTTTAAATCAAACGATTTTGTTTCTTGTTCACATCAACTCTCAAATGTGGTTCTTGTGTACGAACGCTGTATATACCAATTAATTGTGGCAAATGAACCAAAGAGGATGCGTTGTTTATGTCCCGGGAAATGGTTAATCTCTTTTCAATTTAAGTATAAAAAAAAGTTAATTCAGAAGGAATATTAATTTTGTCAACGCGGAGTAACGTAGAAATAGATGTTTTTCATTAGCTCCACAAATAAGGCTCTGAGGAAGATAATTTCCCTTAAGGCCTATATCATCTTTGGGGAAGAAGAGGATGGAAAAAGGTATCAGGGGTGGGTAGTAGTAATCTGGGGGTCAGTGTGTCCAGGAGGGACGGCCGTACGGTTTAATAATAAAATGCATATTATGGCGGTTATACGTAATTGATCCACAATGTGAAAATGTTTTTTGAATAAACAAATAGTGTCTCCTTAAAATTGGGATCTAAAGAAAGCACTGTTAAACGGTTATGAAAGTGTAAAGCCTTTCTGAATGTCCTCTCCAGAGATATTCTTTATTTATCAGTACTAGGACCAGTATTCTCCAGCACTACATTGTGCTTTTTTTTGTCTGGGCTTAAAGTTCTTGAGATCGTAAGTAACAAATATAGTTTAGGAGGACTGACGTCCTTATTAATTGGAAGCTAGGTTTTGTCTCGCATTGTAATGACTATGCACACCTGCCTTCGGTTGCTTTTCACACATCTCGTAAACGAGACCATGTGATCCGAATAGCCCACAAACAACTAGAGCAATACGAGAACTAATTAGGATACATTACAGAAAGATAATGAGACCATAGAATGTGGATTCGGCTACTTACCTTAACCACATTTCTCTATAAAGGTCGCGGGATCTATCAGGAATAATAACACTTGATGAATGCTAATTGCGTTTATTAGATTATCCCAAATTTATATCAACCGCGACATTAAAATTTAATCTAGAACTTCTGATTTAATCAAAAGTTCTAAATACTAAGACAAACCCGCGTGTAGCTTGGCTCTGGTGCTGAAATAACGATGGCGGGCCTGAGTCGGCGGTCGAACATTATCGATGCCCTGAGTTGGCCAGTGTTTAGACACAAAATGATACCATTATAAAATTTGTTTTAAATCACCACAAGACTTTTGTTTAAGAATTCCAAATGTAGTTATTTATTGTTATCATATTATTATTCCATTTAAACTTTGCCACCATCCTTCACACTTACGAAAGCAACAATCAAAACTGCTTATCAGAAACGTCTTATTTTATTTACCTCCACCCACTGAAGCTGTTTGCTTGCTTTTGTAATTATTCCCATATTATAATGAGAACCCAAAGTAGGCGGTGCATCAAGTCAACAGATCGGACTGTGATTCAATTAATTGCACGTCCATTGCAGCCCGTAGCCTGTGGCATGCCCTTTAGTGCAATATGAACAACTGCATTATTTACTCGGTTACGGGAGGTCTATTTGTACGAATGCACTTCATTATGCTAATTGTGCAAACCATGTTCTTCAATGCTGGAATATCAATTAATAAAGGTATTTTCAATGGATTTGTTGTTATTGATGTCGGATAATTTTATATGATTAAGATTAGTTAATCGCCCCAGGGTATATATTAAAGCAATTATTGATTTTTTGTACAGAAATGGAAGCTTAATAAAAGTGTTTTTTAATCGTTTGTAATTTTATTGCTGCTTGCGTAGTTTAAAATATATTAAAGTTCAAAGAATTTTGGCCCAACACGTCGAATGCTCTATCATGTTATTTGTACGATCGTTGGAAGTTACTTTATTTTAGTGCAGAAATTCTGAGACTAACAGCCATATGTATTCCTCTTTGCACAGAAAACTAATGGAAGGAAATAATTATACTCTCAGTGGACATATTCAATTTATCAGTAAACAAATACAAAATATCGTTACTGAGGAAGTTCAATTATGTACAATAAATACTGCATAATTTTTACTATTCACATGTAAGAACCCATTAAAAAGGCGCTAATAAATAAATTAAATGGGTTAAAATTATTTAATAAAAATAATATTCATTGAAGAAGTTTACACTAATAAATCTAAACAAAAATAAGAAAAAGAACAAGACACAGATAAATAAAAAGGTAACGATCGCAACTGGGACAAAGTTTCGTTCGTTTTCATATTTTCGTTAAGATTTATTAGTAGTATCTTCTTCTTCAATGACATATTACTTTCATGGATATAACAACCTTCAAAAGTTATTATAATAAGAGTTATTTGTTTAATAAATAAAAAAAAACAAGATTGTTTATTATTCTGGTGGGATAAGTTATTTTTTTTATTACAGATTTTAATTTTTTTTTATATTAATAATGAATATTTTATATTAATCTTGAATTATCAAGACTTACAATTTGTGATGTTCTATGCCTGTCTCACTAGAAAAACTTGTGTTGATAATTAATTAGAGGCAGTCCAAGTCTACAGTTTCTCTGTATTTTATTATTTCGGTGCAACGTTTTGTCAACGCTTAATTAGCACGCTGCAATTAACGTACACTAATAACCACGTCAAACCACTTATAAAAAGAGCGGAAATTCCACCAAAAAAGCACGTTTAAATATTATGATTTTGTAAAGAAAATATCAACAATGACATAAGTGGGCACTTTACATTAATCTTCTACAATCTGGATTCATTGGATGAAAAATAAAACCCATCTTTAAAACGTTGCATAATGTAAGTACACTTGAATATATTTTTTTACCAAACAAAATTCCTCTAATTGATGTTTGTTGCTGAGTAATTATTACTGTCCCAAAACGGGAATTCTCCTAGTTGGGGAATCAAAACATTTTACAAATAATGTATAATCTTGTACTAAATAAATAAATAAATATCATTGAAGAAGAAGATAACAATAATAATCTAAACGAAAATATGAAAGAGAGCAAGACACAGAAAAATAACAATCTAACCGGGACGTGCGCGTTTACCAATTCCGTCATTGCCACCTTCTGTCAAACCGTCATATTAGTCAAAATCAAATTTAAAATTTTAGAATTAACAATATTATCTTCGAATATTTTTTTCCCATATGACGAGAGGTTCTGGATTCGGGTCCCTGCGATCATTATCGTTTCCTATTTTTCTGTGTCTTGTTCTCTTTCATATTTTCGTTTAGATTATTATTGTTATCTTTTTAACCTTAACCTTCAAAAGTTATAAAAAGAGAGTTTTTCTTATAAAAAATTAAATTGTGTAATACTGACAATTCTAAACAAAACAGAAAAATGAAAAGCTTACTTTAATATAAAAATTAAGACTAAAAACTTTCTTCTTCGATGATATATTACATTGATGAGAATAACCTTCGTAAGTTATTATAAAATAGAGTTATTCTAATAAAAATAATTATTATTAGTGGTCTTCGTTCCTTAATTATTCAACTATGAAATTGAATTTAGCTGCTGGGAAAAAGAAATAGATGTCGTCCATAGATTAAATTCAAAAGAATCGACGGAACTGGACACGTTTGAGATACGCCTATGTTCAAAGCTGGATTCCATAAGGCTGATGATGATGGCTGAAGAAACTATGGAATTACGAAAGTTTAAGCGGAAACACCTGCTCCTTAAGCCTAAAAATATCTAAGAAGTAAGAACTAAGTAAAAATTCTTACAATCAACATAATACGTTGTTTGAACTCTGGTGGCCTGTGTCATATTGCATCCAGAGATAAATGAATGAATAATATAATTCTTCTCTGTCTCCACAGCGTTATTAGAGCTAATCCTCTCAACCAACGGACACCAATATATTACTATTTTCATTCACCGTAATGTGTTGTTTATGAATGCAGTGGCACAATAAGTCAAAGTTTTAACCTTAATTTATAGCCGTTACTGGCTGTGGTTAGTTGCACGTAATCAAAAATAGCATTTCAAGTTACAATACCTAATGCTTTCACAATCTTAGTTCATCATTTGAGAAAAGGGACGTGATACGTGACTGAACATGATTTATTCAACCCAATGGTTGAAAGCCAAATTTATAATAAAAAATAAAAACAATACTCTCATTATTACACTATTATATTATGCACTTACTTATCTAACTCAATTGTACAACTTTCCATGATAATGTAACTATATACTCGTATTTATTCTCGTACCTATTTATATCATTCATAGTTTTTTCACGTGAACCTTTTATCGCTGTATTAATTTAGCTATGTTTCGTAAAACATCCAATCGGGCGTAATAAATGTTTTCTAATAACGGTTCCGCGCGATTTCCCGCGACAAAACATCCCCCAACAAAATATCTACTGAAACCTAACCTAACCTAACCTAACCTAACCTAACCTAACTTAACTTAACCTAACTTAACCTAACTTAACCTAACTTAACCTAACTTAACCTAACTTAACCTAACTTAACCTAACTTAACCTAACTTAACCTTACTTAACCTAACTTAACCTAACTTAACCTAACTTAACAAAAAAATCAGACAAAAGTAAATTATTGTTCAAAAATAGTAAAATGGGAAAACAATAAAACAGATAACAATTATTTATTGTCTTTACAGGATTTCTGTATTATTTTTGTCCCATTTTTTGTTAGGTTAGGTTTTAGTAGATATTTTGTTGGAGGATGTTTTGTCCGCAGGATATTTTGTCGGTAATTTTTTCGCGGGATGAAAACGCGCATTTATAACAAACTTGCTTTACAATAAACTTTTCATGTTTATGTTTATAATAATATCAACAAAGTTACAACGCATTGCTCTGTAACACTTTCTTAGTAGCAGTACTTCTTTTTTTACTGATAATATACTTACACTTGTTGAACTTCTTTGTATAAATTTACATAATAATTAAACTACATATATACTTGTATTGTACTTACTTATATATCTTTCAAGTTCTGTTTATTATTTTGTCATTTAATAGGTGTTCACTTATTATCAACTTTCAACAACTGAACAACTTTCTTATAATAATGCGTACATATAAAAAGCCTTCAAGGCGTTAATCAATAAATAAAATATAAAAATTAATCTATTACCTACTTTCCAAGCTCATTTCCAGAACCTATACCGAGGTTTCATACATATAAAAATGAGTATTTAGCAGATCCTAGACAAACCTCACCTCATAAACCCGGGCACCCCTGCTAAATCACCAAAAGTAGTAAACCAGTTTCTTTCGCAAATTGTGATTTTTGTGTTTAAAACTATTTTTTGTAATCTACGACATTATATTCTTTAGCCAAAGACGTTTAAATGAATCGCCTAATTGCATATTGTTGCTAGGGCAGTGTAGTTTTGATTTTCCCTTAGATCTAGGGGGAAATATGTATATTATGGAAAAGACCAACAGGACGAAGTATTTTTAAACCAGCCTGCATTTAAAACATGAATATCTTGAGAGAAGAAGAATTTACTTAAATTTAACTTCTACTCCTGTAATCAATCATTCGATCCCATTCTCAGTTTTGCGTTTACTTCGGCTTAGTATAATGTTAGTAATACAAGTCTGTACACTCCTAAATGACAACTCGGCTCAATATTGCTTGAATGTTGCAGGATATTATATTAAACCAGCAGCAACAATCGTGTACTTCTCATTGGTTAATAAATATTCATTGTCGCTGGAGTAATTCAGCCAATGGCGGGTGTTTAATAGAAGAATGCGCGGCGTATCGATCAGGTGATTTATGGGCATTCCGCTCACCTAAACATAAACCTTAGCGTACCTACACCGCGCCTAAGACAATGTCCACACTTTGCTATCTTGGCTATTAACGTTAGTTTGCTTCTTGCGTATTACATTGTAAAATAAAACGTTTGTATAGTTGTACCATTGCCTATAGTACTAGGGTAATGGAATTAATTGAATGGTTGCGGGAATTGTCGATATAAAATGGTGACACCTAAATGATACCTCTCGATATAAGTAGCTATTTTTCTTCTTTCTATTATGTAGGCATTATTTTCGGGAATTAGTAATTAGAACAGTAATTAGAACCCTAATTACTGTTGTTCAGGCCTAAAATACGGTTCCATGAAAACTCAATATAGTGGGTTTTCAACACCCCTTTGAAAAGTCATTAAAATTAATGAAAAAGAAATTGAAAAATAGCCCGTAACCAGACCTGACCTAACCTATTTAACCATTTTTTTCACCTCTTTTAATGATTTTCCCAGGGAGAAATGCTTGTTGTTGATTTCTACGTTCACCGTAATATAAAAGTACTTACCTACTCAAGATTATTTTAGGAGAACCTGTTCTGAAGGGTTCGCATGTTTTAGTTGCAGAGTTATTGTATATTAGGTTAATAGCACATCATAATAGTATGTAGACATTGTAACACTCTTAAAACACAGTGAAAAGAAAGAAAGGGATGCTATGTCAAATAATCTCAATTAACCAAATGAAGAAAAGAGCATAGAACCAAATAAATTTAAAATTTATTTTAAAATTTTACCAATTTATTCAATAATAAGATAATTATATTTTTTTAAGTAGATACAATTACTACGATTAGACCTTTACAAATACTGGGCGCGCGTTTGGTGTTTTTACTGTGCATCGGTATCAAAGAGATCAACGTTGATAGTGCCTGGCAATATTTTCCATTGAAATAACGGTAGAATAAGGACTGAATTCCCGTCGCTATCATTGTGGTGAAGGGGAGAGGGGACGGAGAGGAAGGTGGGAATGTACTGTAATGAAACAATATTTCATAAACACTTATTCTTCATTTTTTTAATTAAATTTTTATTGTAACAATATTCCACCGCCACACGGTTGTAATTAAGTACCTTTTCGGAATTTTTTCATTATACATATGTAATTATTTTTGCTCGGTGTCTACGGAAGCAAATACTGGCAACCGGGCGAAATTGGCGGCATTTGTTGGAATCGCGCGGTTGGTCACTCTGGAATTTGAAACAGAAAGGCGCTAATTTCGGATGACAGTGCGTGTCATTTGATTTAAACAGTATTTTGGCTAAAATATGGGATGGAACCTTGCAAAAGGTATGCAATGCAGGCTACAGTCCGGAACAATCCAACCGAAGTGCACTCGTACCAGTCATGAAAATTTTGAAGCCACGAGGTGCATTATATTTACGTTTTTTTATATTTTAAAATGCTAAATAATAAAGTTTACCCGTGTTCGTAGCACAGCTAAACCGTTCCGTTCCCAGATCGATAAGTGGAATAAAGTTTTTTTATCACAATAAATTAATGTATTCATTTACGTTTGTTGTAAATCGATTTCTTGTGTGTAAATAAATGTATAACACTGTATGAAATGGATGGTATTTGATTACCAAGTGCAACGCGCGACATTAATGCCATCTCTTGACATGTTGTGGCACTTGGCAGAGCAGTATTTTCAGGATTTCAGGTTTTCCAATTCCCTTCACAATCGCTCCCGCTGCGATTCATATCTAAAGTCATACAGAATGTGAATTATGAATGAATGTCGGCTCGCCGGTTATCTTGTACCTATTATGTTATCTTATATTTTCTTATATCTTGCATCGTAATCACTTTTATCTTAATGTGTTCGCGGGGAGCGGGGACCGCAGAGTTCAAGACGATGTTACCGCATACTGCGAGAGTCTTATAACATGTGTTTATGAGAAGTTTTAATTATTTCAGTTTATAAGAGCTTGTGGAATTAACCGCATACATTCACAATAATACTCAACATGGTTTTTATGTATTCAAATTAAACTAGAAAATAGATATACAACACAGCTTTATGTCTTATTTTTTAACATTTCAAAGAATGTAACATATTGCATAGCGTCCCTGTTTTTGACGGTTACATGATATTTCAAAGCTCCATATTTCATAATTGAAAGTATACAAGTAAAGTGAGTTAAAAATATTTGCGTTCGCCCATAAATTCTAGACGTAAAATATAGTATAAATTACATGACGCCAGAGCTCACCGTCCAACCATTCATCAACAGATTTTTAAGATAAAATATTAATTATTATCTATTTTTCACTTATTAATTAATTTCTACCTAATCTCAAATCAATCTCTTTAAGTAAAAAGGAACATGAAATAAAAATGTCTAATGTCCCATTTTATAACTTTTTCTTTGTGAAAACCACATGAGTTGACGGCCGGCGTGGTCTAGCGGTAAGGCACTTGACTCGCAATCCGAAGGTCGCGGGATCGAATCCCGGCGTGGGCAAATAAATTTTATTTGTGTTATTTCACAATTAATTAATTAAAAATAATATAAAGTATTCTTGCGGCACGTTCCAGAGTGGAAGATACTCTCCATATTGCCCTGGTGTGAGACCACTATTCAGAATTGAAACGTTGCTTGAAATGTTTTAGCTGTGTTTGTTGACCAGATCTGAATAGCCAGATACTTCCCTACCTTCCTCTTTCCCATCTCCTTCCCCTCCCCAGTAACCTCAGCCTCACAACATATCCCAATTGGGGATGTCATAGTCTCACTGGCTCCAAACGGGAACAGCAGAGACTCTTATGAGGTATTCACATAAAAAATGAGAGCTTCTCCTCCAGTTTCCTTCCCCGAAATTGGACCGATTTTGAAGAAGAATTTTTCTTTAACTGTATTAAAAAAACAGTCTACTCGTAGGTTTGAACGTTTTGATTAAAAAAAAATACCCTTTCAAATTTGTTTAACTCCCATGAGAAGTAACTTATCAAAAAAAGCAAAACTTGGGGACTTGCCAACGGTTGATATCTAAAATATGTTAAAATGTATTTGCACTACTGTCAAAATCTAGAGGGGAAATAAGGGAATACGTTTATGTAGACAAAACGCCGCCCGCGTTTCCCCTTAAGTAGCACAGACTTAATCTAATTTTATGATACTAAAAATAATATTTCATTTTTAATGCACGGCCAACACATTTAAACAAGATTACCGGTAAATGTCCAGTGTCCACTTCGTTAAAGTTCAGGAACCTGCTTGTGGTGGCTATCCAATCCAATCCAATCCAACTCAATCGTTCATAATAAATATAATGGTGACCAACCATGGCGTCAGAATTATAATTTCTCACAATAAATAAAATTAATAGTATCTTATATTCGCCCACTGGAGCTCTTGATCGTTTATAGGACCGACTTCCCACACGATAAAAGGTTTTAAGAGCACATTTTAATATCAGGCAATATTACAAAACATCATTTACTTTCTAGATTTTTCATGAAAAAGCCATTTTCAGTTGATCTGGTCTAAGAGACATGATTGATTTATGTGATAAAGTATACAGTATTATTTTATGATTTCTCTTATGAATAAATGTTGCTCTTTTATTATGTATTTTCCTTTTACAACGAACATTTTGATAACGATGTCATTTATTACGTAATTTTCTAAATATCAAATCATTTGTTACAAGATGGTCTTTATGTTTGTGAAAATAATGCGTTTGTACAATATTAGTATCCGACTGTACTAACAAAAAAGAATACTGATATTTAAGGTGATCCACTGGTCCTCGAACAATTAGAAATCGGAAGGGCCCCGCCTCTTTTTGGGAGAGATTAAAAAATACTTTAAAATATTTGAGAATACTTTTTTGGAAAGATTGAAAAGGGTATTTGAGAGTTATTTTTTACAGTTTGATTTCGTAAAGGCCTGTAAAAAACTTAAACTCCTTTCTGACGCATTGTTTATTATAATAAGAAGGAAATTTGAAATCAAATTCGCGGAAACAAACAACGTAAAATCCAGAGACGTCCATTCGCCACCGTAGCGTAGTTACAAAACGCTCGTAATTTTTATGCGGAAGGCATAAGCTTTAATTCTCGATTTCAAATTCGTTGAACGCCACCATTTTGATTCATGCCGAAAAACAGCCTAAAATTGTATTGTTGGATACCCTAGTATCACTGGTTCCAGACGGTTTGGAGCTTTTGGGATTTGTGCGGTATTCACGTTTAACATATTCCTTCCATACATATTGCATCTCCAGCTCCGTGGAGAGATGAAAAACTCTTTGACTAAACTGATTGTGTTGAACTAAAAATATCCTAATCGAAATAGCTTTTGCGAATTTCATTCGAATTTGCAAAAGTTTCATTTTTGCAACTTTTGATTACAACATAAACACATTTTCTTCTCTAGAGTTGGGAGTTTCGAAATTTTTCATATTTATCTACTAGAATTATTTAAAAAATAAATTATAATAAAGAAACTGGTATAGTCCCACGGTGCGACAAGCTAAGTAGTTCACGATTATTACAGTTATAATAACAGACGTCAAAAAGGCAAGGCAAATGCCGAATATCTTACATTATTATACCGTGTACTGTGTACCTACCCTGTGGTAATGAAGGTTAATAGGGCGGGCCTTATCTGATTCACAATAGTTGCTGCTGTCACTGAACGCACAGGGACACTGAAGGCAAATCATTTTGGCTGTTATGTCGGATGGCCCTACATAGTATTATGTCTATTAATATTTCAAGGGCTTCTCAAAATGTGAGCTAATCTAATCTTTTCTCGAGAAGTTTCGTAAAATCCGTGCCTTATTTTACTCCGTTTATTAATTTCACACCTTTCTCTTGATGATTACTTAAGAGCGACTACTTTCAACACCTAGAAAACTTGTGCCAGTTAATTTTGCCATTTTTTTTCAAACAAAATACAAACGACAGCCTAAAGCGTGGTTTTTCTTTTGATAGATATTTCGGAAAATCCGTAAACTAGCGTCCACCTGTTGGAGATTCGGGAAAGAAAATTGTGGATGTTAGATATTTAGAACAAGGGTTGATAACAATGAAAATCGGATTTATTTGATTTAAATAAGATTTTTTTATTATTTTTTCTATTTTAACTCGGAAGTCGGTCTATGTTAAAAAAACAACCAATGTTTTTGTTGTTCATTTTAATTATTAATTTATTTATTTCAAAATCAATATCTTTCCAAAATGTCATTATTTTTATTTATTTAACATTTTACTGTGCACAAACAACAACACAACATAACAAAAAAGAGCCCAAAAGGCAGGGTTTGTCTTTTAAAGAAATTTCACATTAAACAACAACACAACATAACAAAAAAGAGCCCAAAAGGCAGGGTTTGTCTTTTAAAGAAATTTCTTCCAACCCACCTGCAATAGGAAATGTGCTTGGAGAGATTATTTTTTTAACACTAGTTAAAAACTATTACATTATTAACTAATAACATTTTTCATAAACAAATCAAATCTCATGGAAAAACTATTGAATGTAATATTTTGTCCAAATTAAATCTCGACAAAAACTATTGAACGTATCATAGAAAAACTATTGAATTCAATATTTTGCCTAAATTAAATTTCATAGAAAACACTATTTATGTAACATTGTGTCTATATAAATCTCATAGAATGGAAAATATATAAATACATTTTAAATTAAATGTCATGGAAAAACTATTGAATGTATTAATTTTTTTAAATTTCATGGAAAAACCTAAAAAATATTTTTTTGTCAACACTAAAAAAAACTGTTGAATGTAAATAGTTTGTCAAAATTAAATCCCATGGAAAAACTATTGAATGTATTTTGAAGAATGAAATCTCTTAAAAATCTATTGAACGTAATATTTTATACATCGATATTACATTGATTAATAACTATTGAATAATATAAATATAAGCAAGGAGCGTGCGTACGTCAGAGTTGTGTGGCGGTCTATTCTTTCTGCCTACCCCTCCGAGGAAAGAACATGATAATTAATTAGTCAATTTAAAAATTTGTATTTTTATTGAAAGTTCGACCTGCAGTTGAAGTTAATTGGTTTATATTTCGTTCCTTTCTAGAATGTATGCTCAGTTATTCAATGCGACTAACGGAACTGACGATGTCGAAATTCAGAAATGAACTTTTAAATCTTTGATTATGAAAATTATGTCTTCTGCTGCGACGAATGATGTTTATCTATGGTACCATAATGATGATCTTGCGGCCACTGAGATTTCCGATATAAATTATTAGTTATTTTTTTCCATTTCGTAATTTCTCGATTAACAGTTAAAAAAGGTTTCAATTTTTAATTTGACATGTAATAACATTAAGTCTTGTTACGTTATTTTATCATTATTGAAGAAAAAAAGTTGTTAAAAAAGTTATTCCTATAAAAATTATATTTTATTATTATTAACGATGTTGATGTGATCTCTTCCCAGCAGGGTGAGATTTTTTAATATTTTTTTATTTTATTTTTAATATTCGTCTTAAAAAAATACATTATTATAAGGGTGATGTTGTACTGTGCCGGTCTCGTTGAGAAATCCTATGTTGAGAGCAGTACCTAACAGTTTAATTTAAGCAGTGTGTACCATTGGTAATATTATACATAAATAATTGGTATTATACTCTAATATATATCGATATAATATTATTATTATGTTATTACTATTTAGGAGATATAAAAAATACATGCTTAGCGTAATTCTTTATATAAATACAAAATTTAACTCAAAAAATATAATAAATTACGCAACATAATATTTGCCAAACTTACAAATATATATAAAAATTAAAATATATATAAAAGTAACCCACTGCCTTCACCCTCACAACATTCCCCTAATGGGGGTACATTAGTCCCACCAACTCCGGGCAATTGGAAATCGTGAAAAAAATCACGTTAAAAATTGCCTACGTTGTTTAAGAAACGTAGATGTAATGTACAACTTACTTTTACTTTTAAATTCCATGATTAATAGTTATACACATCGACAAAAAACATTAAGGATGGGTTGTTTCAAAAAATTTGACGAATTCGTCAAATATTTGACGTTAATTTTCACGTTCTGTGTAAGTTCTAGTCAAGTTCTGTGATGATTTCAGTTTTGTGAAGCAGCTGGCCTATGATGATAAAAAAACAGAACTCGAAAAGAACTTACACAGAACCTGAAAATTAACTTCAAATATTTGATGAACTCGTCAAAATTTTTGAAACAACCCGTCCTAAGTATTTTTTTCCATGATAATGTGACAAATCTATAAGGCTGGCTTTACATTCGTAAGTTTTTTCCCGTAATTCGCTCGTGTAAGCGAATTATGGCCAAATTACCAATGTAAACGACACCAAAAGTCACTTAACGTAATTTAAAGCATGTTACAGAACTTCTTCTTCCGGAAGTTTTTTGACAGGTCTAATCGCGTCCGCACGAAATTACAGTCTTCTCACAGCTTATAAAATCAGTTTGATAAGCTGAGGGACTTTTTGTAAGAAATAGTACCAAAATGCGCCGTTGCGAAATGTCAAAAACCAAAAGACATTTGTTTTTATTGGATTTTTTTCCTATAAAACTAGTATTTATTTCCATTTATTTGAGTTTTCTGAAAATGAGCATCCTTCTATTCAATTATCGGTCCAAACCTTTCTAATCTCAATGTTTCTGTTTTTTAAATTACGTATTTGAATACGAAGTCGGTTGCAGTCGGCAGCTGTCAGGTAGCTGTCATTCGAATAAAATGAAAGAAATCCATTAATTTTCGCCTTTGACGGCACAAAAGTGCGTGGAGAATTGTTTAATTAAAGCCAAAATCTATTTCAGCACTTTATTTGGTCCTTTTCGTCTTTATTGACAAAATCGCGTAAATTTGACAGTAGAATGTCGTTGTTGAAAGGAAGCCATCTTACCGCAAATACATTTACAGATGTAAACGGTCGCATGAGCAGTTACACAGGTCGAACTTCCGAAAAACTTCCGTGATCATTAATTGCCACAAGTCAGATTCATATGTAAACGCTCCTGGGAGTGACCTGTCAAAATATTACGTAATCCGTAATTTTTAATTACGAGTGTAAAGCTAGCCTAATAAAGGGAGTGGATGTAAGGAACATTGATATATTGCGTAATGCATTGAGCTATGTTACGTGAGAAAATGCACGAAGCCCAACTAGATTTTTCGGTGAAAGAATTTCCACGTTTATCTAAGCTCATCTCTGGTATTCAAATTTAGACAGATGATGAAGGAAGAAGATAAGTAATTGTTTGAAAGTTTGTTGTTTTCTTACACAATGAAGATTAAAAATATTAGATTTGAACCAACGAGTACATCGGCAATTTTTAATAAGCTTAATTTTATAGCTCAGCCATTGAAAATCTTTTTTATTGCCTATTGTGACTATTTGACAGCAGTAGTTAAAAAGAATGTCAAGGTTCCTTATATGTTTTTAATAAACGTCATTTAAGAATATGCACATTTTTCATAAAGCATGAAATGATTTGTAGTCAATCAGTTAATCGGTAGTTACCTATATTTTAAAACATTTTACGTAATAAACAGTACGAAGAACTCAAATCATTTTTGTGGTGTAAGAGCAAGATCGTATTACGTCTTGATTCAAATATTACGTGTAAAGCATATCTTTGATGGCAATTAAAGGGTTTTCCAATAGGGACTTCTGAACTTTGAAGGTAGATAGCGGCCATATTGTTGAAACGACATCCGTCAAATTGGCTGTCATTTATTCAGTCTGTTTTGCCAAATCACCATGGACGGTTATAGCTTTCAACAACACGTGCAAATGATAAAATTGTTTAAAATTTAATTAATTATTTAACTGTTTAAAATTGTTTAATGATAAAATCTCACGTGTGACTAGCCACCTAGATCGTGCGATTTGATCCCGTTAGACTTTTTCTTTTTGGGTTTCCTTAAATCGCAGGTCTATGCGAATAAGCCACAAACAACAGCGGCCCTCAAAGCCAACATAACCCATGCCATCGGTCAAATTCAGCCTGATTTATACGCCAGAGTCACGGAATATTGGACATTTCGGATGCGCTCCACCTAGAGAAGCCGCGGCGCACATTTGAACGATGTTATATTCCGTACATAACGGCATCGATAGGCCTTTCAAATGAATAAAAAATTTCGATGATATCTCACACACGCGTTGTTTTATTTAAATTTAGAGGTAGGAAGCGCTTAATGAAAGACCCTTTACACACGGATTAACGACGTTCGAACATGCAAACCTAATGGTGGTCTTACATCTGAATATGTGGAAACACTAACGCCTTATCTTTCGCGCAGAAAACCACAGCCATTACAATAGTAAGTGTTGTCTTCGATTGATGTTAATTACAAATTGGAAACGCCGACTTTACTACCGCCTAGTAAAGCCGAATGGAGCGGGATATAATCCAAAAGTTATCACTCTACCTACAGCTAAATCGGAATGCGTTTAAGTCGCCGAGTTGGTAATTCTCTCCAAATACTGCATCACGACAAATTACATTTCGATACACCGCAGTGCTGACATTACAATGAATAGAAATACCGCATTACATATTCGTGAAAATATGGAGAATTTCATTACGATTATAGTCAACACGATTTCAAGCATTTAATCCAGTTATTTAGAGAGATTTTAATCCGGTCATTTAAACAGAATGATTCAATGAAAATCAATCGAGTATTTATCAATATATTAGTGAATGTAATCTATAATTTACGGCTTGTTTATAAGGAAACTACATTATCATTAGTATACACAATCCATTTAAATTAGTGTTTCTTTACATTAAAACGGTAATTTGAGATGTAAAATGTTACTGGATTCTTTCGAGTTTCCCATGATCAAATCAATATTATAAAAGCATTTGGTAACACACATCAACATAATAAATAAACAATATGAATAAACGCACCCAGATTTTCAAGACTAAAGTTGCGTTTTCATTAGGACTCAAGTAAGAGCCCTGTGGAACACCTCTTTTTTCGACAAATCAAATTTAGATGACAGGATATGTTTGTAAAGTATCACAGTTTTTTTAGTGAAAGACGCGTTTCTTCGTTGTGACATATTTTGCGTTTATATTTTTTGTGGAAGTCAAACGAAAAACAAAAAAATATTAAGAAAACAGCAAGGCAAGTGTTTTTGTACTAAACATTGTAGTTGTTCTTCGGGACAATAATCTTCATTGTGTTTATGTTTCAAAATGTTTTTTAACTACCGGAATAAAGTTATTTTCTTTATAAAAATCGCATGAAATTGTTAACACATGCACATATTGCACATTACATGTACAACGTGCACTTCCTTAGTTACGTTACAATATTAATACTTAGGTACTACACGTATTATGTGCAGAATACTTCAGTGCCACTTGACGCCACAGATTACGAGATAGCATCAGATGAACCAGCATCTAGAGATATTAATATTGTGATTTTAGCATAAAATGATCACTTTTTGTAGAAGGTAAGTACCTAGTTCAGCTAAGCAGGTGTCAATTTTATTTTCCTATGAGGATGTGACAACTAAAGCGCCTCATGCAGCGAAGTGACTGGTCATACATTATTTACCTGTAGAACCGGTCAAAGGAGGAATACGTAAATAGATGGAGATTGAATTATCTGGTAATTAATTAATGCATCGAATTGATGGACGAGCTCGATAAAGTCGTTTGCAATATCCTAGGATTATTGAATATTTTTACTATCCATTTATGGATGGTAAAGTACTTATTCTTTGATTGATTTGCCTATCATCATTGATCCAAAGTAAATTGGTTGCATATATTTTTAAGTGTGTGAATAATAATAATTGATTTTGCATTGAGATTAATAACTCTAATAAGAGAAGAGCATCGTTGAAAGAAGAATCATATATTTATTAAGACTAGCAGTTAAAAACCCGCTCTGCTAGGCCCTGCAGGCGGCTTTTGGCCCGGCTTCGCCCAGTTTGAGTGTGGGTGACCATTTTATTAATCCGATAGGAACCGGTTCCAAAAAGTCACTCGGATCCACTGTGATCCAGTGACAGCGAGTCACCGGGACAAAGTAACCGCGATAGGCAATGGCGTCATATATAATATATAGCCGCTTGATACTATTATTCACTACTCTAAGTATTACCGTCAATCTTTCCATATCTGGAGAGATAATCAAATTTGCAAATCCGCGGTGCGATCTTCTAGCGTAAGTTACGCCTTCCTTTGACGAATTCTTGAATTCGAATTACAACGGTAGCTTTGTTTGAAACTTCACGTACACAGATGTTTACGTGGCGCGCCGCATACGGTGCGGCGCCAGACATACACTCGAAGCCGGGTTCTTAAATTTCAACCGCGCAGACCAAGGCTATTAATACTATTCGATGTAGATTTATATTATCGGTAGCTACAGGATATTTGAATAGAATAGGATAAAAAAAGGTGTTTTTAAGGTGATCCCATAGTCCTTGAAAAATTCGAAATCGTCTGTTTTGCGAGGGATTATAAAATACTTGAGAAAACTTGACAACCAATAATAGACGAGAGGCGTCAGGCTCATAAATCCCGAGTTCCGCCCTCAAATACACTGTGGTAAAAATTGTGAAAAATATGAACATAATAATTATATTAAATACTTATTTATGATTATCAAAATACATGGTAAAATTAACATATTATGGGCCTAATTTGTAGAACAAGTAACTTTCAGTTATCAAATTTTACAGGAGGCAGTAAAGACTGTTTTTTAAACTCATGAACCAAGATGAACCGCTCTCCTTCGCACGGAATAGACTAGGTTTATAAAACATTTGAACGTACTTAAGATTTGTATAGTTTATTAATAAAAAATGTTTAAAAATTTTGAATTTTTAAATTATTTTTTATAATATAACTTTATAGGTAGTTATTAATATGCAATTTACAGTTATTTTATCATACGATTTATTTAACTCTTCTATACACTCTTGCAGTTCACATTTCTTTAGAATTCTATTGAAAAGTTTTTATTTTCAAGCAACCAGTTGGGCAGCGTTGTGGGGCGGCTTAAAGAGGATCTGTAAGAAGTGATGTATTAACGCGAATTTTGAAGATGACGGAATATATGAAGGAATCATTTGCTCTGTGTGGAGGAGGGTACATTAATGCAAACATTTAGTTTACAGTTAAGTAATTGACTGAGAGTGGTGAACTCCAAATTTTAAGTGGATAAAAAAAAATCTTCATTCTTGGGAATCTGTTTTATATAATACCGACTAAACTTTAATTAACAGTTAACAAAATTATGGCGTTGTTTCTATCAAGAAAATTTATCTTATTTTATAGTGCCTTTTTTATTTTTTTTTTATGTGAATACCACACAAGAATCTCAACTACTGCTATTTGGAGTCAGTGAGACTATGGCATCCCCAATTGGGGTATGTTGTGAGGCTGAAGGTAGAGAGGAAGCGAAAGAGATGGGGAAGAGGAAGGTGGGGAAGTACCTGACTATTCAGATCTGGTCACTAAGCAACGTTTAAATTTCGAATTTTGGTCTTACACCAGGGCGATACTGAGAGTATCTTCCATTCCGGAACATGCCACAAATATACCATAATAAATTATATTTAATTATTTGAACCCGCGACCATCGGATCGACTTTCCCCTCAAACACGGAGGCCGTCAAATACATTTGACCAGGAGGCCTACAATTATATTTGAACTGCTAATAAATTAGATTGTTTAAAATTCTTTTGGACAATTTGCATTTATTTAAAAATAAAAATATTGGAAATAACAATTTTCATCAAAAATATTCACCAACAGCTTGGCGGTTAACAACTGAAAGGGAAAGCTTCGGACTGTAATTTAGGTATTAATAAACAAAAAAAATATATTTAATCATTCCCCAAAAGTAAGAACTTGGCAATAAAAGTTAATTAATTAAAGCTAATACGTTTCTCTTCTACGGAGATTTGATGTGCATAGTTAGATTTATGCCAGTGTTAACAACGTAAAAATAATTTAGTTCATTAATGTTACGGCGGAATTTAAAAAATCGTGTTTTTTTAAATAAAAATAATATAACTTTTTCAAAATGTGAATCGAGTACTTCAAGGAAGTCGCTTTATACGGAAAATGAAACGAATTTATAAATATTAAATTGTTAACGATATATTGAAATTTGCTCACTGTGCGGTACTGTTGTCACTGTTTAATACTCAAAAGCGCGCCAGATTTAAAATTGTAAATGTCAAATCATTGGCAAAGTTATTGCCTACTTCAAACGACATTTGGCAACAGAATTATATTTTTTTTTTCAAATACGAGTTTTATTATATAAATAAAGTAAATTATAAAGTGGTTAACCGTTATATTCAAACATCTACGTATATAACTAGGAAATTTTAAAATCGATAGTACGTAAACTCGAATAACATTTTACGGCGCAGAGAGTCACGGACGTCAAGGACGTCCGTCCACCACAACTGTTGGGTGGAGAATGCGACAAAAAGGCGGTGACGATTGTGTGGTCCTTACGTCCATGGCATAAGGTTCACTTTGAAATAACATTTTCGTCGAATGCCGGCGGTCTTGATTGATGTCAAAAATAACAACGTGAAAATGCACATTTTATTTTATTTCGGGAAGTTCATGCATAAATATCGACTTTTTTCGCGATTATCATAAAAGAAACTAAATTTGCCACATTATGCAATAAAATTAAATACGAAGAGGGGTTTACAAGTAGGAGAGTTTGCACTTGAAAGTGTTTTTTTATAGACCTTATACTTTATTTTTTTCTAGGCTTATTAAAAGACTTATAAAAAAAATGACCGATATTTTTAAGGGCAAAGATATGTTCTACACGCAGTATTTAATTGAAGCATCTAAAATACTTTTAAGCGATTAAATTTTCAAAACAAAAATACACGATTTTGTATGATTTTGCATTATGTCGCAAGGCATCATCTTAAATTCGGTAGATGCTTCTAGAATTCAATTCAGAGGCGTGAAATAAAAATGTTAAGAATGGACGGAAAAATCGGAAGTTGATTTTCAAACAAAGGAGAATGTTTTTTTTCTGGTGATACTTAAGAAATCATAATCTTCTCTTTCATAGATGGCGCGAGTTCAATTATTTTACGGAAAACGCTTTTAACAAGTTATGCTTTAGAATAGATTAATTAATTGTTTGCGCCTGTACATACGCAATATGAATATGAATATAAATAGTTTTGTCCATAAAAAAAAACTCAAATCTTTCAACACAGGCTAACAAATACGATATTGTATCAGTTATTCAATCCAATATTGTATATATTTGTTAGCCTTTCTTGAAAGATTTGGGTTTGTTTATGGACAAAACTATTAATTCATATGCTTATTGTGTGTATACGGGCGCAAACAATTATCTTAATTCTAAGGCAAAACTTGTGAAAAGCGTTTTTCCATAAAATAACTAAACAAGTAGTTAATTTAGTCAATTAATTAATTTGAGTTAAATTTAATTTAAGTTAAAGTATTTCAGTTAAATTTAATTTAAGTTAAAGTTAATTTTAGTTAAATTTAATTTAAGTTAAAGTTAATTTTAGTTAAATTAAATTAAATGTATTTAATTAATATTAATAAATTATGTTTAAGTAATTCATGAAACTAGAAATTGATTGATTGTAATTTTCTTTGCTAAGATAGGCTTAGATAGGCTTATGATGTTTATTTAATAGAGTTATTTTGAAAATCCTTTTAACACAATATTATGATCTTATTGCTTCTGCCACTAAAGCCTATTTTTGTTCGCATGATTCAGAAAGTATTTTGTTGTTTGTTTCCAGGTGTTGGCAGCCGTCGTCCTCCTGGTCCAAGGTGTCCCCGCACAGGACAATAGTTCCTACAGCGTGCGTCGCTCCGTGCGCAGTCTGCCGCCCCACCCCAACAATCACTGGTAAGATGCCCTTTTTCTTGAAACATTAAATTTGTTATCACACATACCTAATGTGACCAGACGTCCCGTTTTCACCGGGACAAAACCGTTTTCAGGCAGCGTGTCCCGGTGACCCCGAACACAGTTCCGGGGCGCCAAAATGTACCGTTTTCGAAAAGATTTATTTTTATTATTTGAATACTGCATAAGAGTCCCAATTACTCCCTTCCGGAGCCAGTGAAACTATAGCAACCCCAATTGGGGTATGTTGTGAGGCTGAAGAGAAGGAGATGGAAAAGAGGACGGTGGGGAAGTGCCTTGCTATTCAAATCTGATCACCAAACACGGCTAAAGCCATTTCAAGCAACGTTTCAATTCTGTGGTTCAACACCAGGGTGATACTGAGATAATCCTCCACTCTAGATCGTGCCGCAAATATACTATATATTATTTTTAAATAATTAATTGTGAAATAGCGCAAATTAATCCAATAAAATTTATTTGCGCACGCCGGGTTCGAACCCTCGACCTTCGGATTGTGAGTCGAGAGTCTTAACCCCTCGAACACGTAATATGAGACACTGAGAAAATTATTATTGTTACTATGAGATATAATTTTAACGTCTAGTTACGAACAAGGGTCTTGTGGGTAGGCAAATTCATCGGCAATTCTGAGTAACGCCGAAGTCAATCAAAACGGCCGTCAAAATTAAGAAGATTTTTCTAATTATGTTTATTGGTTCATTCAATTATCACTTGTTTAATATTTTTAACACAAAAATTTAAAAAAACCAACTTAGAAGTGTGAGAAGTGGGCAGTGTTGTGACTAGTGACCATAACAAATAAGGAAAGATGCTTTTCTTCAGGAGAACATATGATATTTTTACAAGAGCACTGGTTTTTATTTTACGAAAGGCTTTGGAATTGTTATTCATGAAAGTCAGTGTCTACATGCCATTATTAATTATTATATTACTGTGAGTATTCTTCAAAATACTAAATGATGACTAAATGTCTGTTGATGAAGATTGCCAATTTAAAGTTAGGAGGCATGATTTAAGATTTTTGATACCAGTCTTTTGATATTGGTTCTTTTTCCAACAGGACTACCACCTTGCATGAGTCAACATTTCGAACAAACAACGTCCATCTACATATTATTTTTCTAATTTTGAGAAGTCAAACCTAACTACTGTAAAAAACAATAATTATGTAGGAAGGTTCTAAGAGACTTTTAGATATTGTCCAACTTGGAATTTAGTGAAAAAGATTTTTGAAACTCGCCAAGGACACAATATTACTGAAATTTTGATTTTTCTTTTGAAATTTTGGTTTGTACGCACTTGGAAACATTTTATATACATAATTTGAGCAGTCTTAGCAGGTGTTTTTAGCACGATTAAATTTTCACGATTTATTCTGATAATGCATTGAATGTACAGTGTAACAAACCTATGACTTTGTAAGTGCAAATTCGCAATGTAAAAATCCTGCGTGAATGTAATTTCTAAACTTGGATAATATAACTGCAGCTCATGGGCCTAGCCAGGTTTTGATTTAGGGTAGGGCAAAAAATAAAAATCTAGAGGAGGTACCGATAAAAAGTTGGCTTCTACAACTTATTCATGCTTTAGGCTCTATGAATACAAAGAATACGAACGGAAGAAGGAAAAACCATCCTATGAAGTGCTGTAAATTTGAAAACGCAAATCGGTCGACAATCCCAGAGGTTATGCATCAGCCAGCCAGGGTGCACCTTGCCCCACCGTGCCTACGCCCAGGCTTCAGCTAGTATATTATATTGAAAAGATGGTTTTACTTAATGTGTATTTGTTTTGGGTTTTACAGGGTGTCCACGGACCGGGACAGTGGAAGCGGGGAGGGTCGGCAGAAGCGCGGCTGGCTGACGGCGCGAGAGATGCAGGCCGTGGTAAGGCGCGAGGGTGGAGACACCGGCAGCCCCGTGGACTGCTGCCCCTCGGTGCTGGAGATGGTCGAGCCCACGGGCGGCAAGAACCAGGAGGGCATGTACGTGGAGCTCTACATGGATGGGGACATCAGACAGAGGTAGGTTCACACCAAACACTTCATTCCTCCTTTCCTCATCCATTCATACACGGAGGTTTGGTAAATAGCATTGCTCCCAACCGTCCGGAGTCGGTAAGACTATGGCATCCCCGATTAGGGTTCGTTGTAAGGCTGAAGGTAGAGGGGAGGGAAAGGTGATAGGGAATAGGAAGGTGGGGAAGTTCCTGCTTATTCAAATCTGGTCACGGAACACGGTCAAAGCTATTTCCAAAAACGTTTAATTGTGAATGGCAGTCTAACGCCAGGGCGATACTAAGAGTATCTTCCATTCTGGAACTTGCCTCAAATATACGATGTCGGATTTGCTAAAAATTGAAAATCGTTTAGTTGGCTTATTTTAATTTCCTTTTGATGATTTAAAGCCCGTTTTTTCGGATTTTTTAATGAAATGAAATATATGGTGACCGGACAACTCGGAAAGAAACCAATTCAGAACCATCTCATATACGTAATTTAGAGTGATAAAAAATATATTTAAAAAATTGGTTAATTAGGTTATGTTAGGTTCGGGTTATCGGCTAATTTAAAAAAAAAATTTCATAGCTTTAGACTTGTCAAGGAAGTGTTGAGTTAATTTTATTCTCAGTTGGCATGGAACCGAAATATATATAAGGGGCCATCCATAAATTACGTCACACGAGTTTCATGATTTTTTGACCCCCCTTCCGTCCCTGTTACACATCATCACATTTGTGAGACCCCCTCCCCCCGTAGTGTGACATTACATATTTTGCAATTTTACATCTAAAAATAATCCAAATTCAGATTTTTACATGTGACGTCACAGAGCTCATGACACTTATCTACACCCCTCCCCCTCCTTAAGGTGTGACGTAATTTATGGATGGCCCCTAATATAGATATCCATTTTTTTCTTATATGCCATAGTTTTTGATTTCAAAAACAGTAAATTATGTAGAAACGAAACTTTAAACAGCTCTACTGCCAAACTACAAAATTGCATATCCAATATTGTTTTTCGAGATCGTCGATATTATTTTAAATGAGTAAATTGTGAAATAACACAATCAAATTAAATTTACCTACGCCGGGATTGGAACCCTCAACCTCCGGCTTGCTAGTCCTTACTTTTCGACCACGGAGGCCGTCCAATTTTCCGCCCTCAAATATAATGCCAGGTGCACTTTGAGACCTGCCCCATTTTTCTCCCCTAGATCCAGCACTCGCCATCAAACATACCTTTTATCCAACCATTCCATACAAATATCCTGGAGGATTATAATGTCGAAATAACAGTTATTTTTAGATACAATTTAATATGAAAAGTAGGATAATTTGTGAGAGTAATATATAATATAAAATTTAAACCAAAAAATGTCAGCGTCAGTTCCTAATTAGAGTTGGAAACATAAATATATTAATCCCGTTGGAAAGTTCTACTGTTCTTTCCCAGCCAGTAATAAGTAAGAAAATAAGGGGGGAACACACAAACAAGTACTTTAATAATTTACACATGGCAACTTCATGGGAAAAGTCAAAGTTTTATATTTGTTAGAAATGTCAAAATATAGGTCTAGGTCATTATAATATTAATTATTATCATATTATAGGCCCATGAAGCGCAAACATAGAATTTGTTGCTAATTACTGGTTAGTTGCCTTGGTCCGAAATAAATTGGGGAAGCGCCGGAAATTTAGTTTGTAACTGTTTTACCACACACACACACATCACACTTTTTGATAACGCTGTTATGAATGTTGAATTTTATTTGACGAATTGTTGTGTTGTGAACCAGAGAGAAAACGAATAAAAGGTTTCTATTTGTTGACAAAGAGTAATAAGTGAATATAAAACAATAATAGTGAGATATGGTAGGTTGATTTTAGTGTTGCCAAACCCATAAGCCTGGCAGATATTTATTGTATTAGACCAACTACATTGTTCTCCCCAGGAAATTTATATGCTAATGATATGCACCGTAATGTAATTAAATTATATAGTTCTATTGAAATATTCGCCCTACTAACTAAATTCAAAGCGCAAGAACAATGCTATTCATAATTAGTAAAAACTCTAAGATATCTTATTACAATGTTATTATTGTCAATTTATTGCAAAACGTATAACTTTTGTAGAAGGCTATGTAATAAATTATTAAGTATCGACAACGGCTTAGTGAATTTACTAGCTATTGAATTATTCAGGAATTGGTGTTCTGAATAGTTTCCAATAAGATATAAATATTTAGTTTTATCATACATTAAGTAATCTATCCATTAATTAATTAAGTCTTGGTGAAATCTAACGCATTTTGACAAAATAGTGTATAGCTTAAGTTCAACCCATAACCTATTCTATTTTGTGCCAGTTTGTATGCGGATAATTGGGTAGGTAAAATCAAGTAGGTACATATAATGACCATTGGGGTTCACAGGAAAATAGATATCTTGTATGAAAATAGATATCTAGTTTGATTGTAGATAAACAGTCAAACTTTCACAAAACACAATGTAAAGGCATATCGCTGAGGAATATAAACCCTAGAAATATTTCGATTCTCATGCCTTCAAAATTTAAAAGCGTTTTATTTGTAAGAGGCAAGTAAGCGAAAAAGTGGTTTTTATTTATTTTGTGCATAAATTTATATGAATGAAAAAAATTTAGAACATACAAAACCTCAAAAATAGTCTTAGCCGTAAAGGGGTATTTAAAAAAAAAATGTTTCATGTATATTACTTTTTAAGTCATGAAAAAACATTTTTTTTAGTGGTTTACGCTTATATTTTTTGTTACGTAATTAATAATTTTATTGTAGTTCCAATACATAGAAAAGCTTCAATTTATCCGTAGCATATTTTTTGATGTTCATAATGTAAACCGATTCGTCGTAAAGATTAATCTTAACATCTTAAGCCTTTGTTGTGAGCTCTTCCTTTTGCCCATAATCGATGCGTGTAACAGAAAGAGAAGTTACAAAGGATCATTTATTTTTTTAAGAGCTTAAAAACTTAGAGTATTCAAGGAAAGTATGGTATACTTCTGTAGAAATTCAGAACGCGGGGTCTTAAGCGCATATTGCTTTCTCATCTTCCAATGACTTAACTTTCTAAGAATGCTCTTTTGTTAAACATTTAGTTTAATATTTCATATCATAATGATTTTTGAAACAATGCATTTTTTTTTCGTTTATTATTTTGTTAAATATGTCAGCACATTTTTTTATATATACTAATCATTGTTGTTTAACTTTTTACAGGTTCTACGAGCTGTCCTGTCGCACCGACGTGGAAAACAAACCCTGCCGATTTGTAGACCGCAAGCTATACAATCAATCCCGCTGCGTTCAGAAGTTCTCATACACATATGCTTTGGTGCGTGATGGGGGCGATCATCCGCAGAGACATCAGCAGCGGCGCCAGAGGCACTTTCCCTCACTGCCCGATGGCGGCTGGATGCTGGACTACATCCGGGTGAGGAGCGGCTGTGCGTGCGAACTGAAGGCGAAGCGGAAACCACACAAGCCGCATGCGCACGAGCGGAAAAAACACGAGGTGGAAGCCATCGAATCTCCGCCCGACACTTAGTCGGCCTAGTTTACAATGTCACTTTTGGATCCATTGTGAGTATCTAAAATTAATACTATCTTAAAATGACAATTAATACTAACTTAATATAACAATACCGTAAAATAGTCAAGTCTCAACATCCAAATACTATCACATTTAGAATTAAATATAGAGCGTGCAGTTTTCTCTTTCTAACACCTTTTAGATTGTATTTCTAATCTTGATAGTTAGGCAGACACAACACTTTATATGAGACCTAGATGAGTTCTTTCCAAAAGCGAACAAATTAGCCTGAGGTGTTAAAAAACTTGAACTTCTCCAAACTCCTTTTCCAAAACTACCTTTTGACAAAGACACTTCAAATACATAGCTTGCAAACTATACAATACTCTACCAGCTACGATCAAACAAACTGAATCCTTGACAAAATTCAAACAAGATGTAAAGAAATGGGTTGTTAGTATTGGACGCCACACTATTGCAAATATCTATAAAATAAATCCTACATAGACAGAAAACAATTTGCACACGACCTAAACCATATAAAATAAATAAAAAAAATAGAATCACGTCAAATTTAATTCCATAAATAGATTTGACAGGTTTTACTATTTTCTGTACATCATTTCTTCCTTCAGTAAATGATAACTCTCTTTCAAATATATACCCACACCTCCAACCACCTTTATCTTATTATTGTACTCAAATGAATATGTAGCATTTATATTCTTTATAACTACCAAATATGTTCTTAAATATATTAATTTATGTACCCCTATGCCTGTCTCGACACAGGTATATTCTAGTGAGACAGGCATCGACAAAAACCTAATGTAAACATACTGTTTTTTAAATAAATAAATTTAAAAAATATGTATTATTTAAATGTGCTATTAAAATGAATTATTTTCCATTTCCGGTAACTAAAATAGTTACTTCGGACTGTTTTAAACTGATAAAAAGTGTTTTTAAAATAAAATGCCGTGTCCAGCTCTGGATATGTATACCAAAGTTGCAAATGTACCAACACGCCCATTCATGCTGAAGGTGTTTTCCTAGCGACAGGTTTTTTGCGCAGCAGGAACTGAATTCGCCTTATTACATCTGCAGGAACGTGAAATATATTATGTGATATGAAAGTGTTTTCCTTGTTTATTCAGTCAACATACCAACAGCATGTCAGTTTCACAAAATGAAGACTATCTGCAGGAAGAGGAAGATTGTCGCAATGTTACTTAAAGAAATTATGGATGATCATCAGGAAGAAGAGTTCATAATGAAACAATACATCATTATAAACATATCTTTCTTCACAGTATTCTTAAACTCTGGATCTTTCAAATCATAGAGTATCGCATGATTCTGTACAAACTCAATTAAACTTTCATCCTCGTCGGTAGAAAACCTGACTGTCGGCAATTTGGCATTACTTTGTGACATTTTGAAACCCTCGGGACACTGAAAACGCACTAGCATTCAAGAAACAATGGCGAAGAGAGGGCAAAAAGTGCTGTGTACAATGCATCAGACTAATCCAGAAGCAGTCGGGTCTATCGCATCGGCGCAATACGTTCCACACCGACGTGATGCTTGACTAGGAAAACACATTCATTCAGTTACTTAGAAAGAGTAGGCGGCGTGAAACGCTCAGCGTAACATGTCGTACACGGTGCAAAAAACCTGTTGCTAGGAAAACATACCTTTAGATATAAAGTAAAATTATGTATTTCATAGTTGCATTTAATGAAAAATTATATCAATTCGTCCTTGCTAATGTATAATTTTCTTTTGTTGCAGGGTGCGAAAGAAACAAGATGGTGTCCGTGGTTCCAAATGATTCCTAGTCAATATTGTTTACCATCAGTTGCTTTTTTACAAATTTCTCTTGTACAAATACAATATCACTTTTAAATTATTTCAGTGTATTTAATAGATGTAAGAAAACTTTACGTTTTTCAAAACTCAAAAATATGTAAAGACTTTTTTATAAATAGAAGAAGACGTTTAGTCATAATATGTGATGGTGAAATCAATAAATGACGAGACTTATATTTACAGTACACACTTTATAAGAAGGAATTCATTTTGATTCAGACAAGTAACCAACATAACTGATGTTTTTATATTAACCAATAACATAGTGATGCATCGATTCTAACACTCATGATTTTTCTCTAATTGAATTTGTAGAATTGATTTTTGTAGAATGAAAACAATCTGTGTAATTTCGATTCATAGATACAATACGGTGAGATGAAACCATTAAAATATAAAATTGTTAAGACGTCAAGTTTCAACTATTATTAGTAGGTCCCTACCCATTCGAAACTTTTTCAAAATACAATTAAGTAGTCGAATTAATTATTGTAATGTTGCATCACTACGTTTTAGTTAATACAGAAAAAAAAACAAAATATCTGAAATAAATACATGGCTGATATTTAATTCAGATTATTTAAAATATGCAAATTAGTTTTTGACCGTCATTTTATAGCATAGACAATTATTTTTTTCAATTAAATAATTATTGCTGATTTCTCTAATACCTATACATTTCTTAAATTCTCACATCTCTTACCATCACAGTATGAACTCGAGGAAGTTTAGAAAAAGGTGTTTTTAATTATTATCATTGAAACTTCTCAATATTATTATGACAATGTAAAGAATATTTTTATTTATGTAACTTTTGCTAGTACATGCAGTATTTCAGTATAATGCCGATTAGTTTTAATAATGTATTCCAAATAATATAACTTATAATTTAAGTATTAAAGTAAGGCTATAAAAGGCTGGTATGTAAGAGTTTTATAATTTGTCATTAGAAGTGTGTTCCAAATCAAACAATTTTAATGTTAAATTACAACAACAGATGTCTCCGTAATGATAAGATGAAAATTGTTTATGGTTATTTTTGTACCAACATTAGGGAGGAAATTTAAAACTTGTGTTTATGAATTTATAAGTAAGAAGGGTATAACAATATACATATATATATGCACATTAGATTGTTTGTCAAAGCGATTTATTTACAGTCTCTGCCTCATTGGAATGCATGTAAAATTAAGCATCTTTTGAATATGAATGTATAAGAACACTGATTTATAAAATTTTATTTAGAATAAATTTTAACGATTTAAAAATATATTTTAAACATGTATTATTATTTAACAAACTGTTGTGATGAACAAATCTGTAAAATATTAATTTTAAATTGACATGGTATATTATTTTATTTTTTGATTGCCGAATAAGGTTTTTAACTGATTGTACCAAATTAAAAAAAAAAACAAAATGCAGTTTGAATATGAATTAAATGGTTTAAATAGGTACTTATTATGCAACCATTGTCGAAATGCTCTTAGTAGTATTTTTCTCTGATTTTTCATTAGCAAGCTATGACTTTATTTTCAGCAGATTAGACAAATTCGTTGACAGATTTCTCTTCGGTGACATTTTTTTAAAAGGGTAATTTTTCATTGAAAAATTTTACTATGACATAATAAATTAGTAGGTAAGTTGTTTGACATTTTATTCATTTCAAAGGGTAAGAATTGTTACAGTTTTAGTTATTTCACGTTTGTGCATATTCAGGATCTGATAGAATTAAGTTTGGAATCTGTGATGGCATTGTAAAAATGAATACATTTTTTATTAATAGTTTTTTTCACGAATCATAATTTCAGTAAAGAAATTTAATGCCATATTATTCTTAATAATCTTTTTGTACATTAATTATATTTAAGGCGAGTATTCCGTGTTGATAAAAATATATTTCAATAGGTTGAAGAACATAATCTGGTTCAACAACACAAGTTTGTACGTATTACCGTAATACTCACAACTTTTCCTTTTTTCTACTTAAATAATATTAACTTACTAATTAAAATAAGGATGTATTATTATGAAGATTTTTAATTATTTAAATCATTTAAACTTTAATAATAAGTAGGTACTGACAAAAAAACCTCATTTGTGTTATGTATGTAATTATTAATTAATTTTCTCTTACTTTGAATAATCAAAAGGGCAGAATAATATCATAATGCTGTGTGCCGCGGGAGGGACAATTATGTTTTAACACGTCTTTGGTTGCTATTGTTTCTTAAGTTTAGTTAATAAAGATTTTAATTCTTGCCACTGTATATGTAAAATTTATCTTGAAAAGCTAATCCAAATATCAAAACAGAAAAATGAAGAAAAAAAACTCCTTTTTGTCCAAGGATTTTTGAAAATTTGAACAATTTTATTCTATTATGTATTTTTAGTTGAATTCCATGACATATTATTATTTAGTCTATTATAATTTTGTACTGAAATATTGTAAAACACTGAAACATAAAATAATTACATCACAAAATGCCAAAAGCCATTTTTTTTAAATTAAAAAACTTGATAAATGTACGTTTTTGCTCATTTTCAATACTTAAATTACTACTCATGACATTACACTAGCTTCCAATATCACATATAGGCTGTTATCGTTTAACGGTATATTTATTCGCTCAAACACTTTACTAAATCTGACATTGCATAATTAAACAAAGTTGAATTTTACATCAGTCATCTATGGGCCATGATTTATGTGAAATTCTTCTTGTTAATTTGTCGAGAAACATTCTAACTTATATTTTTTAAATTTTAACATGCCTACCTATTAAATTTGCTTAATCTCTTTGATTATATTCTGTAATAAATTATAATCTGTAATATAATATTACTATAACCTCCAAAGTAAAATAATGTTTAAACTCTTTCAATATTGTAATTGTTAAAATAAATTTGCCAGTTATATTATGAAAAAGGATTAAGAAAATGTGTACTACATTTTAATAAAGTTGTTAGGAAAGTAACTTTTTCTTCGGTAATATCCGACATAAGGGTTTACACATACCTGTATGTAAATACATTTTAAAATAATAATATACTATTGTGTTGCAAGCATTAAAAATTGTTTTATTTTTCTTCTTCCAGTTTTACATACATAGAGAGTTACATACAAAGTTTTACATACATAGAGAACATTAATATTCTTCAGTTCTTAAGCCAAGCAAAAATTTAAGCCACCCTTGTGGAATAATAAAATCAGGAATGGTTTGGATAATATAGCTCCTTCTAGATACCCGGTAGCGCACTTAGGTAGTGAACAAAAGGTAACTTTTTAACCGTTAAAAAATACTTATTATGTTGCTTTGAAATAAATAGGTTCCCTAAAAATCCCTTGGGCTGTACAAAATGAGATGAGCCGTTAACTCATGGCTGCATTTTGAAAGAGAAATATTACTGTCTTATTTGAGAAAAATTATTTCTTATCTTCTGTGTGCTGCACTGCTAATGCCTTTTTTCAGCACATTTTGTATTTTAGACCGTTTGGAGATATTTGTTAGTGCTCCATACAAGATGGCAATACCAGAACTGCGTGATTTCTACCTCTGATAGTCAGTTCTTTCTTCTTTCAGCCTGTTCAACTGCCGCATGGGAAACGGTGCCTGTCGGCCGCATTTGGACGGACAGTATTAAGCAAAAAAAGAACCAATCCACACAAATATAAACTTCTGAGATAAATGCCTTCAAGATTGAAGCGTTAGTAAAACCTGAGGAACATATTGACAAACAGATATTTTGGGAGTTCAAAAATATTGAAAGAATTTTTTAATTAGCTCCACACAGGAGGCCCTGAGGAAAATAATTTCAGTAATTAATTTTAATTTAATTAATAACTTTTGGGGTGCTTTGTGGAGGTTCTTTTAAAGGAGAGGATGTTCTGGGAAGGAAAAAGTGTGATGTGTGAGTAGGAATCTGGTGATCAGTGGGTCCAGAAGTGAGGGAAGCATGAATCCATCCCTTCCACTGCGGTTCAAGATAGAGAAAATTCTGCAGGAGAGGCCAAATTGCTTTCCTGAAGCAATCTCTCTTGATCCGGCCTGCCACGCAGTAAATGGGCAGACACATCTGACTCTAAAATTTGGGCTAACCTCACCTCGTAAACCCGGGCACCCCGGTCACACCAAACGTAGTCACTAGGGGTGACTTATGGCAGTGGCGTTGGTTATCCAATAAATGGTTCCCGGGGCGGCGGTACCCATAACCTCCTCCCAAATTTATATAATATTATCTGAAAACCTACTTTGTAATTGCCAACTTGACGGATTTCCCGTCATATCTGGCGGATTGGAGTGCTCCGAAACGGGAGAATTTTGTGTTTAACGGGATTTACAATATGACGGATTTCCTGATGGATTCGAATAAAGTAACAAAATACATAATTTTATAAGGGAAAATAGCCTATATTTATGGATTTATGGAGAAAATTTTATCCCTGAAATTCTCTAGCCACCTCCCCCCCCCTCCAGGACGGACCAAAATATGGGTGTCTGACGAAATTCTGACCGACGATCCATCACGATCTAGCGGGAACGGAGATTCAGAGTTGGCAACACTGGTAATAATGTGAACTACACATGAAGAGAACAAATTTAATATTTATAATATTACTAGCTGGGGTACCTGGCTTTGCTCAGGGAGTTGATATGAGGTTGAACTGACGTTCGAACCCACGATGGATCTTACCCCTACCAATGGGTAGCCTCACCATACAAAAAAGACTTTGAATGGTCCACAATGTTCCAGAAGATTCCACAATATTCGAGAGTGTTCTGGAATGGAATGTTCCACAGAGATGTGGGGTGTTCCAGGAAGTCCCCGAACATTCCAGACTATTCCCGAACATTCCACAACATTCCAGATTGTTCCGGGATGTTCTGGAATGTTGTGGAATGCTCTCGAATACTCTCGAATGTTCTGGACTGTTCTAGAAATTTCTAGAGGGCGAAACTTTTAGTCCTTATATCTTCAAAAGCACGCCCTTCAGGTAAAAATGGGAACCTTCTTCATGGATGGAAGATAGAGGTCTACGACACCATATAACTCCCTCAAACACACCGGGATTGGTTTCTGAGTTTTAGCAGCACATACATTGTAGTATACTTTTTTTTATAATATATATTAGTCATTCCGACAGAATCTTTTAAAAAATTCAATAATTTTCTGACTTTCTGAATTTTGTCCCCAGTGGTTCCTTTTTACATAACGCATAAACACATAACGTAGATTCGTAGATGAATGTTGATTGGATCTTTCAAAGATAGATGGCAGTAAAGTTTACAAATGGACTCTTATCGTTACCATATTATTGCACTATTTAACTTATATTACAAGTTGAGTGTTGGTTCCTTGTTACATAATACTGTCCAAATATCCCTTACCAAATTTATATATTTAGATAGGTCATTAATTTTTTTTAAAGAGATTGTGTCTTTTTTTATAATTCGAAATATTACAGAGGAATATGACAAAATAAATAAAATTTTGTTTGAGTTTCAAACACACGATTTAGTATATCGTTGACTGCCTTGTTGAGTCTCCCCGCTTTAAGATATTAACTCATTCAGACCCCACGATAAAATGGATGTTCATCGTTCAGCTGAAATGTCCAAAATTATTATCATCAATTGCAAAGAACAAAAAAGGTCAGGCAAGCATTAACCCGTAAGGGACGGCAAGAAATTTTAATAAATAAAAATATTTTTTTGTTAAACCCAACACAAAAACAATATTGAATTTGATAAAGTGACCTTTTTATATTTATCTTTAACTACCCTAGTAGAGGTTAACCAAATGAACATATAAGGTCGACATGCAATTGCAGTGCTTCGAACCGTGCTTAGATTCTTCAACCCTGCATTTGCAGGGCTTCGGCCCCTAGAGGTTAATTATGTCTAATATGTTCATATTGCTATTCGAATTGCAACAGTACATTTTTTTAAAATTAATGATGTATGTACAAAATTTATACTGTATGGGGGCATACATTAATTACGTTAGCTCAAAATTGGGGGGAGGGGGTCCAGTAAAATCTATTTAAAATTAAACTGAGGGGGGTGGGGTCAGTAAAACTCTCACGTCAACTTTAAAAGAATATATATTATTGTAGAGATAATAAAAAAAAATGATTAAATTGTTTCACTTCTTTAGTGTACCATTTTTCCCGCTGAAAAAATCTAATGGCTATTATGAAAAACATTTGTTTCGAGAGTAAGAAAAGAAGTTTTTAAAAGAGAAAAAAATGGTAGAGACAATGTAGACAATAAACAACTGTAGTGTAAATCTCATGTGAAGAGGAGGGGAGGGTCCCACCAAAACTCACTTAACCTCACCAATGGGGGGGTAGGAGTCTAAATTGATTAAAAAAAAACAACTCACGTAATTAATGTATGCCTCATATGTATAAAATTTCTGAATGTTGGTCTTGATCAGTTTTATTTACTTTTATAGGTGGTGCATGAACTTCAATGCTTAATGGTAATCAGCATATATTTAAAAAAAAAACATTATAAAGTTTATGAATGGAGACCCTGATATCTCACAATTTCTGAGCAGAAGGGTATTAGGATACAGGATCTTGTATATCGTAAAATAAACATTATTACGGTATACAAGAACCGGTGAAGTTAAATCACAAAATAAAAAGAGACCGTGACGGAACTTTAATTATTGAACCGTCATTATTTAAATATGTAAATTGTTATCTTTTTTATTTGTTGGTAGACAGATGATTTTGTCCCCCATGGTTCCTTGTTGCATAACACATAGACACATAACCATCTGCTCCATCTGGTCAAAATCATCTGCGTGCTGACAGGTTGTTCTAGTATTGAAGTGCTTATAATTTTTAATTTTTTTACCAGCTTTTTTCACCAAGGGCAATTTCTCGATGCCAAATCATTGCCATCTTCTTCTTTCACCGGTGAAATAAGAAGACGGCAATACATATCCGGCAAGAAATTTCGGTAAAAAGTTGCTTGTTTATTAGAGCCAAAAGCAACTGAATGGCATAATGTGTTCTTGAGAGCATTTGCTACTGTCATTGCTCTGTCAAGAAGTAGTAATCTACCGTTTATGATGTTACTGACCGAAAAATGTTTAGTTTTGTAGCCTAAAGAATGTATCCCTAAAGAATGCTACAGAATCTGGAAAAAACGTAAACCTAAAAAACCCTGGACAGAGCATTAGCGTGATTTTGTATGAAATACATTAGAAAGAAAGCTTTGACCGTCCAACTAGGAGATTTCCCATTTTAGGACAGTCATATTGCATAGTTTAGTTCACATTAGATAGCTCGCAGTAATCGTAACATCTAAAATTTTACAGTAACAAATTTATTTACCACTATACACTTTTATTAACCCATTGGCCACAGAATTAATGAGCTAAAAAATTGGCCTTTACCACTGAATTAATTTTGTATCAAAAATTGAAAACCTGCCTTGATGTACTAAATCCATTGTAACTTTTGAACTACATATTCAAATGAATTAATTTCTTTAAATTTGTTTACATATTAGAATAAGGTAAAGAAAAAGATAAAAATAAAAATATAAAAAATACTAAAATATGTGTAATTAAGGATACAAATATAACCTTGTCTTTTTTCGTAGGTTTTTTTTTCACATTTTTATTCATAAAGTTACAAAAAAATATAATATTCATAAATCGAGCATTAATAATTTTTGTTTTTTACTTACATGTATACTTTTTTTTTTTTTTTTTTTATAAAAGGCGGAGACGGTTTACAAGTATATGTTCCCGTGAGCACTTAGGCCATAGGCCCATTGTGCTATCTCCCATTTTACCTCAATCATTTAGTAACAACCCAGTCCCTTTAATAAAGTTCACCAGGGTTGTCACCGGATATGTGGCTATGTCTTCTGGTTCTACTGTGTGTCTCCCCAGGTATCTGAGCCTAGTTCCCACCAGGGCAGGACATTGGCACCATAAGTGAATTGGAGTTTCTTCGTCCTCTTCACATTTCCTGCATCTATTGGTGTTTTCCACTCCCAATATCTGCATGTGTCTCCTGAGATGGCAGTGTCCCGTTAGTAGTCCTACCAGTTCCCTCAGCGAGTTTCTGTCCATATTGAGTAGTTTCCTGGTTCGTCTAGGGTCTGGTCCTTTTATGAGTACTTTAGATTGTCTCATTCCAGGTGCCCTCTCCCATTCTTTGCAGTGCTGGGATTCGACCCACCTATCAATATGTAGTTTTGTGTGGCAAGCTGCTACTCCTACAGCCGGCTCGGATCCCACAAGTGGTGCTTTCGCCCCTTTCCTTGCTAGTTCATCAGCCCGCTCGTTGCCCTCAATACCTTTATGTCCTGGTACCCAGATCAGGGTTATTTTATTGATGGTAGCAAGTTCTGTAAGAATAGTCCTGCATTCCATCACCAGTCTAGAGTCGCATCGGTTACTTTCCAGTGCCATTAGGGCAGCCTGGCTATCAGAACATATGCTTATGTTCTTATTCCTGTACCCGATACGTATATTCTCCTGTGCGCAGGCCAAGATGGCTTTCATCTCAGCTTGAAACACAGTACAGTATGTTCCTAGAGGTATACTGAGTTCCCTCTTGGATCCCTGCAGACAGACCCCGGCCCCTGTTCCTTCCTCCATCTTGGATCCATCTGTGAACCAGATTAGTTCCTGTTTGGAGGTTGGACCTGGAACCGTGTCCCATTCCTCCCTTGTGGGGTAGATCACCCCGAACTGCTGTTTAAAGAAATAGTCGGCTTGTTTGCCGTCCTGCTTCATTCCAGCTGTCGGGCTAATTGCCCTCAGTCTTGTTCCGATCTCTGTATGACTGTTTTTGGGCAGCTCACCTCTCCATTGACCTTTACATTGTAACCTGTAGGCTGCCGCCATCGCTGCCCCCTCTATTTCTAGGTTTAGTGGGGGTAGGTTCAGCAGCACTCCCATGGCTAGTATCGGAGTGGTTCGCATAGCTCCCGTGATTCCTCTGCATGCGAGTCCCTGTATGTGGTTGAGTGTGACCATCACTGTTTTCAGTGTTGTTCTCCTCCACCAGACCAGGGCTGCATGCATGATCCTCGGTTTTACAACGGCTGTGTACAGCCATTGCATCATTTTAGGGTTGAGTCCCCACGTTCTGCCGCAGATCCGCCTGGTTGCCCACATTAGTGCGCATGCCTTTCTGCCCATAATTTCCACATGGTTTTTCCAGCTCAGTTTGGCATCTATGATGACTCCGAGGTACTTGACCGTGTCCGAGGGTTTTAACTCCTTTCCATAGAAGGTTGGATTGTTCCATCCCTCTAGTTTTCTTTTGCGTGTGAAGATTACTAGTTCTGTCTTGTCTGGATTGACCGACAGCCCTGTTTCTTCACACCATTCTTCCACTGTCGCCAGTGTTGATTGTAAGAGGCCTCTGGTTGTGTCTGCATCCCAACACCTTATTATGGTTGCAATGTCGTCCGCATACCCTTGTGTATAGAGGCCCCTGTTATTGAGTTTCTGGATGAGGTTGTCCACCACTAGGCTCCACAGCAAGGGTGACAAGACCCCTCCCTGTGGACACCCTCGTGTCACCAGTACTCTGATGTTCACCTCACCCCTTGTTACCGTAAGTATCCGGCCCGAAAGCATGTTCTTCAGCCACCTTCTGGTGGTTTTGTCGAGTCCATGTCTTTCTGCCGCTTCATCGATGGATTTAATAGTGGTGCAATTGAATGCTCCCTCTATATCCAGGAAGAGTCCTACCGCCAGTTCCCCAGTCGCCTGCGCCTGCTCCAGTTTGTACACCAACCTGTGCAGTGCCGCGTCAACCGACTTGCCTGGTTGGTACGCAAATTGTAGCTCATGGAGGGGTTTTTTCCTCAGTGCCCCGTCCCTTATATGTCTATCCATTAGCCTCTCCATTGTCTTCAGAAGGAAGGAGGTGAGACTAATTGGACGGAATGAGCCTGGTTTGTCGTAGTCGGTTCTCCCAGGTTTAGGTATGAACACTACCCTCGTTTTCCTCCATGATATGGGAATGTATCCGAGGGCGCAGCACGCCCTCAGGATCTTAGTCACCGGAAGTAAGATTGTATCTAAGCCCTTCTGTAGAAGTGCCGGAAAGATTCCATCCTCTCCCGCGCTTTTAAAGGGGTCGAACCCTTCGATCGCCCATTTAACTCTGGAGGGAGTAACTATTTTAGCCGCAGTGTCCCAGTCCTTACCTTCCCATGTAACTCGGGCTGGTGGTGGACCGGTGTCACCTGCTTCTAATTTTTTGTAACCCGGAAAGTGTTTCCCAAGCAGTTCCTCCAGCTCCTCTACATGTATACTAATTACGAATAAAATAATTTGGTATGATAGTTTCCAAAGCAATCAGGGACGTGCAGGGTCTCACTGCCAAAAGTCTAGAACCACTCGCAATTTTGAAGAAATTAAATGGCGGCTGGCTGCATACAAAACTTGGAACACAAATATCAGGGTAAAAACATAAGAAACATTTTATTGCCAATTCAATGAAATGAATGATTAATTACCTACAGAGCGTTCGGCATTTAATTTTTTTTTTCAAAAAAGTCACTGTCGTGCTGGTTTTCCGTTTTTTGGCGGACCTACTCTAGGCCAGCGGCTCGCCGGGGTTTGTGATTAAGTACCTGAGTTGCACACCCGGCAAGCCGCCGGGGTTTGTGGCCAATGGGTTAATTTGGCAGCCACCTCTAGAGTGAAGCCCCAAATTATTTGAAAAAAACCATTGACTCAGTGCAGAAACGGGCGGTCCGTTTGATAGATTCCCCTGTCTTAACAAACAGATTGCATTCTTCAAAGCAAAGGCGTCAGGTGGGAATGCTGTCCTTGTTCTATCGGTAGTTCAATGGAAGATGCTCCGAGGGACTAGTGTCAGTAATTCCTTCGGCATCGGTGCATAGTCGGGAAACGCACCCAACATTTCATTCAAAATTCTGAAAATACAGACTTTTAAATCAACAAATGGAAATTAAAAAAAGCAAACAAAACAATAAATTTTCGATTTATAGAAGATCTAACATTGTTCTTCGGAACCGTTGAATTATATATAGTTGACATTATTTACCTCATGAGAATGGGTCGTTTATACGACTCATGAGATGAGACTCTTGAGAACAGTTTGGCTGTGGAAAGATTTTCGTTTTTCCTCCCTCCTAAAACGTGTCCCATTGTTCCCCTTAAAATAAGACCCATCTTCATAACCTCATCTTCTCAAAATGACTTCCGCACAGCATTCCCAAAGATAACATAGGCTCTGAGGAATTTAATTTTCTCGGAACTGTGAGGAGTTGATGTTAAAAAAAATTATCTTCATCCATGTTTAAATTTGGCCGATTTCATTATAATTATGTTGTATGATAAATAAATTGTACTTTCCCATTTAGCTCTGATGAAAAGAGTTTGAGCAATTTCGGTATGGACAGGGGAAGGGAATGATGAATAAGAAAATGGGGAAGTACCTTCACGTACAGTATCCAAATACTGCTAAAGCCATTTCAAGCAATGCTTGATTCTGAATGGTGGTCTTTCACGACTTTCGCCAAGGTGATGCTGAGAGTATCTGCCCCCATGTGCGATTCTTTGCTTGAATACAATTACAGCGTGTTCACACACAGCTATAAAAGATGTAGCTTGGCCTATTACAGCATGTCGCTCGTCATACATTCTCAATGGGAATACATGGCGAGTGGTATGCTGAAATAGGCCAAGCTATATCTTTTATAGCTGTGTGTGAACACGCTCTTATTCTCAACACTTTCTCTCATATCCTTGTCATAATCCATATCCATAGCCATACTAATATTATAAATGCGAAACTGCTAGAGTTCGTTTATGATGCTTTAAGCATTAACCAATAAAAAGACTTTAAAAACTCATTCACCAATAGAAAGCTAAATTATATGCGAAGACTATAGTCTGTATATGATGGCAAGCTCTGGCGTTATAAAATTATAAATATTAATATATTATATTTGTTATACGTTTTCTGTCGCTAACAAAAGCGAGTTATTTCTAACGTCAGAAAAAAATCAGTTGATATTTTTTTTATTTATTAACAATTTTTTTGGTACAGTTGGTAAAATTTTGTAATACAAACTTTTTATTTTAATAGTTTTATAAAAGTAGAGAAAAACATAAATAGATTAGCAGATTAACCAAAAAAATCCCACATAGGCATCGCCAGTTCGTGGGTATACTTGAGTGTTTTTAAGACAGATAATTATTACTCATAAACATACAATATCTTGTAGAAGTTTAAAAAAATAAAAAATAAATTAAATTCAATACATAAAAAATAGATTCAGTGTTTACTGAAATACATATTCATAAGACATGTTCATAAAGATTAATAAAATTTTTGTTAAGTTACAGCAGGTCAGATGTTACAGCAAGTAAATGTTTGTGTCGATGGTATTTATCCAAGACTTTAATACATTTTTATACTTGCTGTAGGTGGATATATTTTTACAATCAATTTCTGTAGCCTTATAGAAAGCATTATATATTTTTGGTGTAATAAAATATGCATGTCTTTGCGCAAGCCTAGTGTTATACCGTGGAACTTCAAATACATTATTTAACCTATTACTAAAACGCTTTTCATTTTTTGTAAAAATAACATTTCGTGTAAATATATATTTTAAACATTGTTTACAGTAAATTTTTTTTATATCTAACAATTCAGCCTCATGGAACAATTGCACGGTTTTATATTTGTGGGCTCTAAGCTGGTAGGTACTCAGCCTCCTGGTCAGCTACTGCTCCAGAAAATTCAAATATTAGAATATGTTTTGTTTTTTTTGGACAAGCTTCTGTTTTGGAACAAATGTCAGATAAGAGTTCCTACATTAAAAATATATGTAATTCGTAACGATTATAAAGACTGAATAATAAATAGTGTAATTTTTTTATTATAAACAAACTTCAAAATATTTAATTAAAAATAAACATCCGAAATGTTTGTTAGCGCATAAATTCCGAACGAATGAACACAATCGGATAATTCTTTTTTTCTTTGAGCTATAGGCTCATATATATATATTTTGGCTTTATGAAATTTAGGTGGCAGGCGAGATGTTTGAAAACTGAAAGTAAGGGAATGAATGTATGAAATGCGGGAGGGGGTGGGGGTGGGGAGGAGGGGGGATAATTGATAAGTGCAACCGTTATAGTAATTTCCCGTAATACCATGCGAGCGAAGCCGCGGGGAATAGCTAGTAGAACTAAATGAGAATTTCAATTTGAAAATTTGAATGTCTTCAAAAGCAATTAATACACGGGGCTAATAATAATCATCAAGTAACACTGCAAATATTCCTAGGATTTTACCTTTTATTCCGAACATTAGTTTTGATACAATAATTAGTAAAATATTACCAAAGTATTATAAATAAAAAATTGCAAATACATTCAGAAAGGCTATTCCCTAAAATTTGTGATAAGAGATCGTACTCCCGCGAGAAGTGCTGTCAGGTTTGTATGATTTTCTAGTGCTGTTATTTGCTTTTTCTATCGGCCGAAGTCAAAATTTCAGCTGTGAGCTTTCACGTATTTTAGTTTGGGTCATTTAAACACGAATTCCTGCAAGTATGCATGATTATTTATTCATTTAACAGCTGTAGAAAATCACACAAATCTGACAGGACATCTCGCGGGAGAAGGATGTCTTAGAGAATAGCTCTTCTGAACCTTGATACCACTTGCATTGCAGTATATAAACAAACCACTCATCATCAATGTAGAGGCAACACTGCAATATTCCTGGGATTTTTCCATTGTATTCCAAATACCAGATTTAATACAATATGATTTAAATATTGAAATTTTACATGTATATTTTTTTATTAGTCACAAAAAGATACATAAATTACAAATAAATTTTATACAGCAATTAATTACATAATAGATATATTTAATGTACCCCCGTAAATTAGCTTGTGTGTATGGGGGGGTGTTATTACACTAGTTTTATTTGACATGATTCAATTCATGAAATGCATTCAAAGGCACTAAACATCACATGCATTGCAGGAAATTCAAAGCTCCCAAAGGAAATTGGACTTCTAACTACGTCACGACTTCCTAGTCAATCACCGCTCCATCGCCCCGATGAGACATTTTCCACGAACATTGGTACCTGTCTACACCATGTTTTTTGGAGAACATCCTCAATGACAATAGATATAAGGGCTAGTTTAGCTTGTTCTATTGAACACACCTTGTTGAGTTTGTAACATTATTTGACAGAACATATATCTATGGAAAGAACCATCTGACATCTGACTTTATACACAAAAAACAAGTAATTTGAAACGACATGAGTAGGCCGGATTGGTATATTTATGAGTAGGCCTTTCCGTGTTCATTTATAAGTATTGATAATATAATCTAATTGATAGATATTCGCATGAACTGCTATTTAACCGTTAAATCTTGCTATAATGGAGACGATGTACAATGCTGACCGAATTGCTTCTTCGGAATCCATAAACCCGGCAGATTTCTTACAAAAGTTATCTGAAAGTTTATTGTTTCCCAAGAAACCTTACGATAAACTTTCCCGTGATGAAGAAATAAAGGAATTGATGGGAATATCACTAACTGATGGAGAATTCAACGAAGTTGCACTAAATTGCAGGTAGGATCTTATAGTTCAAAATGTCATCAAATCTTTGACCAAAATAATCTATTTACAGTTACATACAAATATATACAGGGTGTAACAGCACTTACCCGAAGGATTTTAATCAGCGATTCCTGAGCACATCTGGAGTAAAAAAGAGATGTTATTTTGCAGGCGGATGATTTTTTTTTTCATTCAAAACATTAAAATTATTATTATTTATGTCTTTCTCCGCTTCTAGGTTAAAACAGAATATTTCTTGTTCAAACAGTTAGATTTATATTTATTATCACGAAAAGTAAATATTTATGATGTCTGAAGAGCCGAAGAGCCGCAAATTCCGACCCCTGACTAGAGGAACACAGAATTAATTTGCCATAAAAACTCTTTCGCAGAAACAATGCTATATTAATATATAATATTTATTAAGCGTCCGTGAGGTGATTTTTCACAAAAATGGCGCTCTACAAATTGTCCAATTATTATTATTATTATAACATTATATCAACGGAAATATTTCCTGTGAATGCCTGAGACACAGACGAAGGAGTACTATGACTAAATGCCTCTTGTTTGATGCGCACATCAAGCGGCTTGGGCGTATACAATAATAGACATCATTAAACAACAAAATTATGTGCTTACCGTCAAGCCGCTTGATCTTCTCCAAAGCCCATTAAAATGTTGAATGTATTTTTATCTCTGTGTAGTGCCGAAATGAATGTGAATATTATCTTTGTTTTGCCAGTCCTTACTCTTTGGATGGCTGTGTGGACAATTGGAATGGATTGAAAATTGAAGAAACCGATACAGAGAGTGGTGTCAAAGCTATATTTAAACCGGTGGAAATTACACCGGAGTCATTGAAATTTAATTGTGTCCAGAAGGCGAAAGATCTAAGAGAAAAAAACTTGTTCTCTTTTAAAACCCTGTTAAAGTACAGCAACGACAAGTGCCCTATTAGTAAGGTAAGTGAGATTATTATTGTAGTCATCAAATACTCTATAAAAATAATACGCCCGGAGTCTGACATTTTCCAGACGATGCGATGAAAACTTGGTACACTAGCCTCTAGCGGTGCGAGTTCTGTGGGTTGGTTTTCTTTTCTACATTTTAACCCTTAAGCCTCGGGACTATTTCCGCTTTGCGATAAAATCCAAATAAATGGAATGGGGCTCAACTATCACAGAATCAATAATTCGATTAAAAATATATTGAGTTATTTGTTATACCTTTTCGTTTAGCAAGTCAAAAATGCAATTCTTTTGTATTTTAAGTATCGGTTGCCTACCTCCTTTCTTCTTGTATTCATGATAGAGTGTCAATTCTTAATAATTATAGTACTAATCATAAAATTTTACTTTGCTCTATAAGTTATTATTAAATTTACTTTGCTGTATTAGTACGCAATCAGCGTATTTTTTGTGTCTTTTTTTATTATTTACCATATTTTTTTTACCTGCCCACGCCCCCACTGTGCGTTCTCAACACCCCCTAATTTTCTCTTGGTCTTCTACTGCCCCCTGAAAGTCTCAAACGCCCGCCAGGGGGTGTTATCGCCCACGTTGAGAACCTACGATCTAAACGGTGTAGGAAAGAAAATACCGGTCTATAATTTTGTGTTTGTTTTATCCAATTTAGGTCAAAACCGACACTCCTCTGGACTTGGTGCCTGGCAGTGATGTCCTCTTCAGAGTTAGGATCTATCATCCCTTCAAACATATTGTGAGTTTTTACAACTTACTGTAGTAACTTCCTTACTGTAGTCAACTTGTTTTGAATGAGTTAACCCCTCAGGCCCTGGGCCTATTTTTTATTTTATATTTCATCATATTTTTTAATAAACATAGTAAAACAAATTGTTTTATGTTTTTCATTTACCCACAAATAATTGCCCAAGATGCCTCTAAAATCATGAAACATTAAAATCTTTAATCGCCTATATCTTTTGATTTAAAGCACAAATAAATAAAGTAGGTCATATCCCTACTATGTATTTGATATACCTCTCGATTACAAAAACAATTTTTCAGTTTTGTTGGGTATTTTGATCTAAAATCCAAAATTAAGATTTGTATGAAACGGCTGAAACGTGCTGCCCGAACATTCCTCTTGTGGGGGGTATTCTAGTCTAGAGACACGAATTTGGGCGTTTTTTCGAGCTCCGTAAAATTATTTAATAAATAAAAATTCTTTTATTTATATTTTAAGAATGTAAAAAAAATATATTCAAAACTCGAAAAGTTATCGGCTGATAAAGTGGGGGGTCCAAAAAAAGGGATGTCATGGCAGGGATGGTTCCAACCCTTCTGGTCATCTGAAACAAAAAAAATCCAACGGATTCTTGTAGATGGAATTTTGGTATCCGGTTGCATTTTTTTTTCAAATAATAAATTTTTATTTCTTTCACATGTCGCCAAGACCAAAACCTAATGCCAGCACACTTTTACAATATGATTTGCACCGTCCCTTACTGTCGAATTTGTGTCAAACTTACTGTGGAAACGTGTGGGATGAGGGGCTATGTCAAGCTGTAATGTTACCCAGCTTTTTATTTGAAAAAAATTTCCCTACAGAACAAAGCTGGTATTCTATTATTTGAAAAAAAAGGAACTATAAAAGCTAATCATTATTTTAAATCTTCCGGAAGCTTCTGCAACAAGATGGCCGCCATTAATTTGACAGTCTTCTGCTCAATTTTAAGTTTTTGTTTTGTTTTGTTTCTAGTTTGGTATGAAAGCTTTGAACAATCCCCGGTTCTACCATGATTTAGTTGTACTCGGAAGTGACACCCTCGACGTGTTGAGAGATAAAATATTATGTTCCAACGACTTGGCGTGCAATACTGACGTCAGTGAAGATCCTGAAGCAGAACCTACTATTCTCACAAAGGTCAGTACCACTACTGCTACAATACACAGCATTGAATATATCTGTCCGCTGACATTTATTTATTTATTTACGGACAAAGACCATTAACGGTTCCATGCCAACTCAGAATCAAGCCAACACAACACCTCTTTGAAAAGTCATTAAGAGCTATGAAAAAACAATTTTAAAAAGCCGATAACCGTAACCTGACGTAACCTATTTAACCAATTTTTTTATATATTTTTTTCATCACCTTTAACCCTTTGAGGAGTATTACCGCACTTATGCGGCGGTACTCGAAAGATCCATTTGGAGTATTACCGCGTACGTGCAGCCGTACGTAATTTATTCAAATTTTTTTATGCCATGTTTGTAATTTCGATTAAATTTATGATTTATAGATAATACAAATATATTTTTTAAATATTTTTACGTATTATAACAAAATATAAGTAAATGATAAAAAAATATCTCACTAATCAGAGGGTTAATGTGTTGGCCCGAAAGCCCGAATAAACAACACCCCTGCCGTAGGTCACCCCAAGTGGTTCATTACATTTGGTGACATAGCAGAGGTTCCCGCGTTCATGGGGTAAGGTTTGTCTAGGTTTTGGTGGCGAATGCGTTTGCTCACAGCATTGCTTACAGCATTGCTTACAGCATGGCGGGCCCGATCGAGAAAGACTGTTTGAGGGAGACCAAACCTAGACCTCTCCAGCCGGACTCTCATGTATGAATCTCATCGCCTTGCACTGCAGTGGGATTCACACGTCCTTCATTTCTGGACACATTGACCCCCAGATTGATTGACTTAAGCATTTTGTATGAAAATATGAATTAATTTGCCCCTCAGACGGCCAAATTAGAATTTGGAGGCAAAATCTCATTTTCCTGGGTTCCTCCCAGGATAGCGTAATGAAATCTGTTTATTTCATTATCCTACAAGGTCCCCAGGTTTTTGAAATGGAAAAATTGTAAAATTAATAACAGAAATTTTACATAAAATAAGAAAAGAATTTTTACAATTTCCCCGGTGATAACTTGCCTCAAATAGTTATAGAAATCAATTCAATAAGCCTCAATAGAAATATATTTATTTATACATTTTTAAATTCTTACTAGAAACATGCTGGTAATATTTACAATATTCAATACAGAAATGATCACCATTTCAAGATCAATGAGAGTCCAGCGATGGTGGCACGGTACTCAAAGATTTTTAGGTAAATTTGGGCCTAATACGTCATAATACTGATTTTTGGGTAAATTTGGGCCTAATACATCATAATACTGATTTTATGGTAAATTTGGGCCCAATACATCATAATACTGGCTGTTCAGTTTCATGTTTACTGCCGGCCGAATCTTCCTGAATAAGGTTTTTCATGGTTTCCTTATTCCCGAAGGCAAATGCGGAAGAACTCCAAACAAAAAGGACACAACCGCCTCCTCCCACTCCCAACATAACACGTACACATATGTATATATAGCCGCTGGTTGCTGATGTTGATGCAAGGCAAAAAATGCAATTTTCGTAGGGTTTTTAGATAACAATTTTTCCCTACCGATGAAATTCAAGACCTCTAAATCTATAACAGTCATGTAATATTTTGAATACCCACAAGATGTAAAAATTATGAGGCGAAAATACGCCATTCTATTTGTATAAAGAGCGGAAGTTTTAAATTCAGTAAATTTAAATTATTCACCTCTTCAAGGCATATAAGAATCTAGAAAATGAAAAAATATATATAATTTGGGCCAGATGGTCCCGAAAATGCGAGAGGACGCAGGCCAACAAAATCTGATGATTCGAGGGTGTGACCGCATCGGTTACAGCGTACAACCCCTTAAATGTATTGTTTTTCATTCTCTCTCACTACAGTATATTATTTGATTGAACAACTGTGTTTATTAGAATTTTAATGTGTTCATAATAGATAATAATATTTACTATGAATAATTTGCCTAACTCTAATATTCAATAATAATATCTAATATAGGCCCTACACACAATCCGATTTGCAGAACTTGCAGCTTGTTGAACTGCCAACCGAATTATTATTATTCTGATGGCTCAACAAAGGGAATAATAATATTTTGGTCAGCGGTTTTGCCTACACACATCCAAATTGCAGAATCGCAACATATTGGGTTCTGCAAATCATGTTTTATGGATCATGCAATATGACCTGTTATTTTGATCAATGAAATGTAATTTTTTTTTCAGGATCACTTGAAATCCGGATTTTTATTCATTCACGGAACATTCTACAATGACCACAGAAATGCCAATAATATAGATTACAGCGAATGCATCAGGAAGTGGGCCAGTGAAAGGAAAATCGGACCTCTCGCAACAGCTGTAATGGAACAAACCACTTTTAATCAATTGGAAATAAAATTAGGATATCCACAGGTATGACTATTCCTGTTTGCATATAACGGCCTATCGATTTTTGCGACGACAATGTAAACTCAAGTTAGGTTACATAGCTTTTAGTAGGAAAACGTATCCATTTAGTAAGACTCCGTTTTAAGTGACCAACTGCTTAAAGTGACCTATTTTAGTGATAATTCGTCATGTTAGAATGACGCGCAGTGTTTTGTTTACAAAACCTACGCACCAATGCCTCGCCTCCCCGCGCCTCGCTTGTGACTAGGATGTTCGACACAATGAGTTCCGTGTAACAAAAGTGTTTTTCAATTGAAGAAAAAAGTGCTATATTACACCATTTAGAAGTCGGTGAATCAAATGTAACCCTCGGAAGGAGTTCTGATACATTTGTTTTCCTGTTTCTTTGCCAATTTGCTCTTCTCACTTGACAAACTGCCGACCCCTGGCCTAGACAAGCCTAGGTATATAAAGTCGTTCACCATTTCTAAGTCTGTGAGAGCATTATTTGTTCTTACAAAGGTGTTTGCTCTGTCGATCACCATTAGTTTTGTTTTGGTCTCGTTGATCAGTAGATTAAACTTGTGGAGTAGTAATTAAATTAATTTTTAATAATCTGTTTTTATAGTGTCGTGTCAAACTATTTGACAGTTCCATGAATATTTCAAGCTCCATAGTTTGTGATGGAAGTGATGCTGTGAGCTGAAATTTTTTGCATTGATATTGAAATTAGAAACAGGAAAAAATGGGCATATTTCATGCCGCTGCATTTCATCACATATTTCGCTAAGTACTTCATACATACAGATTTTCTACTTTTTACTAGGGTTAAACTTTAAAATGCTGACCTTTTCAATTAAATGTATCCCATCGCGCTATGTTTTCTACATACTGCTTAAGTTTTAGGGAAACATCGTAATAATGGCTACTAAAGATACTTAAAATAAAATTCTCCACTGTTTTGTCCAAACACGTTTTTCTAGTAACTCTTCTAATGATTCGTCCAATGCAACTTGCCATGGTTTCCGAAGCAACTATTTCACTTTTTTGCTTCTTCTACATAAGCTGTCCATTTTTTCCTACAGACGGACGTGTAATTATCCTAATCATTGCAATGATATTGGCTTTAAACTTCCTAGTATTATGCAAACTGCTCTAGCTTGTGCCGAGCCAGGATAGGGCGTGGGAATACTAACTTACTATCCTGGCTTGAAATACTAGTCTCGTGTGGCTCAGGCATTACTCATTGCCGCCTTTGATTTCAAAATAGTGTCAGATTGCCTGTTATAATTCTAACATTTTTACAGATTGCTGCTTTTGTTTTTCATTTGTTATTTTTTTTATTTGTTTCTATGAACTTGTTGCCATTGTGTTATTTCATCATAATGGAGCTTCATGGTGGGTCGATATTACAGATTGCCACATTTGTTTTTCACTCTGCAGCTGATTTCCGTGTTTGAAACTAAATCGCATTTTCAAATAGAAATTGTAGGCCGAATTACAGTTTTTGGTTCTGAATTCTGACACATATATTTGATATCTTCAAATTTGCCACATTCGTAACTCATTTTTCTCAAAATTATCAAATCGCCACCTTTGAAATTAGACGACCCAAATATTTCCCTCTACTTTGTTTCAGTACACGCCAAACTTTAATGCTGATCTGAACTTGATACGATCCATTCTCGCGCAGGTGTATGACTACAATAACTGTAAGTGAAAGAGAAAGATTCGTAAAACATACGGGCGACAGAGAAAGGCATCGGCGAGGAGACACCCCGCTTTTCTGATTTTAAACTCACCTATTACGACGATTTCTGTATCAACGTCATGTCGGTATTAAAATTTGGCATGTACTATTCATGGATCTATTAATTCCAGGTATACCAGCATCTCGGCAACTGCGAACACCTCTTTACCTTTTCCGACATTGAGGTGCTCCAGCCTTTCCACAGCTGTCACAGCTCCAGCTATCCCATGTACACGGCCATAGCGATCAAGAAGGCCCGTTACTGCATCATGTGCGGTGACTACGTGGCCAAGTGGAAGGTTGAGCAGAACGAGCGACTTCCGTTCGACCCTTCGTACTTCTGTGATGGCTGCTTCTACAGCTATAATTACGTGGACGGAGTCAAGGTGGGGCAATTCAAGGCATACCCTTATTATGACTCCGTTGTTGCATTATAACGTATAATAGTACATTTCACAAAACTGTTCCTTAGATTCTACTCATTTGTCATTAACTGGTCGATTTAAGCTTGTGAACTTGTGTCAGAAGGTTGTAAATGTTTTCCATGGATAAAAAAATCAAGGGCGATGGGCCAAGAGTGGTGAGCCATTATCCATATCAAACCACGCGCAAAAGTGCATGAATTTTTATACATATTAAAAAAATACATTTCTTTTGTTATTTACGTATGTGCTGAGATGAAAGGAAATATAAATAGAAAAATTTCAATTGCTTTTATTTTCCTTTATTTGTAATAATCATGTTTTCAGGAAAAGTATAACAATGAAATAAATAATAATATAAAAAATATAAAAAAAAAAAAATTTCATGAAGGGTTATAAAATGTATTTGTGTAATGTCATTTCAAATTCGTTAACCTGCTTTCAACGTGACATCTCCTTTTAGTCATTAGTCAGAGAGAGAAGTAACATAAAACGTTATAAGTTATTACTAGGAGGCGGAATGCGGAGGCAAAATGAAAATTCAAGAGCTGCTAATTGTTAAAGGCAAAACAATTAAACTGTCTTTATTTGACCGGTCTAATATGTTTTATGGGGCCAACAGACTTAGCTATAAAAGATCATTTGGTTTTGGCCTATTTCAGCATATCGCTTGCCGTACATTCCCAATGTTTTTGCCTCCGCCATCCGCCTACTAGTTATTACATATCTTTGAAGTGTCCTCTTATATGCCTTAGTTGAGAGATGTACTCTCAAGTCATCGCCTTGCTCTGAGGAATGGATTCATGCATCTGCCACTCCTGGACACACTGAAACACTAGATTCCTACCCACCCCTCATACCTTTTTCCTTCTCAGAACTTCCTTTCCCTAAAAAAACCCTCCACACAACATCCCCAAAGATACCATAGACCTCGTTTTTCCCCGATTTTTTTTTTCTCCATAGTTGTAGATACTCCCAACATTGCCCAGGTGAAAGACCTAATAGTGAATACCACCAGAATGGAAAATGTTGTTTGAAATGGATTAAAGCGCGTTATTCAACCAGATTTGAAAAGCCAGGTATCTACTTCCCAAAGTTCCACATCCTCATCTACCCCTGCTTGAGGACCTGCATCAGTGTTGAACAATAACAGAAAAGAAGAATAGCAACTATCAATCATCAAATATCACGAAATTGTAATGATAAAAAAATAATAAAACTGCAATCTACACTGCACTTGGAAACTTGTAGTATAAGTTGGATACTGGTACAACCCATTTGAGTCTAATTTGCAGTAACTACACATTTTCTTGATTTGAACTTTGGTTTGTGTGTGAATGAAGACTGAAATTTAATTTTAAGTTGCATTAAAAAAAAAAAAAAATCGTAAGTCTAAATACTCAAAAAAAAGATTTTTTGGTTCTCTATTTGATGACCAGTTTCCCGCTTGTACTACGAGTTTCCAGACACTGCATGGGTCTATCCTATGTGCAATACCAAACATGTGGTGTAAATATTTGACATACACATGAAGGACATTCAAGTGATTGTCTAAAAGAGGGCTGATGGAAGACCACACCTTTTGGATTGAAAACTTGGATAGGAAGAAACTGAAAGCCCTTTTCTCCAGAAGGCTACTCAATATTCGATACTTATGTTGCAAACGGTTCCATGCCAACTGAGAATATAGTCAACTCAACACCTCCTTGAAAAGTCATTAAAAGCTATGAAAAAAAAAAATTTAATTAGCCGATAACCCCTAACCTAACGTAACCTATTTAACAAATTTTTAATATATATTTTTTTATCACTCTAAATGACTGATGGTTCTGAGTTGGCTTCATTCCGAGTTGTCCGGTCATTGTTGCAAACTCACCTCACAAACAACTTGTCATGTATGTACACATCGCTAGAGTAGTTTCATCATAAGATCCTCGGGTAAAGAATGGTTCATATTGACCTTGCTCAGAAATGCATTATTTTTTTTAAGGGTATCAATTTGGAACAATGAGTAAAGTCATTGCCGTCCAGACGCATAACGGCTGCAGTAATGCAAAACAACCGCCCTCGTGGTGAAATGGGTCAGCGTACTTTTCCATATCACAAAGTTGTACGAATTAAATAATATTTTCTCATCACTCTCATTCAAATTAGCCAGTATATACATTTAAAAGCACTAATTTCACATAACAAGTATAAAATTAATTATACATTATTTTGAAGAAAAACACACAAATTATTATTTCCATAAATTAATTTGAGTCATCTGTAAATTAAAAACTAGTTTTCTTTTACCTCCGCATGCCGTGATAACAATTAACGAAAAAACATTACTTCACAAACTTCTTGTAGTTTTGGTCAAAATGTGGACGTTTGAACAGATGCACTGCCTCAACACTACTAACCGCTATTATCCAGCCAATGATGTGTCTCGAACGGACACTAACAAACTTACGCTTTAAGACACGGGTGAAACTACTCTACCAACATTAGCATTTTTTTCATTGTTTATGCGGCCCATCAACTTGGCTGTGCAAGATACTAAAGAAAGAAAGAGGCGAATGCAAGTATTCGCACATTCAAGCATAGATAAAATTAAGTTAGTACATTATCATGTTAATATACCACGAAATAAAAAATAACTTCTTTTTTTTTTAAATAATAGTACTATACATATTATATGCTATCTTACTCATAATTGCACTCAGAAAGCGAGAATAGCATCTGTTGAATTGTGTCAGAGGAGTTTGGATATCAATTTTTTGTTACGTTTAGAACATAAAACTGGTTTTCTTAGTGAGGTGAGTGAGTCTGCGTAAGAGTCCGTAAGCTTTAATAATTGTTGAACAAGCAAATGGTTTTCCTCAGAATTTTTGAGCTTATTAGAATTTTAGACTCCACTCGGAATTGTAGAACGGGTTCCAAATTCATCAGGCATTCAGAAAAATAAATTTTTTTTAACTTGAGTATGAATCTGTGTGCATTTCACCAGGTTCAAAACTACACCCAGAACTCGAAAATGGTTTTCCTCAGATTGTCGCAGTACATACTATGCAACTTTAACATTATAACTGCACTTGGAACGTGAGAATGGTATCCTTGGAAATCCGTCAGTTCAAAATGAATCCGCAACTGGATTTTTTTTATTTCTGAACACGAGAGTGTTTTTAATTTAAGAATGAATCTGCGTACGAGTCCACATACAATCGTAGGCCAAAATCAAAATGAAAATCTGACTAATGCTGATTTACTTGAATTTTAAAAATAGGGTGGGTCCTAAGGAGCTTGAACTCCAGTTACGTAAGTTTTCACCACGCAACGCCAATTGAGAAATAAAAATTAAATTTTCATGATTTTAGAGGTAACTCTGACGACTATTTGTGCTTTAATGTTAATTTTTAAAATTGCTTAATTTACTATACTAAATTAAAATTTCTATCCAAAAACGCTTTTTACAATGTTTTATTTTATTTTTCATTATATTAACCCAATAGCCACGATTATTTTTTTAATAATTACAATCAACTCACTAAAAATGCCAAGTTGTTTCTTTTTTTTACATTAGCTCCACACAGGAGGCCCTGAGGAAAATAATTCCCCTCAGGGCCTGTGTCATCTTTGGGGATGCTGTGTGGAGGGGTATTTTTAGGAAAGGAAGGAGAAAAACTTCTGGGAAGGGAAATATCATTAGGGGTGGTTAGGAATCGGGAGGTCAGTGTGTCCAGGATTGACGGGTGTATGAATCCATCCCAGTACTGCTAGAGAAGTCAAAGGGACCTCCTCAACCATTATCTCGCGATCTGGCCTGCCAAGCAACTGGTGGGCAGACGAATCGGCCACCAAGACCTGGACAAACTTCACCCTATGAACCCGGGCATCCCTGCTAAGTCACCAAACGTAGCGAACCGTTTGGGGTGACCTGTGGCAGATGTGTTGGTTATCCAATAAATGGTTCCCGGGGCGGCGGTACCCATACCCGCCTCCCAAATTGATTTGTTTCTAAAATCATTTAAAAATGAAACCTACAATGGGCCAAATACCATAATTTAAAACACAAATATATAAAATAGCACATATTAGTTTTAGATGTTTGCTACATATACCTTTTGATTAAAAATAATTATTTAGTTTGGTTGGATGTTTTGACCTCAAATCTAAAATTAAGTTTGGTGAGTAAAAGACTGCGCAGCCGCCCCCATTGTGCAATTTTTAAATTGGAACAAAATGGTAAATTTTGTTTGACTGTGATGTCATATAACAATGAACAGAAAATACAAGACTGCATTACTCATTGCCCCTGAACCTAAAATAGTAATCTTAGAGACGGGTATGGGTACCGCCGCCCCGGGAACCATTTACTGGATAATCAACACCTCTGCCATAGTCACCCAAGCTGTAAACATGTTACGTTTGGTTACTTAGCAGGGGCACCCGGGCTCATGGGGTGAGTTTTGTCCAGGTCTTGGCGGCGGATGCGTCTGCTCTGCAACTGTTGCGTGGCGGGCCGGATCGAGAGAGACTGGTTGAGGGAGGCCTTTTGAGCTTTCCAGCTGACCAGTGATTCTTAACGGGGGTGCCAGCGCCCCCTGGTGGGCATTTTGGAGGTCTGGGGGGTGGGGGGCGTTTTTAAATTTTTAGCATTTAGGGGGCGCGCTGCAGAAATTTAAATGGGCAGAATGTCAATATAGAAAATAAGCTCATTCACGAGCTATGCATACTGATATTTACCTAGTTATTTTATTTAAGTATTATCATACGTACGCGATATGAATACGACATAAGAGGCAATAAATACATAGGTATTGTTCATAAAAAATAATGTTTTATTTAGATACTTCTCATAAATTTTTATTTGTTGTAGGAAATCTATTAATTAGAAGTGTAAATTTTAAACTTTGTTTCGGCGAGGGGGGGGGGGGGGGGGGTTAAGAAACGCTGCTCTAGACCATAGGTTCTCAACCTTATTTTACCCACTTTCTAAAGCCCTATTTTTTTATAAGGTGGGAGGGGGGTTTATAATTCGATATAAAATATATTAAATTATATGTTATAGTTTTTTGTGTTCTTTTGTGTTTTAAGTACCGGGTTGATACCCCCTTCCTTCTTGTATTCATGATAAAGTTTTAATTCTTAATAATATCTAATAATACATGTACGATGATAATATTACGTAATAAAAAATTTAAATTTTCATGTCTTCCAATTTAATGTACTTAGATCTGAATGTAATGTAATCTTTCAATTCAATTTTCATCCTCTTTCCGAACTACCGAAATATGTGAATTTTTGCACATCTGATAAAAATGATAACAATACATACAATAACAAAAATTAAACAATATTAAAGTTTGCTTTGCTTTGTTAGTACGTGATTAGCATGTTTTTTTGTATTAAACCATATTTTTTTACCTGCCCACGCCCTCACTGCGCCATCTCAACACCCCCTAATTTTCTCTGCCTTCTGCTGCCCCCCCGAAAGTCTCAAACTCCCACAAAAAGGCGTCATCGCCCAGGCTGAGAACCTATGATGTACACTCTGCACGCATTCTAAATCGACTTAGGATACGTTCATAAATCAACTTAGGAAGTGCTCAAAAAGCAACTGGGCGTTTTAAAATCGAACGAATAATCGATAGAACAACGTGCGCCGGATGCCAGGTGCTATGGGAATGAAGTTTTTGTATTTCAATCAAACATGTAAATTACGATTTTGGCGCCCCCCAAAACTACAGCCCGGGCAGGTGCCAAGGTTTGACCCCCCGCCCACGAGATCCGGAGTTGCCTAGGACCGTTGAGAAGTTATCGAAAGTTAACTTATCAATCCTTATCGATCGACAGTGCGAGGGGGTGCGACTGTGCTGATATCTTAATGCGTTACCTATGTTGCTTACGTCGGCCAAGTGTGACCTCACCTTTAGCCTGTTTTATAATTTAATGCATTTTTAAGGACGATACATTGTTTCACAGGTTTCAAGAATACTCTTTTTGCTACCCAAAATCTGTGTCTAAGTGTCTAACTCAAAATCTCGAATTTTCGAATTGTAATTCACAGTGTGATATCATCATAAGAAGTCCACATTTTTACTCTATTGTCATTTCACTTCTAATTCACACAGCATTCCCAATAATTAACATAAGTTCGTGTACTTAATAAAATAAATGGCAAGACCCTGAACGAGTGGGTTGGTATGGTAAGTACCATGTAAGTAGATACCTATTGATCATTACAACAAAAACCGCACAAGAATGCGTATAATAGTATATAGGTGGCATAAATGCAGTATTCACTGAATTGGTCACAATGCGTGGTGATCTGTGAATAGGGCGGAATCAGGCCACGGCTCGCGGTCGCTAATTAACTAATGGATTAATGGAGGCACAATGGACCCATTTCTGTTGCAAATCGAGAGGCTGACGGAAGAATTATGTGTTAGATTCCGAATTTTGTCCGTCTGTCTGTCTGAAGCCATTGGGACCACGGCATCTTCAAACTGCGAAGCGGGGAATATATCTGGCTATTCTATTTGGGAGGCGGGTATGGATTCCGCCGCCACGGGAACCAAGACCTTTGCCACAGGTCACCTCAAGTCGTTCGCTACGTTTGGTGACTTAGCAAGGGTGCTGGATCGGGTGAGACGGTTGAGGAGACCATTTGATCTCTCCTGACATCGCCTTGCACCTCAGTGAGAGGCGTTAGATTCCGTTACTCCTGGACACTACCCAGATTCCTACTCACCCCTCACACCTTTTTCCTTCCAGAACTTACTCTCCTTTTTTCTAAAAAGACTCTCCACACGCCATCACCAGAACCTAGGGGAATTATTACCCTCGGGGGCTCCTGGGTAGAGCTAATCTTAAAAAAAATCAAATCTGTTCACAAACCCATAACTAAAGCCTTTACAAGCAATGTTTCAATTTTGAAAGGTGGTCTTTCAACAAGGCGATACTGAAAGTATTTTTCATTCGGAATATGATGAAACTATTATATTTTTAAAAATTATATTTTATTACGTGCAAACCCACGTACGAGGGGCGGCTGAAAAGTTTTGAGCCTAAGGTAATAAAAATGCTGATAGAAATGTATAAAAAATTTATTTATCCATATAATATACCACTAATTCAATGCACTTCCTACATTTATTAAAAAGAGCTTTAAACCCGGTAAAAAAATATTCGCTTTTGAAAAAATATTAATTTTGTTTGCTCATTACAGGTTTCGTATCCGCGATATCTGGTAGGTATGTACATTAGATGATATTAGGTACCTATATTATAATCATGCAAATTTTATGCAGGCAACATAATATATGTTTAAGTACCTATCCATTATATTCGTGCATGTTTTCTTTTTGTCGCCTTTTATTTTCATAAAAAAATTCCAAAAATACATTACCTACTCTATTTTATGTGCAATATAAAGACAGCCAACCGGTTGGGCAGCGTTGTGAGGCGGGTATAGCTAGGGGTTGTGGGAAGGGATAATGCGGGTCTTGAAGAGGACCGGATTACACGAAGGAAGGAAAAAAATGTTAACCTCAAAAGCTGTTGTTGTTTTTCGTTTTTTCCATCGAAAAAATTGAAAAATTAGTGACACTAAGTAGGTACGCAGCGTTTTCGAAGTGAAATCGCGAATTTCGCGTTATTCTCGTAAACATGGTGAAATATTGATGGTTATCGCAAAACGTGAAATGTTCGAGTCTTAATTGGTCTCATTGTTCATTATTCTGAATAATATTCATTATCATTATGACCGGTCAGTGGCTGAGTTGGCATCGCGTTTCGGTCCCATCCAGGCGTTGTGACTATAATTCCTCGGCTGGCTAAACCCTCCACCATGACACAAGCAAGGTTTTCCAACTTGCTATGGTGGTAGTAGAAGATTTTCAAATATTGTCAGTTTAGTTGTAACCCGGGTTACTTTAAAAAAAAAACAATGTATTGTGTACTGATACAAACTTACAAATCGTTGTGTGTGAGAGAGATTTCGATGCGATATGTACGTGCACAACGATTGTCTACAACTACGCCTCAGAGATCTCATTTCTACACGATTTGATCTACTTTCATCCATTCTCTCCAGTGCCATCCCATGCCTTTAACTTCGCTTTTTATCATTGGCGACTACCACTAAAACAATCTAAATCACAATATAGTCTTCCGTTAAGAGGAAACCCGGTCGTCGAGAAATTTGAACAATAAGTATTTTACCAAACTTGTTGCTGTCACTGTCGCTCTTACTCCTCCAATTACTGTGCGAAAGGGACACTTAAGGCTGACAATATCTAAATAAAATCCGGGCAATTTTAACGATTTTCGGAGGGTTCCAACTTTTATACGAAGTTGCTTATCTAAAAAAGCAAAATGTACCGACACACTAGTGATCGATGGTTCCATGATAATTCGTCCCCCGGCGTATATGCAATGTGCAGTCGCTTTAGGGAAAATACATTATACATAATTACATAAAATATAACTAAGTGACCCCTTAGGAATGTGCGGAGAGGATTTACCGCCGGATAACAAAAGAATAACACATATTTTCATTCAAATGCGTCAAGGAAAAATCTGCTTCTCTATTTACTTTATGCTTCTTTATGTATCAGCGTATAAGCACAAACAAAAATCGAAACAAATTCCTTTGATATTCATACCAAATCATTATTAAGGGTATTTTTGAAGTCGAACTGAATATCTTTTACGTTTGAAATTGGTAAATAATGCTCAAAAGATTATAATTTTATAGTAAATATCATTTCGGGGATCAATTGTCGTGGGATCAACTGTCGGGTCACCGCGGTTGACATCTATAGGTATTATATTAAAAAGTATTTGCAGTAGTGTCAAAATCGAGAGAGAAAATTGGGAAATGTGTTTAATTAATGTAGTTCCACGCGTAGCCATCTATTTTTCTAACTGTTGTAATTTGACAACAAATATTGCTTAAAAATTTTAATTTCCGTTTGTATCTCGATTTTGACATGCGTTTAGTGGGATGGACGTTCAAATTTATAATGGCATTTATTTAATTAAGTTATTAGGTTATTAGCATACCATTCGAAGGCAATACATTTGGCCAAGTGTTCTACATTCACATAATGGGCCATTATGGAATAATTATTGTTGAGGAAGTACTGAGGGCCTTTAACTAGGAAAGGCTGACCATTGGCGCGTGAAAATATTCCAACTATTGGATAGAGGAGCGGCGATGCAGGCGGCTCATCGCAGCCTCTGGCTACTTAGGTTAAGCAAGGCTGTACTGAGGAAACGTGAATCCTCTGATGGCTTGCTTATTTCATAAATCCCTTGATCTATAAAATTAAGGCCCACTAACGCCCTTTAGGAAAGATAGTCTTGCGATTGTATCCACGCAACTGTAGAGGGCGGTTCTATGAGAATGTTTGATTATTCTCTGTACCAGCATTTCGATTTTATTTAATTAAAATTTTACTTAAACGTACTTATTATCATAAAAAGTGCTCCAACGCGTGATGATAAAATTATGTACTTTTTGTAATTATTTTTTTATCATAAGTATTTATAATCTTTTAATAATGTTTAAGCAAAATAAGTGTATAAAAAAAATCTGAAATATATTAGTTTGTGAGACCATAAATAAATAAAGGAACTGAAGTATTTTTGTCGCGAAACACGAGGGCGGATTTTTTTTAAGGATTTTATTTGAATTAAAATTAAGATTCTGAAAAGTAGCTTTCCTAGATAATTTATTGATTTATTTTAATGTACGATTATATGATTTGAAATGTCTGTTGTATAATACAACATTTTGTTTAAAGATTTATCAAATCTGACAACGACCAAATTTCAATAGAAAAGAGTCGATATGTGTAGATTTTGATTTAAAAATGACATTTTCCGATTGTGTTGGGTTATCCCCTCTTAAAAGACGTATAGGGTACGATAAGTACCATTCCTGTGCAGCAGCCCCGAATCTACGCCTTTTTCAAACAGTGGCAGAAACTTGATAGAGACCTCTCTTGAGTTGAGTGATCGTCGCTTCGCTTGACCCCTTGGGGTTTTTCGGCTCAGCTCGTATAGCTCCTAACTCCAGATGCGACGGGGATTCTCCTCGCAGAGACATCACGTACACTATGCACGCGTTCAAAATCGATTTAGGATACTTTCACAAATCAACTTAGGATGTGTTCAAAACCAACTGGGCGTTTTAAAATCGAATGAATAATCGATAGAACAACGTGCGCTGGATGCTAGGCGCTTTGTGAATCAAGTTTTTTTTTCAATCAAATTTATAAATTACGATTTTGGCGACCCCTAAAACTGCCGCCAAGGGCAGACGCTCCATGGTATTTTGGGGTTGCATGAAATTGATTCCGGCTCCTTGTTTTATGTCTCCAGATTCGAATGTGTGTCACTTCCAGTTCAGCCATATCGTCGATAAATGTAGGCACAGCCCTGCAGAAGTTGACTAGATACTAGACCATTCATGCAAGCCATCGCACAATAATTCACAATGAGCCATTAATACTAAATGTATCACCAATACTGTCTGTCGCTACAAACTTTGCGGTTACATTATTATGTTCCTACTCGGAGCAGTACATTACATTAAAAGGGAATCGCAAACCGTCACAGGGTGTCTCGAACTTTAGAAAAGATTAATATTATCTAATTAATGAAGATAATATTAGCGACTCTCAATCGAAAATTTGAAATAGAAAAATCAGAAAAAATAATTCACATCTAGGAATCGAACCCAGCACCTTAATCTACCACTTAACTATCCCTTACGGTCATATTTAATTGTATCATACTTTTACTAAGAACTTCCAACATTATCTTCATTTTCTTAACGCAAATTTGTAAGGCTGCTCTCTTTACGTATGATTGCAAGATTCATCTCGAACTAAATGCTATCTAGATAGTGTCTTGGGTAAATTTATCAAATTTTATTTAAAATGCGACATCTTTTGACTTTTTTGTAAGTCTAGGATGTATTTTAGGTTTTACTCAAAAGATCATCAGATATTATGAATTTACTATTTTAAAATCTGCGTAAATCCCGTAAGTCCAAGTCATAGGTTATTTATATTCCATCCGGCATGTGTTACCTTATTCCCCTGACACGTGGTAGTGCAGTTTCTTAAAAACTTTAAAGTTATTGTGTACTTGGCAATGTCTCTTGGTTCCACAATGGGCTTCTCAGATACGTGCTCCATCGAAGTGTATTCATTATCTTTACGCATTTCTACAGATATTTGTGTTTTCCACTCCTAACTGCTGCATTTATATTTTGTGTCAACTGGCAACTACTCGTAGGTCCCTCAGTGAGTTTCTTATAATTCAATGAAACCTCTTATTCACTGAAACAATTACATGCAAAAGATATTCTAATTTACGCATTCAAAAACCAGGATAACTTTACACAGACTAACTCGGGCCGATCCACAAGATCCACATTACAACATGCTTTCCACCAACCAACAATTAAAACGACTTTTGGACAAAGAAAAAAGCAATATTTCCCAATAAAATTGTTTAATAAACTCCCTCTTGCGAAAAAAAACGTTAAAAAAATAAACGACTCCAAAAAACAATTAATATGTGAATTATGGACATGGGAAGGTAGAACATAGATACAATTTTGCAACCTAATAAAGATTAATGCTTGTATTGTGCTTTTTTTTAGATATAACTTTATAATTTTCCTCTTTTAATGTTTTAAAATAGGTATTAACTTATAATTCAAACACAAAAACGTACTATGTGACCTTAGAACTGTGTACCCCAGAAAGGACACATTATTCCCCAAAACATTGTAAAAAAAAATATATGCACAAGTAATTTGAATAACTTTTTTGAGTAACTTTTTTAATCCATTTTTTTTTCTTACCCATTTTTTGATTTTCGAGTTGATTAATTCATCAAAATCAATACTAAAATTTCTTGAATTGGTTGAAGAGCATAAGTGCTAATGAAAAATAAAAAAAAAACACTTTTTTATTTTCTTTTGGAATGTTCTTGTTATTTCTCTTCTATATATTTTATTTTCTATTGATAAATATATAATTTACACTTATAAGTAACTTCTTGTATCTTTTTTTTTTTGTTATTGTTTTTGGGGTGTTATGCCGTGTTTCGCTACCTCCTTCTTTAGCCAACGTTTCGGACAGCGTTACAGTGTCCATCATCAGGGCAGATGAGTTGCTCATGTGCTTGAGTGACTCATCTGCCCTGATGATGGACACTGTAACGCTGTCCGAAACGTTGGCTAAAGAAGGAGGTAGCGAAACACGGCATAACACCCCAAAAACAATAACAAAAATACTTTTTGGCCGTGAAAACCTAAAAACATACCTAACTTCTTGTATCTACCATCAAAACCTTAATATTATTTATCAAATAAAAAAAATAATAATAATAATAATGTCTAAAAAAAAAAAATTTTTTTTTTTTTTTAGACATATTCTTCTTATTATTATTATTATTTTTATACTTATTTTTGTTTTTATTATGTATTTTATTAAATTGAAATATTTTTTTCCTGTATTGTATTATACTTAATTGTACTATGTTTCTGTCCACACTGTTCCTGCCGACAAGCTACTTGCAGTAGCTTTGCAGGTATAATGTAAACATAAAAAAAAAAAAAAAAAGTTATATTTAGGTTTAAGACAATATTATAGTCAACACACTATTTACATGTAAAATATCTGTTCATTTTGACTGTTCTAAAACGGGCAAATTGCCTAGTCGGACAGCCAAAGCTCATTATAACAAAATATGTAATGTTTCTCAAAATAAAATAAATAAATAAAAAATAAATAAATAAATATTTTTACAATTTCTGATGATTTATTCATTATTATATGCCTAATCATGGGTAGTTGTTAGGTATGTACGAAGATATTTTTATATTTTTAAGATATTTATATATAAGAAGATTATTTTTTTTAAACAATTTTAACCGTTCAAAACCGTTTTTAAAATATTTTTAATTTGATTGTTAATGATTTCAAACATGAATATTTTTTTATTAATCATAAATCACGAAATATCATAATTTTTTATTTGAATCAATTTCAGGGATTCGTTCATTATTAATTATTAATTATATTATTATGCTAGCGTCTGTACAGTTTCGGATTGTCGTAAATGGAAGTGGCGGGTTTTTATCTGCTAGTTATTAATAATTACGTTGCTTGTGTGCGTTCAGATTCCTCCTATTGACACTTGTAATAAATTTCGATTACTGTTGAGTTTTGATACTCAGTTTTTCAGGATTCTTGCTTTTTCTTCTTGGTTTTTGGAAATTGGCAGGCGGATATGCGTTCAACAACTCTGCCGCAGGTCATTCCTAGTGGTTCGTTGCGTTTGGTGAATTAGCTCGGGATTGAGTTTTGTACATGTCCTGATGGCAGATGCATCTGAACACCGCTCTATAGCATGCGCTGTATAAAACAGTTTATTTATAAACCAGTTCTGCTATGTAAACATAGGATTTTTACAAAGCAGAACTATAATATATAAAAGACATTAAAAAAAATAAAAATAATTTTCATATGGGCCATTTTCCGGGCCAGTAATTTTCATATAATAAATTTCATTCTGTGCAAAGTGTGCAAAAAAATATCACAGGTATATTTAGCATTTCGCACCAAGTAGAAATCACCCTGTAGAGATAATATAGCTAGGCCAGGTTCGATTTCATAAGCAGATGATCTGACAACTGAACCTCATTACACAACACATATTATGTATAATCTGAATTGAATAAATTGTAACGTTGAAAGATTTCAGCTGCCCCAACCTATAAGTTAGGTACCCAGTATCCAGTACCCAAAAACCAATAATCACTTAATAAACTGTTACAAAATTTGCTTAATATTAGACGTAACTGACATAAATAATTGACTTTCTTAGATTTCGACAATTTCCTTCTCTGAAAACGAATTAGCTGATGAAAATACCTACGGTGTGATTATACAAGTAATAAAACCAATGGCAGAATTTGCGCACGGAAAAAAAACAACGTGATAAATATATCGATAGCGGAAATTTTAAATGCTGTAAACTACCATAAAACGGTCAAGATGTGCCTAGTGGTATGTGCCATAAAAATTAAATAAAAAGTTTAATATGTCATTTTTCTCTGTTTTTTTCTCTTTCAATCTGCGTCGTTGAAATATTTCTAGAAAAATAAGTGATTACGATATGTACACGTATTTTAAGAGGATTTTTGTTTGAAAAAGTGAAAATAAATTAAATTCCGTTATTAAAGAATTTTCGAAAAATGTTAAGTATTTTCTAAAAGATCTGTACAATGATCATTTTATAATAAAAATTCTTAATTATAGGTCTTGCAAAACGATTTTCGGGAAAAATGTATTTTTCGCTCTCCTGAACACCAGAGTTTCAAATTTCCGTTTTCGATATGAAAACATATTGTCATTTTTGCCAGTTTTGAGTGTTAAGATTTAAAAACATTTTAAACCTGGAGTACACCTTGCCATTTATTTTTTATTACACCTTATGTATAAACTACAGATTTATTTGAGCTGATAACTGATAAGTAATAATATAAAACAATTTATGATATCGATTAATTCTAAACTTCAAACCTTAATATCTCCGAATGATGTTTTTGTGGATTTGCGACTTTGACATTGAACCGACGATATATTAGGCGTTTTGAATATTGTTTTTGATGTTTATTGTAATTTAAAAAAAAACACACGCTCCCGACATAGACAATTTTTTATGATTATTGACTAATATTTCTTTGTCTATGTAGATTCACTGCTATCTGTATAAAAAATGTTTGTTTCTTATTCACCGATGCGAGTGCATTGTCCCGTGCGCATTCATTTTTTTTTAATTTACTTTAGCTCCGCACAGGAGGCCGTGAGGAAAATAATTTTCCTCAGGGTCTGTATCATCTTTGGGGATGCTGTGTGGTGGGTCTTTATAGGAAAGGAATGAGAGGAAGTTCTGGGAAGGAAAAAGGCATGAGGAATCATCCGGAGGTCAGTGTGTCCAGACATATGAAACCATCCCTCCCACAGCGGTTTTAGCTAGGTAATGTTCCGAAAGAGTCGTCATGGAGAGGGCAAAAGGTCCCCCTCAACCAGTCAAAAGGATTCATGGAGAGATCAAAATGTCTCCTTCAACCAGTCTCTCCCAATCCGGCCCGCCACGCAGTTGGTGGGCAGACTCATTCGCCGTCAAGGCTCGGGCAAACCTCACCCCAATGATGGAAATAAAAAAATCTCACTATGTAACATTAATAACCAGGTATCTACATATTAGACAAAAAGTAATTTTTACTTACAATCTTCAACCAACTTCTGTGGTTTACACTAATATTCCACAAACTTTATACAACAGTAGTATAATTTTTGTAACTCATATTTGCATATTAAGTAATAGGTGGTTATAATAAAAATGCGCTCTTTCACGCAAGGTGGTCAGAGAGAAATATGCATTTGTAATATAATATATAGGTACCTTGACTAACAATAGCTGTCAAATCGCTAACACACTATAATTTGTTATAAAAAATCTTTGAAAATGTAACAGATTCTAGCCAGATTACGTTATAAGGAGACGTGATTATATCAACGTATTTTTTTTTATTTTTTATTATTTATTGAGTTAATTTATATTACATAAATATAAACTAATAAGCACAATGTAACATTTCATTTGATAAATTTAAATTTTTTACAGCACCTAAGCATAACATTTCTTTTTAAATTCGTTAATTCTTTCTTCATTCTTCATATTTTCAGGCATTTCATCATACATCTTTAGTTCTCTGTACATTAGGCAGTTCTGTGATTTTGATTTTTTCATATGTGGCAATCAAAATCTATTTATATTTCTTGTTTCGTAAATATGTACATCTCTATTAAAAACAATTTCATAACTTAGCACAAAAATTAACACATTAAGTAGCAGACTCTTTTTTATTGGAATCCAATTTAGTTCCTCTGTCATTTGATTAACCCTTGCGTATTTGAATTTCCCAGTATACATCTCATAGCTCTATTCTGCATAACTTATAGCTTATTCAAATTTCCTACAATGGCTAAATAAAACATTGTAGAGCAGTAATCTAAATAATGTGGAGCAATTATAATGTTATAAATGTGCTTTGTAGTGTTTTTATTTAATTTATTTCTTAGTCTTTTAAGAAAATTAACTTTTTTGATACCTTCTTTTGCACATTTTACGATTTTCTATGCAATAATTCCAAACGAGACGATCATTATCAATTATATTGACATTGAATTACGTCAATTTACGTAATTGATGCGATTTACAATATTGAGACTTCCCAATACAATAACGTGGAGATCCGCAAAGAATTCGAGGCTCAAGCGTAATGAGTAATGAGTAAAATTAAGAAAGCGACGCTCAGATGGTTTGGGCACGAAGAGCAAATGAACGAGGAAAGGAGCGTAAGGAGAATATATGACACAAATGTGAGTGGTAGAAGAAGTCGGGAACGCCCGAGGAAGACATGGCACGACCAAGTGAATCAGATACTTGAGTCGGGCCATGTGAAGAGTCAGAATAACAAAAGAGCATGTATGATATGATGTATGAATGTGAACGAGGCAAGGAGTGTCCCCCAAGATCGAGTTGGCGGTCCGTCCTCTTTGCCTACCCCTGCGGGAAGCAGCGTGATGGTTAATTAATTTATTTTTTTAGCGACTTCCCACTGACGGTGACCCGACAGTTGATCTACCGACAGTTTTGACTCTTCAAAATCATAATTATTATAAAATTATAATTTTTGGTGCAATCGTCTCCAAAAACCTTTAAGAATAAGTTGGTATGGATATCAAACGAATTATATGTTTTACACTTTTGTTATTCGTCGGTACTTCCTCTCTGCACAACTCTTCGGAGACACTTAGTTATATTTTGTATACTTACCGTATTATATCTAAACACATTGCATATTGTGTGTAAGTAAGCCAGAGGGATAACTGTCGGGGGATCAACTGTCATGGAACCCCCACTGACGCATGACAGGGGGAATAGCATGTTATGTTGTTTGAGCGCATAGTGTTTGAGCGCATAGACAAGAAGACAAACGCCATTGATCGAATGAAACGATCGTTTCGCCGTGCGAATGACAATCGTTCGTTCAATAAGGAACTCCAGTGAAAAATATTATGGCTTTAAAAAAATATGTTCATATAGACCAATATACGCTGATTCTGAATATATTAGTTTTGTTACATAATATTTAACGTAGAGTTTTTAAAAAATATTAAAAAGTCCATTTTAAAACGTGTCATTAAAACACCCTATTGCTGGATTTTGGCGGCGTGACGTCACCGCGCCGCGTCACCTGTGTCAAAGTTGTATAGAAATCAATAGAAATGTAAGACGCCAGCCGTTCGACATTCCGTGTTATTGGTTTATAGAGAATTGGACATATAATAGTTTTTGTTTTTGTTGAAACATTATTTAGGCGTAAATAATTCAGTATCAAAAATAAAGTATCTCTATTAGTTTATCTATATTATTTAAAATATTTAAAAACTTTAACTGTACAAAAAACGATCGTATTGCCCAGTAATGTCTATGAAAACGCTCCAATGCTGAAATTCAAAATGGCGGGAGTCGAACAGCTGATTCCAATTCCCTACAAAATTCATACTTCGGTTAGTCATGATGACGTCACACTAGATTCGGTGGTTTTCGGGGGATCTTGAAAAATTAAAACTTTGACTTTTATTTTAACTATTAAAACTAACTTATGTTTCTGCATACGTTCACAAAGTAACTGGGACGAAAATATTGAGGATCGATTGAAGTTTTGTTAATCGAATTTCAATGCACATTTTGTCATTATTGTCAATGACGTAAACACATTAATGAGAAAAACATAAATACATCTAAGAACAAAAAAAAATTGGGGTACATAATTACTGAAGACCTCTCGGACGATGGTGATATTGAACGACAAAGGAGAAGAATCAGTATACTGTCTAATGTAATTTCCAGAAGATTCTTCAGAAGCAGCAAAGATGTAAAAAAAACATTGTTCAATGCATTTTGTACTAGCCTACTTGTACGTGAAACACGATGTCACTACCGAATCAGCTCGATGGAACGACTCCGGATCCAATATAATAACGTTTGCAGAATTATATTTGGATTCAGAAGGTACAGCAGCGTATCGACAATGTTTATGGAACTCGGACGAATGGATTCGCCGCCTTGATTGATGAGACACCGGATCACTGGAGCCAGGATGCGGCTGACGGCCTCCGACAACAAGGTGGTGACCGCAGCCTTCCAGCACCAAGCGCCACTCCTGAGTGAGCGTTGGGCCCAAGCTCACTGAAGACCACGCCCTTCATAATTGATTTTTTTTTCTATTCTTATTATTATTTTTACTTTATTTTTTCTATTCTACTTGTTTCTTTACATAACATTTACTGTGTATATTCCCATATAGTTATATGGGACGTGCGGTATTGCACTATCCTCCCCAAATCCTGGAATTAAACCTTATTATTAATTATTTTTAATTGACATTGGTTGTCTCCAGATCCCAAGCGTTTTCTTTACGATACTGTATCAATTTAGGGTCAATACACCGAATAGTATTAATAAGCTTGAGTTTGCGTGGTTGAATTTCAGAATCCGGCTTCGAGTGCAGGTCTAACGCCACGCCATACGCGCCGCGCCACAAATAACATCTATGTACGTGGAATTTCAAACAAAGCTACCGTTGTAATTCGGACAAGATGTCGCCACTTCCGTCAGCAGGTCGGATGGGGACGTGTCCCCCCAAGATATAAGTGCTACGAATTTGTGAAAATGTAGTATCTCTCCGAATATGGAAGACGATAATACAATTGCAAATGACGTCATTGCCTGTCTCGGTTACTTTGTTCCGGTGACTAGTTACACTGGATGACAGGTGGATCCGAGGCTATTTTTGGAACCAGTTCCTATTTGATTTATAAAAAGGTTACCAACACTAACTAGGCGAAGCCAAACAAAAAGCCGCCCGCAGGGCCTAGCAGCAAAAACCTGCAGAGCGGGTTTTTAACCGCTAGTTGACTGATTATTTTGCTAACGGCTAATAGCCAAGACTAATTCGTCAAGTCTGAAGAAAAAATCAACCGTCAGCAGTAAAAGGACTTCAGAGAGAAAGAATTTGGCTTAGTAATTTGAGCTCCTCCAAAAAACCACAAATTGATTTAATTCATTGCTGTTTTCATTTGAAGACATTAGTTGTCTGTGAGAAACAAAGTGGGAAGGTATGCAGACAAATAAATTTATGTCAATCAAAAATACAGCCTTCAGCGTCACTGATTTGAGATAAAACGACCAGCATTCTATCACGACCAGAATATATCTGGTGTTTGAATCACACTTCATCAATTCTTCTTTCAAATTAACCAATTGAAGCCGCCCCGTTTACTTAAAAAATGCGGAATCGGAGCACTTTTCGCAGATGAGGCGGTGGGCCGGAGAAGGCCACCAGAATAATGAAAAGGACGGTAAAGCGGATTACTTTGCTCCATTTTTAGCAATTTTTTGAAAATGCAAAAATTGGAGCAAAGTTTAATTTAAGCTTTCATTCGTAATTATTTGTCAGAGTTTTTCAAGTATTTCAGCAATTGGCATTTCAGATATAATTTGAGATTTTCAAAGACAAGAGTGTTATCGTGATTATTTTTAACATGCAGTATGCCGGGTTGTGCTTTCTCCCTCTTGAGCCAACGTTTCGGACAGCTTTACAGTGTCCACCATCAGGGCAGATGTGTAGATTGTGGTGAAGTGTGACACTGTAACGCTTTTCGAAACGTTGAGAAGGAGGAAGCGCAACACGGTATAATAATCCAAAAATGAATCACGATTTTATTTTGATATTTAGTTTTCTTTGTTGAAATTTACGAAACTCTTTGAAAAAATTATATCAAAGTTTTCGTAAGAGAAACTTACCTACTTTGCCACAATTTCTTCCATCCTGCGATTAGATACTTTTTCTTCAGAAAAAACACCTAGTTTTCATGTACCTTTTGAGCCGGAGCAAAGTTATCATAGGATTTTTTTTAAATGTTCCTATTATTATAATATGTTTCTACACTTTATATTTGTTTTACTGGAAAAATTATGCCATTGTATTTCGATTTAAAAATAATTTTTACTTAATTAAATGTTGTCAATATTGGCGAAACTCAATGGAAAATCTGGAAACAAAAAATTAGAAAAGGATAATGGCACCTCTGGGACTCAAACCGGGCAACTGAGCTACGGTGTCTCTATCCGATTTGGTCATTTTTAACTGTATCATACTTCGACAAGAACTACTAAAATTATCTTCATTTTCTTAACGCATATTTTATTGGCTTCTATCTATATGTATGATTGCAGGATTCAAACCAGAACAAAATGCTATCTAGATAGTGTTTGGATCTTGCAATCATACATAAAGATAGTAGCCAATAAAATATGCGTTATGAAAAGGAAGATAATGTTGGTAGTTCTTAGTCGAAGTATGTTACAGTTAAAAATGACCGAATCGATAGAGGACCTTAGGTAGAGCTGTGGCCCGGAAAGCCGAAGGTCCTGAGTCCCAGAGGTGCCGATATCTTTTTCTGATTTTTCTGTCACCAGATTTTCGATTGAGTTTCGCTAATATTGACTTCATTTAATTAAAGAAAAATTTCGGAAAATTCAAAATTGTGCAATGATGGATTTATGGATCGCATGGCGCATTTATCCAAAAAAATTTGAGAGAAATTTTAAAAACAAATATTACAATTTGAGGTTTTACTCATAAAGTTAAAAATAAAAATAAATAATTTTTACGATTCGCATGTTGTGGATGTTAAAAAAGTGCATTCGATTATTTCATCAAATGGTGCGAAGTTACCCCTTCGTGATCAAGTAAGTCACTTCTACTGAAGATATGCAACAAGCAGTATGTAATCACGTTAAGTGATCGTAAACACTTGGTATAAAATAGTGAACATCGGTACAAACGAAGAACCGCCCGAAGTACTGTCAGATAGTTGGTATCGGCTATCTGCCGAGTACAGAGTATTCCCGAGTACTGCTCCGGGGAGAACAGAGAACAGTTGCTCGTTATTCGTTAGAATCGTTAGCCGCCGCCGTTAGTCCGTTCAGTTCGTTAGTTCGCTTCTGAATCCCGTCCAGTTCGGGTGTGCTCGCCCAGTCCGTTCACCGTATCTCGTCGCGTCGGAACTTTACAACTTTTAACTAACTAAACATTCGCAGATAAACCGAGATAAACTTTGGTATCGCGGATCTGCGGCACATCTGCACGCACGCACACGCGTTTTATTTGAATTATTTTATTTGAACACGCTTGTTCCGGTTAGCGCGGCCATGAACGCTCGACGTTTTGGAGTTTTATAAAGGAAAAGTTCGCGCGTTTTTCCAGAGGATTGACCACAGAGCTTTCTTTCGCGCAGCTTGTAAGTTACCCCTTTGATAAATATAAAACACATATTCACAAAACATCATCCTACTCCATTCATAAACTTTGCTTATTTTAACACATAACATTACGCCAACAATTATTCATCGTGTTGCAATAATTATAGCAGCTAAGTAACTTTTAAATTTCTGTTAAAATATTTTTTTGATATGTTTTTTGCACTGCTTTTGAATGAGCAATGAATAAGACATGTGTTCGTACAACTCTATTGATAATTTTATCAGTGGTAAATAAGTCTCAAGTCTACCAACGACTGTACTGATAGTAAATGTACAATTCGCCGGGGTAAAAAATCTATTCCTTCTTTATCGTTTGACCTAGACTAATAACTTATTGATAGTCTCATTAACGTCAGAAATCAAGTTTAAATTATATCTAAAGCTTACATAATTTTTCGATAGTTAAATTTTTTTTTAGTTTTTTTTTATGAGATAATGTATACGTCATTTTAACACTGATAACACTGATTTTAACTTAGAAACGTGTAAAATGAACGAAAAATTATTTAATTAATTTTGTTCTGTGGAATTGTGTGTTTTTGTTTTATTCCACATTTTTAACAGCAAGGAGCATCAGCGTTTATAGTTCTGAAACATAAATCTAGTTCAATTATGCAATTCTCCTTATATTTTTTTAATACATTTTCATTGTCATTTTCACACTGATAAGAATAGAAACATGTAAAATGATTAAAATATATTATTTTGTTTTATTTTTTATTATTTATTCTTAATATATTTCAATTATAAAGGTATATTAATTGTTTTTGTGTTTAATTCGTAGAACTCCATATAACTCATAGAACTCCAGCTGTAACTAAAATACATAATAAAAAACTTGCAGAACTTGATAATAAAACTATCAAATTTAATTTTAATTAAATATGATAAAATAAAATAATAAAAAAGGTATAGTATATTGTCCTCCACGCTAGGAGTTCACCTGTATTGTAGAGGACATTTTTCAATTGTAAAATATTAATGATATAAATTGTGTTTAGTAAAACAAACAGTGGTTTCAGTATAAAAAAAGAGAAACAATAAAAATAAAAATTTTATTATAAAATCGACTTCTACATAGCTTCAATAAAATAGATGTGTCTTATTTAATTAATTTGTTCTTTGGAATTGTGTTCTTTTTTGTTTTAATCCACGCTTTTAACAGCAAGGAGCATCAGCGTTTATAATTCTCCTGATTAAAACAATGTCTAAACAAATTAATGATTCATTTTAATTAAAGAAGCGCTGGACTGTTAATCAATTGGCACACAAATGATAGGCGGTATTCTCCTCTGTTTAGGTACCCGCCACCAGCCACCACCCAACACTGCCACCCACCACACTCCATAATATAGTACCACTCAATTAGTCCTGTTTCACTTTACTCTGGATTAAACAAAACGCAGGGCTTACAGACAGATGCTTACAAAAGTAAATTGAAAAACAACACTTTCAATGTAAGATTTTTGACGTGAACCAATGGCTAAATAAAATACCCTAAAAGAGAACTTGGCATACCAATAAAAATTCTGTCCAAACGGTTATACAAAAATGGCGGCCGAGATGGATCCAATTTTTCTTACATAATAATAATAAAATTTTTTATTCATCAGTAGACTTTTACAATTATAAGAGGTGTGTAGAAGCAAAGGCTTCGTTTTTTTCAAAAAAGGCAAAAAAAACACATTGATATCTTTGCCTTCGATACATATTTTCAAACTCTGATTTTGATGGGAGAAAGCTGAGTTTGTCAGCTTTAAGTAAGACCTGCAAGTAAGACCCTGGTGTAAGACCACCATTGAGAATTGAAACGTTGCTTGAAATGGCTTTAGCCGTGTTTGGTGACCGGATCTGAATAGCCAGGTACTTCCCACCTTCCTCTTCCCCATCTCCTTCCTCTCCCCACTACCTTCAACCTCACTGGGGATGCCATAGTCTCACTGGCTTCAGACGGGAGCAGTGGGGACTCTTGTGCGAAAAGTAAAAAAAAAAAGATTAAGAAAGGGATCCTTAGATGGTTTGTGCATGTAGAGCGAATGAACGAAGAAAGTAGTGTAAGAAGAATTTATGACGCAAATGTGAATCAGATACTCGAATCGGGTCATGACAAAAGTCAGAATAACAGAAGAGTATCTATGAGACGATGTATGAATGTGAGTGAGGCAAAGAGTGTGTGCCAAGACCGAGTTGTTTGGCGTTCCGTCCTTTCTACCTACCCCTGCGGGGAAACGGCGTGATGGTTGTTAGTTATTTAAAATTGATTCTAATGACAAAAAGGTCACTTTTTTCTGGAATGTTGTTGGTTTTCAGCAGTGCCTCTAACTTATCATACAACCTGAATAAAAACCATGGAAACCGCCGACATTTTTGTATAACCGTTTGGACAGAATGTTTTCGGTATGTATTTGGATCGGTATGCCAAATCTTTCTCTTTGTTATTGGTTTGAACAGATTAGAGAATATCATTGAAGAAGATAATATTAATAAATCTAAACGAAAATATGAAAAAGAACAAGTCACAGAAAATTACAAGCTAACGGTCGCAACTGAGGTGACGTTTGTCAAGGTCTTAGTGACCGATGTGTCTACCCACCTGCTTCGTGGTGGGCCGGATCGAGAGACTGGTTGAGGAGGTCATTTGACTTCTCCAGCGAGAATCCCTCGACCCATTGCCTTGCACCACAGTTGAAGGGATAGATTCATACGTCCATACTCCTGGACACAGTGACCCTTAGATTCCTACCCACCCCTCATACATATTTCCTTCCCAGAACTTCCTCTTCTTCCTTTCCTTAAAAAAATCCTCCACACAGCTTCCCTTTAGATGACATAGGCCCTGAGGGAAATAGATGAGCTAATGTAAAACTGGAAATCTAGTCTTACCGGGACAAGCGCCTTACCAATTCGGCCTCTGAGACCTATTATTTTTAAGTCATTTTGGTCAATCTCATATTTCAAATTCAATTATAAAATATTAACTTCCTAGTTGCGACCGCTAGCCTTTAATTTTTCTCTGTCTTCTTCTTTTTCATATTTTATTTTAGATTTATTAATATTATCTACTTCTTCAATGATAAATTACTTGGATGGGATTAATCTTCAAAGGTTGTTATAAAAGAGAGTTATTCTAATAAAATATTAGATTAGGTTATTTAATACGCTTGGAATATTTATAATCATCGTGGCGATTCAGCACTTATTCTCAATCAAAACAAATATTCTTCCACGTCTAAGATTGCTGACCTGTAGTGTAATAATTACTATAATCAGGGGGATCCCTTATGTCATATTATAATTCGAATGCTTAGTCTTATTCTAGATGTTATCTAGTTCGTCTTGCTTTTGATGTCCCATTCAAACAGGATTAATATCTCCCGAACTCTTCTAGCTAATGGCAAGTCGATGATTGCCAATGACGGTCGTACGATAAGTGTCATAGCAACAATAGCCCCAATTTTAGTGGTTTTCCTGGCCGCAACTAGGACCGGCCTTGTTGCAGGCGCAGTTGGAGCAGTCCACTCCGGCGCCGAATGACAAGGCGCCAAGGAGCAGGCGCTGATAACACCTAAAACCCAATACAGCATCTTTGAAGTTTTTTCTAGCGCCAGGCGCCGTTTTGGCTCAGGGTCGGCCTTGCCTGCAATAATACAGTTGTAGAAGTCCCAATCTGAAGACAGCCCCAGAAAAGTGTTGCCATTGGAAATCATTTATTTATTTAATACTAGCTTTTCCCCGCGGCTTCGCTCGCATGGTATTACGGGAAATTACTGTAGCGGTTGAACTATCAATTATCCCCCCTCCTCCCCACCCCCACCCCCTCCAGCATTCCATACATTCATTCCCTTACATTCAGTTTTCAAACATCTCGCCTACCACCTTTTCATTAAGCTATAGCTCAAAGAAAAAAATAGTTATCCAATTTTGTTCATTCGTTCGGAATTTATGCGCTTACAAACATTTCGGATGTTTATTTTTAATTGAATATTTGGAAGTTTGTTAATATAATAAAAAATTACACTATTTATTATTCAGTCTTTATATCTAATCGTTACGAATTATATTTTTAATGTAGGAACTCTATCTGACATTTGTTCCAAAACAGAAGCTTGTCCAAAAAAAAACAAAACATATTCTAATATTTGAATTTCCTGGAGCAGTAGCTGACCAGGGGCTCAGTACCTACCAGCTTAGAGCCCACAAATATATCAACATGGTTTCCATGGAAACGATTTTTTTCTGACGTTAGCAAAAACTCGCTTTTGTTAGCGACAGAAAACGTATAACAAATAAAATATATTAATACTTTTAATTTCATAACGCCAGAGCTTACCATCATACACAACATATAGTCAGCGCATATAATTTAGCTTTCTATTGGTGAATGAATTTTTAAAGTCTTTTTATTGGTTAATGCCTGAAAAGGTCATAAACAAACTCGAGCAGTTTCGCATTTATAATATTAGTATGGATCACCGGTATAAATATTCCATGAACATGGGTCATTGGTCATTATTAAAAATAAAAATAAAAGTTGTACATATTTTAAGCTCTTCTCAAGTTTATTAGGTACATCTGGGTACTCTATAATCGATGTGTTCATTAAATAGATTATTTTTAGTAATGACCAGCCGAAAATTGTTGTCGCTAACCACGATTTTTTTTATAAGTAGATATTATCTATAATGAAAACCGATTTAAAACTTTATTACAAATTTTAATTTTTTTTGACCGGTCCGGTTTCCGACAGTCATTTCTATCTTCAGACTGGTCCGGAATAGTGAAACAAGTTAAAATTTGTTTTATTACGATGAAATTCCACCAGGCATCAACAATTAACCAATATTTTGTTTTATATTTGCATTATAAACACGAGTTTCAATACGTATTTTAGATTTTCTTTCTTTGTCTTTTTCTTCCGATTCTCAAAGCTGATCTCAGACGAGCTCTATATTCTCATGGCTTGACCTATTTCACTGTTTTTTGTAAATGTGTTTTCGCTTTTACGTGGACGAACGATATGGTGAAATGGATTAAGTCATGAGAGTGTAGAGCTTGATAAATCACCAGCAGTGATTTGATCAGACCGATCAGTATCTGAGTTGGTATTGAGTATTTCTTTGTCTTTCGTGTTTTTTTTCAAAGATATTAATCTAATCTAAACTAATTCTTTTCCCCTGCTTTCTTAAAACCGCATTTTTTAAATCGTTTTATGTGTCCATTGCGTCCAAAAGTGTTCTGCTCTGAGTCCTTATGCGATTCTTCATCAACCACAAGCATTTTAACACGAACAACTAAACCAGTCATGGGCAAAGTACGGCCCGCGGGCCAAGTCCGGCCCTTCAGGCTAGTCAATCCGGCCCGCGACATTGTTTTGAATAACCCTACCACAATTTACCAATTGAACAAAATGTATAGAACAGGACCTGGACATTTTTAGCATGCCATTTAATATGGATTGTGTATCAGTCAACCAGAATTGCAGCTCGAACTGATTAAGTTGCAATGTAACACTGAATTGAAGCAACGTTTCCAAACGTTTTCTCAACGTTTCCAAAGTTGAGTTCTACAAGACCCTGTCAAAATCAAGTTTCCCAAACCTGAAATCTCACACTCAGAAGATAATTGCGATGTTTGCATCTTCCTACATCTGTGAACATTTTTTTTCTACTATGAAGCTTCGCAAAAACAGCGTTAGAAACCGATTGACTGACCACCATTTAGCTTCACTACTGCGAATCAGCTCATCCCAGGTATGTTTTTAGGTTTTCACGGCCAAAAAGTATTTTTGTTATTGTTTTTGGGGTGTTATGCCGTGTTTCGCTACCTCCTTCTTTAGCCAACGTTTCGGACAGCGTTGCAGTGTCCATCATCAGGGCAGATGACTCATCATCAGGGCAGATGACTCATCTGCCCTGATGATGGACACTGTAACGCTGTCCGAAACGTTGGCTAAAGAAGGAGGTAGCGAAACACGGCATAACACCCCAAAAACAATAACAAAAACAGCTCATCCCAGTTTCTACCAGATTATGAAAAACTTTTAGAAGCTCAGTCACAGTTTCATCTGTCACATACACCTTCATACTCTTCTAAAGAATAATCAATTTTTATAACTTTTTTACCATTGTAGCATATAATATACTTAATATTATGTTTGATGTAAAAATTAAAAAATAAAGTATCACTTTTAAAAAATTATTTTATTCAATTTTTTTCCGGCCCGCCTTGATAATTTCTAAATTTATCTGGCCCTTTCGTTAAAAAGTTTGCCCATCTCTGAACTAAACGATCCCTCAATTAATTAAAACAATCATCTTGATCGCTATTCAGAGCATCTTCACGTCGAAATATGTAACAATTAACAATGTTATATAATTTTATCCTCGTTAGTGTGAAGCTTTGCAGTTTCCACCGCTTCCAGCTGTCATATCATCTCATATTTTCTTTCTCATATATTTTTCTGCCTACGTGGAAACGAAATAAAGTGTCTTGAAGAAGTCACTACCGTAAGCAGAATATCATCAAACGCTGTATCTGATACTCTGCAGATTAAATTTGAGAATGTCTTTGATTGCAGACGGTAGTATCTGGTAATAAGATATATCTACTCATCTTTCTTTTAGCTTTTCTCTGACAACTATGCATTATTTTTTAAAATATCAGAAGATCATTTTGACTGCAGCACATTACACGTATTTACGTAAAGTGCAACTGACGTACTAAAACTACTTCACAAATTTTTAGAAATATTTTTCCCATTGAAAAATGTCGTATTAAATATATTTCAAAGTTTCACAGATCGCGATGGAAGTGACCAAAAAATTTTGGACGGAAAAAGATGTTCAAATTGCTTGATGCAAACACATTAAGTTTTTCAATTTGAGAGGCGGGTGTGATTACTGTCATCCCGGGAACCATTTATTGGATAACCAACATCCCTGTCATATGTCACCCCAAGTGGTTCGCTACGTTTGGTGACTTAGCACGGGTACTGCGGAGCCTTGTACCGAACAAATTAACCCATTAACCCCCACCCCTCGTACCCTTTTCCTTCCCAGAACTTTCTCTCGTTCCTTTCCACAAAAAGACCCACCACACAGCATCCCCAAAGATGACGTCGTCCCCGAGGGAAATTTTTTTCTTCAGGGCTTCCTGTGTGTAGCTAAGGTAAAAAAAACATTGTCCGAGAGGTTTCGCTGCTTTTCAGCACACAGATTTCTGATACCTAAATTTTTAATATGTTATTAGTTATTATATGTAATTGATAACGTGATAGCAATAACAAATTGTTTCTGATACCTTTTCCATTTGATCTCACTTAATTATTTTTATTCCTAGCAAACTCAGCTTTGTGACTAAAGCTGTCTTTGTAAGCAAATCTGGGAGGAAATTGATAACATGGTCATTATAGTGAAGTGTCAATTTCGTTTCTACGAATTCAATTAAAGTAACCGTTTGATTTTGATAACGTGGTCTAAAGCTAAAACCTACTATAACAAATGACTTAACCGCGATAGCAAATAATCATATTAAATTTCTTCATTTATGTTCTTATTAAGAGCAAATGATTAAGTTTACAATGCAACTCATTCGGATTGACGTCGACAAAATGCCATTGGCAGAAAACTAACGTAAATTTTTTGAAGTGAAAACTTCTTAAGACGTTGTGATTTGAAACTTAAAAGAGACAAACACATCTATAGGATTTAGCCTGCGAGAAAATGAGAATAATAATAATAATAATACAGAAGAATAATAAAAAAAATAATTTTATTCAGGGTACACGGTTCCAATATAATACGATACGGTCCCTTTTAGTGTAGTGTTATAAACCTTTAGTGTAATGGTATCTGCCGAACTTTTGCAGACTTTCAGCTGACCAGGGATCGAATCCTGTGACATCCAAAAAAAAAAAATTTTTGTAAAATTAATATCCAATCTTCAAACCACTCCAAAATGAACAGTCAAAAGAAAACACAAAAGAAACGACTCCGAAGAAGAAACCACAGATACTAATAAGTTGACCAATATAGTATAGGAAAAGGTGCACTGGAATTTGGCGACAAAAATATGGAAAAAATCATCCTTCACATTGATAAAAAAAGTGCTTCATTGTCTCCCCACTCTTATCTACTTTCAACTACTGTTTTCTGAAGGTTTCTTTCTACCGTGTGTGAATTGCACACTCTGATTTGTTTTTTTTAGTCTGAATAATTGCAACATAAGTAAGGCAAAATGTGCTAACTTCGGGCATACTGAAAGGTCCAAAACACATTTCTATCTCTTCAGTGCCCAGTGATCAATATGAATTCCATCGTATGCGTTCATTCATGACCATGACGTCATTCCCGCTTTTCATACCATCTTTCATCTAAATATTGAACTTGGTCTTTTTGGAATATTTCTGTTTGGACCCGACCAACGAACCAGCCAAAGTGTTGATTAGTCTTGGTCGTCGGGTTCGGCTGGCGGCTGACGCTTGGCGTGTGACATAGCCGTCAAAGCATTCCGATTGCAAAACAACCGGCCCATTGTTAGCCAGGGCTTTAGCCTGTTGTGTTCTGTGGCCTGTAATGTGGCCTCTTGTTGCCTGCAGGCTGGATGGTGTGGATGGTTGGATGCGTTGGCTGGATTTTGGACGGTTTGGAACGTGGAGTTTTGTGGTGGGGTCTGCCACAATAACATTTTTGTGTCCATAACATTAGTCCACCTGGTCTATATTGCAGTGGCGCACCTATCCATTACATATTTGTTTTTAAATGCGAATCTTCTCTATAAGCTTCTTAAAGACTTAGAGGGGCAATTCCGGTTCTACTGGAGGATAAGGAATAGTCCTTAAGGGGCCATCCATAAATTACGTCACACGAATTTCATAATTTTTTGACCGCCCCCCCCCCCCCCCGTCACTGTCACACATCGTCACGTTTGTGAGACCCCCTCCCCCCTAGTATGACGTCACATATTTTGCAATTTTACATCAAATTTTTTTTTGCGTTTTAATAATTTAGATTTTAACATGTGATGTCACAGAACTGACGACCCCCCCATACCCCTGGTCACACAATGTCACACTTCTCTACCCCCCCCCTTAATGTGTGACGTAATTTATGGATGGCCCCTAACCTTAAAATTGATGAATTTTTCGCTGTTACCCGAGAGAACTGGAATCACAGTTAACGAAAAAGTCGTTAATTTTTAGGTTAAGGACTGTTTCTTATCCTTACGTAGAATCAGAAACCAAGTCATTAATTTTAAGTTTAATGACACATATATCCTCTCCTTAAAAATATCCTGAAAGAAGCATCAACAAAGACGGCAGAGGCTTTCAGGGAAACACCATCGTCTCCTTTGTAGAATTACATTTTTAACTTCGTTTTGTTTCCTAAAGGTGACACAGGGTGTTACGGAATGTACTTGATTTAATTTAATCAGTGATTCCTTGTATTATTTGGAATAAAAAAAGTAGATAAAATTTTAGTCTTCGGTGACTTTTTGCTTTGAATAATTTTTTTTCTTCAAAACCAAAAAATCTTCCCCATGTCATTACTAGTCATTCGGTCCCGCAAACGCCCAAACCTCCACCCCGACCCTAACCATCCAATATCGACTGATTTTTTTATGTTTTAGGTTTTAAAAAAAGCATCAAAAATGTCACCGGAGACCAAAATTTCATTTACACTTTTTACCTCAAATAATGTCAGGGATCACTGGTTAAAATAAATCAAGCACGTCCCTTAACTCCCTGGAATCAGGGTGAAACAGCAATTGAAAACAAATAAAAAAATCAATAGTGTAGCCTAACGGTTCACGTGATAAACTCTCCGTTTCGTTCCAGCAACACGAAACAGCAACGCGTGATCTCACGACGTGTAGGAGTGTGATTTTTTATTAAAATATTTGTTATTTATTTTGTTAAAATCTTTGAAAAATGTATTATTCCATCAAAGTATTATTTTAACTTGCATTGGTAACACAGCGTCATTAGCACAACGACAAGATCGTTAAATAAGTGTGAGCCCATAATATAAAATTATCTATTTGTTAACCTTACTTATTTATTATTTTCTTCCAACCAAAAAATGTTAAAGTCCCATCCCTTAGATTAAATTCGAGGAGGGCTAAAACATATTCCCGTTACGTGACCTTTATTCCGTTGATAATAATCGGTGCGCCACTGGCACATAAATCCGTATGTAGATTTTGTACGTCGATAAATTAAACTATTGACGAGCGTAATCGCTTGAAACAAGTTCCGTTCCTTTAACGTGGAACCGATACCTCTACCTGATGCGCGATCATGAACAATCGATCACCATTTCCCATTCTTTTTGTTCAATCGCCGCGTTAGGAAAATAATGAAAGAACATAAAAAAATCATTGTAATTAACGCCCGAGATGGTAGTGCGTTCTTTATTTAATCTTGAATACCCACCTTCCGGAATAATACGTCTAAAGAATACGAAATAAACAATGTTCTCTCTAGAAACATTCGTTATTATTTGTAAGGTCTGTGACCAGTATTCTCCAGTGCTACTTATTTGAAAGACTTGGGTTCTGTGAATCACAGTGATTGTTTATTGACGTATCGTAATTTGTAAATATAATTCGGAGGACTAACATCCCTTCTGACTGAAAGTCCTTTGTCTGCCAAACTCTAGAATTATAATGACTCTGCACATCTACCTTCGGTTATCTTCGGCACATCTCGGAAATTATACCATTTGACCCGAAGAGCCCATAGACAACTAATGTGAGAACTAATCATTGACTAATTATGATACATTGCATCTTCACCGTTAGTTTTGGTCTAGTGTTGGATCTAGTCCTCTTCATTTAAAACAAATAAAAATTCTTCATCCGTAGAATAAAGAATTTTTATTTATTCGTAGAGTTTTTGTACAAAAGTTTTTACAAAACATTCATTTACTGTCATTCCTTCTAGTCAGAAACTGTTGTTATAATCCTCATTGTACCAATTGTACATAATTAATCGCACTTGGTGCATTGGCGCTTTTTGAAATCCTACAACAAATTGTTATAATAATACTCTTCTGCACAAGTTTATCATCCTCACTCTTTCACACTGCAGTATTGATGTTGCGTTCATATTGATAATAATGATTGAATTATTTTTGTAGTGTCGTTTTCGTGGAAAAATCACCTAAATTCTAAACCCTGATTCCCGCAAAGCTCAATAAAATAAATAAAATGAATAAAAGGAGGCAGCAAAGCAAACGTTAAAGTTAGATTTTTGACCGTTTTTGATCTTAGCAATGCACCACCGGATACGACCAGGTCTACTCTCAGGCATGCAGGACTTGTGGATATTTGAATTTCTATAACCTTTTAGGTCCTAGGTCTTCAATCGAGCACTACTCTTGTTCACCAGTTGTCCTCTACTACAGTGTTCATGTCCCAGTTTACGATTGCTTGAGTTAGGTCACGTTTTTAATACAAATTTCATTGATTTCTATGGCTATCATTTGATGGAAGATCTGTTCTAATTACATCCATACTCTCTTTTTCACACAAATATGTCCCAAAATTAATACATTTTCCAATCCATTTCAGCTATATTCATAACTCTACCAACCTTCAGAGGGTATCTTTAGTATTTACATTATTACGTGTATCAGACGGTTATGTTCATGTGTGATTATCCAGCATAATTATCCAAAAAATAATATTTATAAAAGATAGCCATTCGAAGGCACAGGAATTTTCTGAATACATAATATATTCGTGGCCTATTTCCAACTACGGTTTTCCATATCAGTCTGCCTAAATCAACAAAGTGCGTAGATACAAAGGCCATTTTCATCTCGACCCGTGTAAGTTATGCAATATTATAGCACCTTCCTCTTGGTGATAACGATTCTGTAAAGGCAACCACAATCTAACACTTGAAAAGCTGATTTTTTAAAATATGTTTAATGTAGTCCAATTCATTTTAGGAAACTCTATGACTTATGATGTTCTGAAGTTTTATCCAAAAATATTAGTTTTTGGTTCTCGATGACATTGTCAACTGAAAATAGAAGCGGAAACAAATTTCACTACTGGATATTTTATTGATTAAAATATTTTCAGTTTTATTTTAAGAATTGTGGATAGGCATGTATTTATTGCAACGAATTAAAACCGCTGTGATAAAATTTTTACGGTAATAATGGTGACAATCGGATTAACGAGTTACGTGAATAGGAGAATCCTAATGTTCACGCTCCTCTCATCACATCGCGGCGGTGCCACTGTCCTCGGAGCCCTGACCACCTGTACCTAATGACATTATTAATTTATTAATATAAACATACTGCGGGTATCCCGTGTTTCCTTTAATTCTTAACGCCAACGTAATAATTATTATTTTTAGCATCCACACAACACCATTTAGTCACCAATGCTATTTTTTTCTATTTATCCATTTGCTGAATTTGCTCCAAGCAGCCAGTGTATCCTCGCAATTCTGCTGTAACTCGGAAATTAATAACCTAATTGACCCTTTAAAGATGTTGGTCTTTCTTGAGAAGTATCTCTATTTTATAACGTGTCATTGAGGCTGTACTCGTTGAAACACCTGTTTCCTATCTCTAATTCTTGTGTTGATTAATTCAAGGGTTATATTGTTTTCCAACGTAACAAGTGTACCAAGTTCCAAGGTTAGTAAATTCGTCAACTGTCTTTCATTAGTTCGGTAAATGGTAACATTGAAGTTGGTGTACTTGCAATTTGTCTAATGCTTCAATCACCAATCTCCTTTAAATATGTTAAAAACATACTTTTGCCAGCAGATTTATAGGTATTTCTATATTTGCTTTCCTCATATAAGGTTTTGATCTGTCGACAACACTGTCAAGCACAATTTACTATCGAAATAAATTACCCACCCACCTCATCATTCGTCAAATCATGTACAATCGATTAGATAAAAAATCCACCTTCTTATTTTTTCATTTTATATTTTGCATAAGTCACAAAGCTATTGTTAGATATTATGTTGCTGAAATTAATGATACTTTGAATGATAAAAAACAGCATTCTCAAACACATTACAACGTTTTATAAATTTGAAAGATCTCATTACTATATTAAACCAAAAAGGTTACCTCCTGGAAATCTCTCCAGTAATATTGAAAAAGTAAAAATATATATTACTCGAAGTTCTGAGAAAAACAAACCTCGCGTCCAAAAAGGTATGTTTCTAATTTTCTCTTATTTAATAAATAAAAACTAAAATTCCTTCTGAAATTATGATTTCTTACGTCTTAAATACTTACCTTCTTAAACTATATATATTTTAATTAATTAATTAACGTAATAATGATTGTCCCATCTCTGGCGGGATAAAAGGGTAGTATCCAATACGGCCACCATCTTGAACCGGAACCGGAACGTAACATTTTTCAGTTCAAATAAACATCACTATATCAATGATAAATCTTTTTTCAAACACTCTTCAGGCAGGTGGGTACTTAAATATTGAAAAAATATGAATTAAGAAGTCAAAATAACCAAGATTTCAAAATTGAAAAAAGAATGTTTAATGATATATTAGATCGGCCACATCTCAAAGGTTCGTACAAAAAAATTACACACAGATTAAATGCAAAACGGTCGATTTAAAACAGGACATCGCTGCGCTCAGTCATCTGACATATTTTTTGCTCATTGTACGCAGCTATATCAACCAGTGACTAATTTCCAATGCAGACCCAATAAATAGCATAGGTGAATATTTTATTGTTTTCTATGCTGCATAGATTTAAGTTAACTAAATATTCATGTTAATAACATACTGTTTTAGCTCTCTTGCAAAATATCTTAATTGGTGCAAACGAAAGTGATTTTAATTAAAAATTCAACAAATCCTTAGTTTTAACCACTTCTATTGTTTAAAAAACCAACATGTTTCGTAAGCAATGCTTACTTCTTCAGAGTTTACATAAAACTTAATTACAAAATATACTAAGAGATATAAATGGATGGGCGGGAGTAAGAAGGAAGGAGGGAAATCATATTTTTGATCATAATAATGTAATTGAGTTGTTACTGTAATATTAATTGAATCCATTAGATAAACTTGAAATCTTTTAAAATAGAAAGAGTGTAAAGATGAGTTGTATATATATTTTCTTTATTCATTAATTTGATGGTCGATTTTATTAATAATCAAAAAAATCTTTTAAAGACCTTTTGTTAAATTTGTTACCATTATGAATTACGCCCTGTTAATCGTCCCCCCTCCCTCCCTCACTCTTATATATCAATATCGGATTTTTTTAAAATTGTTTTGTTGGCATATTTCAATTTTATTTTGATGATTAAAAAGTCTGTGTTTTTAGTTTATTTTAATGAAATCAGTACTACATATTTCTTTATCTCAGAGACAGTAAAAATACATAAACGAAACTTTAAACAGCTCTTATGAAAAACTTCAATGTCGCACATCTGACGTTGTTCTTCGGAATCGACGATTTACATCTTTAAGTCTATTTTAAAATTTTGTTTTATTTAAACCCTGAAGAAGTAAGTATGCGTTGGTTACGAAAGATGTTGGCTTTTTAAACAATAAAAGTGGTTAAAACTAAGTGTTTGTTTAATTTTTAATTATAATGGTGCCATAAAACAAGTTAGTTGTTTTTGAAGATAGTGGTTTTCCTCGAAGGTACAGATTGATACGATGCATCTTCTTGAACCCTTGTATTTAAGTCAATACTTCAGCTGGTAGCAACAGTTATTGATGTAAAAATAGTAATATTCAGCTTCAGAACAGTAAATGATTTATTGTTTATCTAACTCCGTCCAGGCGGGGGCGGTCACCATCTGACAGGATTTCCGTATTTTGTCAGAGAACCACTCACACTTGCCCGAATCTCTCTGTAGTCTGCATTGTTGTAAATATCTTGTGTGTTAATGTTGTGACAAATCAGCAAACTGGAACACTGGAGTCGTGTTTGATAGCGTACAATCAAAAATCACTCCTCACTCTGATAGAAGAGAATGATTGACTAAAGATCACGCTGGATTTATGATATCCCAGAATCCGCGTGCAAATTGTTTGTTACGTCAGAATACGTGACCATTAGCAGCTACGTCATATCATTTCAAAGGTCCACAATTCGTCCTGTTATGCAACATTTATAGCTGTTCTTTTTTTTATTTAATTTTTTTTTTATTATTTTTATTTAAAGCTTTATCACATTTCATAGTTGTGGCAAAGGTATAATTATTGTACATTCTGTAATTTATTTATTTTTTATAATACAATATAATAGGAAAATAAAAAAGAAATATTTCCGAAAAAGAAAAGTCCCAATAAATTGCTTTTAAGTAGTTTGTCAATGGGTGCTTTTAGAGATTACTTGTGTTAGAGTGTAATACAAACTATTTCTTTCAGAGAGCCAATTTTTCAACATAATATTTGTTTTTACATTCGTACATTTTTTATTTCGGCAGGTAACATATTTAAGGAATTAGGTATCATGTTGTCCAGCGTTCTCTGTCCATATTTGTTGAAATACTTAGGTACGATTAGTCCTTCGTTTAACGTAAAACGAGTATTGTAAGCGTGGTCCAATCTATGTATGTGTAGGTACTGGGCTATTCATTTGCTGAAATATAATTTTATACCATAGAATTGCTCTTACTGAAAGAATTTTTATATCCAATATTCCCCAATAGCGGATGCAATCGTCTCAATGGTTCGTTGGACGGTTGGGAAGTGTTGGGACTCTTTTGTGGTATTTACATTAAACAAAAAAAATTAAACAGCGATTCCTGTGCATTTTTGAAGTAAAATATGTGGATGTTATTTGGCTATCCGATAATTTTTTTTCAATAAAAAAAAATATATCACACGTTGCCACTGATCACATCGCTACATCTCACGACAGGTTACATGATACGCGCTGTCTCGTCTATAATGGCGCTGCTGGTTTTTAAGTGAAAAAAAAATATCTTCGCACTGCAAAACGTTATCTACGTTCACACGTTTTACTCCAAATATGCTTAAAAATCGCTTGTAAATAAAAAAAATCACTAAAATCCTTCTGGTTACGTGCTGTTACACCCTTCTTAAATATCTTCATAAAAAATTATTTTAACTAGATTTCGTTTTTTTACTAAACTTACCTTGAAAACATTAGTAATGGGTCCCTAGGGCATAATACGTGTTTAAAATCACGTACGCCTATTTGAATGTAGGATCCAAAATGATGTGAGACCGATATAAGCGTAATTAACAAGATTGAAATAAGCGTTGGACAATAATGTAAAACTGATGGATGGAGAAATGACTTATATGAAGCACAAATGGATGGAAGAATAAGTAGTGGAAGCCCCCGGAAACGACCAAGTGAATCAGATGAAACTCGGGTCCTGTCAAGAATCAGTATGACAGATAAAAGTATATAAGAAGTAGATACATATCCAAAAAACTAAAAACCAAGTTTCAGGGAAAAAAAACCTGTTTTACCATATTTTGAAGGATAAAAAACTATGTTTTTGGGGTAACCGGACAACTTAAAATGAATTCAACTTAACACTTTCTTTGAAAAGACGTTAAAAGTGACAAAAAAAAATACATAAAAAATTGGCTAAATAGGTTACGTTAGGATAAGCTACGGACTATTTTTCGATTTTATTTTCATAGCTTTTAATGATTTTTCAAAGAAGTGTTCAGTTGAGTTGATTCTGAGTTGTCATGGAACCGTTTTTCGTAAGCTTTTTATTGAGAATGTAAATAAGAAAATAACGGTTGGTTCCTAAGTAATTTATCTATGATGCTTTATTAAAAAATATAATTTTATAATTTTCCTTTGAAAACACAGAAAAATAAATATTTTTTTTACCGTCATGTTTAATTTGTTGATCTCCAAATTAAATAAGAATATTGTTTTTTTTATTTAAAATACATGCATATAACAGATTTGAAGGAAAACATTATGGTTCTTAAAACTAATCACAATAAATTAATTTCTTATTAACAAGCTACCCAGCTCAATAGAGAAAGAATTTCTCGTGTTTGAATTTTGGAGTAGTGCCATTGTAAAATAGGTACACAAATTATGTAATCAAAGATAATTACTTCTTTGGAAAAAAAAATAAACTTATATACATGATAACCGGTCTACATATTGAACATAAATAGAATAAGAGTTACTAAAAATAGACATACAATATAGATAGAATAAAGGTATAGATATGTAGCAGAAATAAAAATATTATTATTGCATTTGATTAATTAGGTAGGTGGTACGTACATAGAGTTAGTTTAAAAACATTGATATTTGAAATGGGAGAGCTGAACATATTGTAAAGTAGGTACATCATAATAATTTGTTACAATTTGGGTGCATACAAATAAATACAAGTTAATTTAAATTATAAAATACAACAATTATAAAATAAATAATCCTATAAAAAAGTTGTAAGCTTTTCAGATCAATGAAACGAGGGAGAAAAAATCCCCACGACTCTTAAAAATTTTTTTTCTACATTTTACAACCATTAGTGTAGGTATCTAATTAAAGTCACCAACATGATTTGTATATTGATTTATTTTTATTAATTTATTCATATCATTTATTAACGAAGATAAATTATACAAAGATACATTGTGAACCCGTGCTGAAGTTTAAGATTTCTCTATGCGACCCATGCTAAAAGACGTATCTCACTCAAAAGTGGTAATAAACCATGGAGGTATAAATGACCGAACAACCATGAAAACGTGGTAAAAACTTTGCATCTGCCAACACTGTTAAGAAGTGTGTACTAACAGGGAGCAGAATGGCATTTAATTTTGATATCAATTGCGAATTTGAACGGTCAATTATAAGTGAAGATTTGAGAATACCATTTGAAAGCTTGAAGTTATTATGACCATAAGGAAAAACACTTTGTAAATTTAAAGACTTGGCATTCATTGAACTTACAGTAGTGTCTTACAAAGAGTAAGAATAGAAATGAAGAAGTCGGTTGCCCTTTAAATTATTAGCGTTATTACTGCATGCTCCAATTCTCGCGCATTCAATAAAATAAATATAGAAGGCTCTCCATTGTCACCGTATGCAACACGAACTAAATTATGTATTCGAGCTCTGGAAACCCTATCGAAAATAGTCATGATAATTAGCTACTCGTATAAACATCTAGACGACTCAAATATACTTTAATTAAGTTTTATGTGAGAGAAGTTTAGAGGTCATTTGCGATGGCTGGTCGCTTATTTTAAATGTATTTTGAAACTTGTTAGAATTTCGTAAGATTTTTATTCCAACAAATTTGGGATCTCAACCATGTGAAAAATACATTGATTCGGAGGGTTTTCTTTATCTTCTTTGATTTTTTAAAATTTTCTAAGTCGATCTTTAGATTGAAATATTTAGGTAGCATGGTAACAATATGATTGTGTGCTATAAAATACAAACTTAAAAATATACCTTATATAAAATGAAATGAATGTTCGTAATTTTTCGTACGTTTTCCAAATTACAAAAAAAAAAATTTCAAGGTCCAAGGTCCGGTTCGTGCTTGATTTTTGCTTTGTAAAATCTTATGAATTTGATATTTATCGCCCGTGTCTGTGAATTTATTTATATGTTTGTTCTGAATTCCTTTGACATTGTATAGAATAAAGCAATTATATCTAGGCCTAGTTTGGCCATACAAAACTATGTTTCACCATGATTACGAAATTCAAATGAAATAGCGGTATACAATTTCAGGCAACGGTAAGAGATAAAGACCGCGTGCTAAATGGTCCAGAACCAAAAGGTACTAAGTCAGTGGCACATTTTTTTTTCATTCAAATTTGAATGGAAGGCACTTCTAGTTCTTTATTCTTATAATTTTTCCACTTATATCTCAAGGGTCCATTCCTGCTACTCCCGTATTCAATTCAAGAACTCAGTTGATCTTTCCAACATTTACAATAGAAGATTCGATTAGCTTTCAATATGTCCCTATTCAATTCATGCTGTCCAAGTACTTAATGAAGACGATATATTCCTTGTAAGTTAGGTTCCCATTAATGCCGTATTCTATCAAAGAGCTGGATGTTGGAAAACTTTCCTATATTTTACGTTACTCAAAAGCTCGATGTTAATCACGGTAGTGTCGGCTTTGAAATAAAACACTTTTTTTTATTTAACGCCGAACAGGCGACGCTGAGTAAAATAAGTTCACTCGTGTCTTTGGGGATGCTGGGTGAAATTTGGCTATACTTATGGCTAGCTAATTGCATCCACCAACTCATCAATCAACAATACAAAACTATCTGTACAAGTACTCAATCCTGTAGGTACCTTCAGCACCGTCTGCAAGAACTCATTAGCCCTGTCCACACACCAAGCTCCCACTGAGGCAGTTTCCAACCAAGATTGGCGCTCAAAAAGGCAAACGAAATCAATTGCGATGAAATCATTGATTAACTATTGTTTGATGCTTGCTTGCACTCGTCTGGGTCATGTGTCGCACGCTTCGCGGTGTTGGACGGGGCTAACGACGGTCATATGAGCGCATCGACCAAGTATGAGCGGTATTTCCAATATCTGACGATAAGAGAAGCTCCCAAAAAGTTTGGGAGCTTCTATTTATTGGTCAACATTTCTGATTACTGTAACAGAAAGGGAGGTTACAAATGAGCTCATCGGAGCTTACACCGGAAGACTAATAATAATATTATTCTACCTTCCAAACCTGTGGATCATTATTGTTTACAATTTAATTTCGAAACTACTTTACTTTCATCCCAAAATTATCCATATTCTCCACGAATTCAATATTTTAACTGGAGTTTAAATTAAGTTACAAAATTTAAATATGATGACAACTAAACAATACAAAATATCTGGTTAATAAGTTAAAAATGATTACAAGGCCAAAAGCTGTTCATCACAACTGTTAGAATTCATTTCCATATCTCCGTTACATCTACTTACTCATAAGTGTTGTTTTCTCCTTTTCCAGGTGTCTCCCTCACGCCATCAGTGTCGCGTCCCATGGGGTGGCTGACGATGCGGCGTTGGGGCTGGCTGTGGGGCCTGGCGGCGGTGGGGGCCCTGATGGGGTTTGCGGAGGCGGACCCTGCGCCCCCGCCTTGGCCCAGGAGGGGCAGCCACGAGAATGACAATGACGTCGCGCCGAACCACGTTGTTGGGTGAGTCAAAATATTTTAATGGATTTTTATCGATGAAAGAAGTCAACTGACCTGCCAAACGAATGATAAACTTTATGACGTCCAGCTTTGGACAAAGATTTTTCTCCGTAGGTCTCTAGTTTTGCCAATTCCTGATGGCTTTGCCACATCCGAAACAGTCGGGTATTTAGGTTGTCAGTAGTACCAATTTTAACAAAGACCAATATACAAAATGCCAATTTAAGGAGGAAGTTTTGATGATGAGGACATTCTTCTGCTTTTATCATTTGGCCGGGATTATTTTTGGGTATCAACATGAGCCAATTGTTTAAATGAGGCTTAAAATACTTTTTAGGCCTCACCTGTGCATAATGTGGGAACCACGGCTACGGGAGCAACACGATCTGTTGATGGGTGTCCAGGCTGTGTAAATATGGTATTATCGTTCAGGTCAATATATCTTCAACGCTTCTTTGCATATTCATTACATGCATTTTTGCTTAGATAAGTATGTAGGTACCTAATTATTCCGGTGTGTTTGAGTTACTTAACACAGCAGCAGTTCCACTATATCAGAAATGTGATCTGTATTCTAGATATTTATAAATTGAACGAATACCATCTTATTGTATTCTGAGAAATTGATGTTTGAATTGTGAAATTAGTATTAATTTTTTTTCGGTCAACGAATCGTTTTTAAAAAAAGGCTGCAGATAACCACTTTCAAAAAGTAACTTTTTCAAAAAATGTATTATTTTACTTGTGATCACATGAAAGTGCATTGTTTTTTCTAAGCGATTAACCACTGGAAATGGTTATGGTTGAAAAATGGACCACTTTTATTTTTCTGCGATTGATAGCGGTCCAAAATTGGACCACATTGTTTTACCATTCGCAAAACCTTTATTGTAATTATTTAAAACAGTTCCATGGCAAGCCATTTATTTTAAAACGAAGCTATTGAAATTCCCCATCTATTAAGACCATAGGTGTCGCTAATCCAAACTTCGTAGACTATTTTAGAACGATGTTAAAAATAAATATTTTTTTCTACCAGAATTTCTGATCCGCTATTTACGGTTAAAATTAGGTTCCTTTTCCGTAGTTATGCACCTTTCATTATCAAGTATTCCACAGACAACGTACAGAAATCAAAAATATTATATGTTGACTCAAATAAGTACCTCTTACGGAGTTTCAAAGTAACAAACACGCAGGATTCGCGCGGTTAAAAATTTTACGAATTTTTAATATTTTTTTTTATAAATCCTACAAATATGATATAAACAGTAAAATACAGGTTAATACATTGGATTTAAAGCACAATAATAAGTTTTTATGTCTTTGTGTTAAAATTCGATGGTATGATTTTTTTTAACGCTGGCGAAAAAATAAAATAATGATCTTCTGGAAATCTCGAGCAATCGAGGCAAATTTATTTATTTCGCGTGGTCGCTCCAGGTATCTTTATTCATGTCTTAAAAATAAAACCATTCCAACAATGAGACAAACGAAATAATCACCATTTCGATAATGATACATTCGTAAATACCACTGGTAAGTGGCACTTGTTTAGTTTTGGCCGATGAATTAATAAAAAATACCCACGTATATCTATAAATAATTATCGTTTGCCTAGTAATAATTATGCAAGCTAATTTGACGTAACCGGAGAGCAGCTTTCCTTTTAAGTATAATGACACCTCCATCAAATAGTTTAACAATGAGACTGGCTGCGTCTGGCGCACTCATGCATCATGCATGTTCATAAGTGCAGTGGGCTAATCCATAAGCATATTTTTAAATGAATACTTCACTCGTAGACTTTAATTTCTCTAACCGCTTTGGAAAGGGAAAGTGATTGCAGTTAGCGTCTAACTAATTGTGTGTATTAATCAGTAAGCCTTAGGACAGCTTTTTTTGAGAAGTTTTTTAAACCCTTTTAAAATTCGATTAAATAGAATTTTTATATTAAAAATAGAGTCGCTGCCAGGTCTCTATAATTTCTTGGGTACTATAATTTAAAGTAATTTTATAGATAAGAAAACGTTGCGAACTACTTGGGGTGATCTACGTTAGAGGTGTTGGTTTTTTTAATAATTGGTTGCACACAAATTGAAGACACACGATAAATATTATTTTTTTGGTTAAAACGAGTAATGGCAACCTAAGCTAGAAATATCAACAATTTTTATTGCTTCATAAATAGTTTTGTTAAAAAATGTTTTAACCCTTCGGTCTTTAAAATATTTTAACCTACAAGTTCCATCGACACGGTGACATTTCATGAAATTCTATTTTAGCCGGTATTATATGATATATTTACATATTTTTCATTTTTTAAGTTATCGTGAAAAGAAATACCATTTTAGAAACTAGATAAAATTTAGATGTTTGAAATAAACATTAACATTTTAAAACAATAAAATTAATGTTAACAGAAAAACTTATGGAAACATTTTTACTCGAAACGAACATAATTTTGACAGAAATTGGTGTTTGGAAAACATATTCTTTTTGTGTAGAGAATTTGTAAAAAAAACTGTCACTTCACTTTTTACGCCATTTACACAATAAAAACATATAAATACTTTTTTTTAACTTTCAACTATCAATTAAAAAATCGGTCAGATCTGTCCTTCAGAGGCTCTAATGGAATACGATGTTTGTGGCTAGTAATGTCCTTCCAAGGCTTGAGGGGTTTTAATATCCCCTGAAATTTAATTTAGATTTTTTTTGGCCAATTTAATGGCCAAATAGGTGAAATACTTACAATAATTATTGTCCAAGTATTTTGGATATAATATCCTAGTAAGTGATTGGCATCAATTATTATTCAAAGAAAAAATTGATTCGTGATGGCATCTCACTTTGTCGGCCGCGTGACAGCTGTCAAAAAGAATAATGTCTTCATAAAGGTTTCCCAGACGGAGCTTAGCATCCTTAAAAAGGGATATCCTTAATCCCTTTGTGTAACTGATCAAGAGCGAATCGTCTGACCTTTTTAACCAAGGTACCTATTTATTTTAAATTCAGTTCATTTGAAGATTCGAGGCAACGAATAAAAATAAACCGAGGAATATGCTGGATAAAGTTAAAAGTGATTAAATGATTAAAAAAAATAATTTATTTTGCGGTCACACCTTGTTTATTGAAGTTTATATAGAAAAACATTTCGTTATTAGAGTCAGAGAAAGAGATTATATTATAAATAAGTAGGTAACTATTCAAATTGTTTGTTTGAAATTTTGTGAATTACCTTGACCTAATGTTGGGTGGGCGCATCGTAAAGATAAAGCATTATCTTTTTTACAAGTGATACATAAAAGTTGGATGCTCCGGACGTGTGAAGCGGATGGACGTAGAGAGGAGTTTTGGGGAATAAATATATATGTATATGCCGATTACATGTGGAGTTCCACAAGGAAGCACACTAGGACCCGATCTTTTCATTATTTACATAAATGAACTCTGTAGTATTGAAATAGATGGTGAAATAGTTAGTTATGCAGACGACACAGTTTTACTCTTTAAATCTTTAGATTCTAATAAAGTGTGTAAAACAGCGAATTTAGTAATCGCGCGAGTGAAAACATGGTTAGACACTTACTTATACTAAACACATCGAAAACAAAACTCACAACGTACAGTATTGCACAGCCAGGGACAGCCAAAAACAATACGAATAACATAAAAATACACGAATGTACAAACACCAACATCTGCCATTGCTCTATTCTAGAAAAAACAGACCAAGTAAGGTATCTATGAATCATAATTGACCATAACCTCAGATGGACACATCATTTCAAACAAATCACAAATAAACTCCACAAAATATATACATTTTTCGTAACGTAAGAATCCCACACAAATAAAACAGATGAAAACAATATATTTTGCACTTTGTCGATCAATTATAGAATATAGAATAATTGCTTGGGGAGGAGCATCAAACTCAGCTTAATCAATCTTATAGAAATCTCCCAGAAAACCATTTTAAAAGTAATACTTAAAAAACATAGATTGACTGAAACACACCAAATATTCAACAGGTTTGATGTACAAGATATTCGCCAACCATATATATATATATATACATATTTGAATATTTATACCCTCTCGTACTAAGTTGATCTTGCGTGACGGTAGACCAGTTTTTAGTTGATCCGTTTGCTCTTGTTGATCCAAGCGGATAAGTTGATCTATTACCGAAGCTGGCATACATATGTGGATCCTTATAGATCAACTTAAGTCATCGAGATTTAGCTCTAAGCCACGCCCATTTTTCGGTGGCTTATACATTTTACACGTTTTGTCTATGTTGATCTTATATAAATGACCAATCAGAGAGGGAAGCATTCTGATTGGTCATAAAAAACATGTACCTATATGGAACATTACGGTTCATTTGTTGATCTGATATATATTGCGCGTTCTAGGGCTACCAAAGAGGTGTGAGATTATTGCAGGGCTGCGACATACTCAAAATTATGTATTATTATTATTTGACAATAAATATTTTCGGTAGTACGAAGTGCGGCAAAAAAATTATGCGGAGAGGGAAGAGACGAGGGAGGAGGAAGGTGGGAAAGGTGTAAGGGAACGGGGCGCATGGGAAAAGACATGCAGGGAGAATCAATTTGAGTGAGTGAATTATACCGCCGCCCAAGGAACCATTTACTGGATAACCGACACCTCTGCCATGGGTCACCCCTGAGGGATTGGGGGTAGGGGGAGGGGGGGGGGGGGGGGGGGGAATAGAAATTGCAATTGAATGATAATAAATGAGGAATTACAATTTGGGAATACAGGGTACCGCCACCCCGGGAACCATTGACTGGAAAACCAACACCTCTGCCATAGGTCACCCCAGGGGGGGGGAGAAGTGGAGTAGGGGGGTAGGGGGTGGGGGGTAGGGGGGAAGGGGGGGTATGGTGGGGGTGTAGGTGGGGTGAAGGGGGTGTAGGGTGGTGAAGAAATAGATTTAGTAAGGACTAATTGTATAATTGTAGACGAGTAATTCCAGGGGAGTGGGAAGGGCGGAGGTGGGTGGTGGGGGAGGGGGGTAGATGGTGGGGGTAGGGGGGGGGGTAGGGGGGGGGAAGATCATTGCGTTTGGTGACTAAGCAGGGGTGCCCGGGTTCGTGGGGTGACGTTTGTCCAGGTCTTGGCGGCGGATGCGTCTGGCCACCTACGACGTGGTGGACCGGGTCAAGAACGCTTGGTTGAGGGAGGCATTTTAAAATTTTGAGCCTGACTCTCTCGACCCATCGACTTGCAACTCTGGCCCTATGGCACCAAACAGACTGAAATTTTGGATTCTTACTTAAGAACACGGTCTGTACACGAATCAATAAAAAAATCTTCGAAAAGTATAATTTTACTAACGAGAGTTTTACGCTGTATATAAGTTGTTTTTTTTTTAGCAAATACTCAAAAATTTGGGCCATCATCCACCAAACAGACTGAAATTTTCGATTCTTACTTTAAAGCACGGTCCGTACAAAAATCAATCAAAAAATCTTCCAAAAGTATGGTTTTAAGAAAACCCTTCGTTTGGAGATATTTGTTTTTACACTTGCGATCGGTCACAACTTTGGCCCTATGGCACCAAACAGGACAATTATTTTGGATTCTTACTTAAAAGCACAGTCTGTACAAGAATCAATAAAAAAATCTTCCAAAAGTATAATTTTACTAACGAGAGTTTTACGCTGTATATAATTTGTTTTTTTTTTTTAGCAAATACTCATAATTTGGGACATCATCCACCAAACAGACTGAAATTTTGGATTCTTACTTAAAAGCACGGTCTGTACAAGAATCAATCAAAAAATCTTCCAAAAGAATAGTTTTTAGAAAACTCATCGTTCGTAGGTTATTAGTTTTTACACTTGCGATCGCTCACAACTTTGGCCCTATGGCACCAAACAGGACAATTATTTTGGATTCTTACTTAAAAGCACAGTCTGTACAAGAATCAATAAAAAAAATCTTCCAAAAGTATAATTTTACTAACGAGAGTTTTACGCTGTATATATTTTGTTTTTTTTAAGCAAATTCTCAATAATTTGGGCCATCATCCACCAAACAGACTGAAATTTTGGATTCTTACTTTAGAGCACGGTTTGTACACGAATCAATCAAAAAATCTTCCAAAAGTATTATTTTATTAACGAGAGTTTTACGCTATATATAAGTTGTTTTTTTTAGCAAATACTCAATAATTTGGGCCATCTTAGAAAAAAATATTTATTTACCGATCTGCATTAAAAGAATTAATATCGCATTACAATTTTTCTTAATATTAAATAATAACAAAAATTATTTCACGTATGAAAATTGTCTTTTTTAGTTTTCTGAAGGTTTCACTCCTACCGGTACCGAAGGATTAATTTAATTATGTATTTATTAATTAATAATTACATGTTATACTTAAACAAATTCACTTATTACAAGAATAAATAATTACTAGAAATACACTCAAAAAGAAGGCAACGTGCCCGCTTTCTTGTAGTTGGAGACACTCAGACATGTTTCAACATGTTTTTTTGTTTTAGAACCGGCGGGTTGAGGAGCTGGGGGGAGAGGGCCCGCCAAAGTGGGTATGGCGGTGAGCGGGAAGGGAAAGGTGATGGAGAGAGGAAGGTGGGGAAGTACCTGGCTATTCGGACCTAGTCACTAAAAACGGCTTAGGTCATTTCAAGTTAGCTTGGGGTACCTTTTTACTAATGAGAGTTTTACGCTGTATATAAGTTGTTTTTTAAAGCAAATACTCAATAATTTGGGTTATCCTAGAAAAACTATTAAGTTATCGATCTGCATTAAAAGAATTAATATCGCATTTCTCTTTTCTTAATATTAAATAATAAAAAAATATATTTCACTAATGAAAATTGTCTACTTAAGTTTTATGAAGGTTTCACTTCTACCGGTACCGAAGGATTTATTTAATTATGTATTTATTAATTATTAATTACTTATTGTACTTAAATAAAATAACTTATTACTAAAATAAATTATTACTAGAAATACACTCAAAAAGAACGTGACGTGTCCGCTTTCTTGTAGTTGGACTCAGACATGTTTCTACGTGTTTCCTTGTGTAGAGCCGTCACAAAGAGGAGACCAAATGTACTATCTCATTCTCTCGCAAAGTTACTCCTATTAATGGATGTTTTTGTCTCTTTTTCGCTATTTTTCGTTTCATTGAGTTTCAAATCACAACGGTGCTAAAGAACTTTTCACTTAAAAAATGTGAACTTTTACTATCGAAAGTTTTACGCTGTATTTAATGTGTTTTGTAAAGCAAATACTCAATAATTTGGGTAATCCTAGAAAAACTATTAAGTTATCGACCTGCATTAAAAGAATTAATATCGCATTTCTCTTTTCTTAATAATAAATAATAAAAAAAAATATTTCATTTATGAAAATTATCTACTTAAGTTTTCTGAAGGTTTCACTTCTACCGGTACCAAAGGATTTATATAATTATGTATTTATTAATTATTAATTACATTTTGTACTTAAACAAAATAACTTATTACTAGTATAAATTATTACTAGAAATACACCCAAAAAGAACGCAACTTTTGATAGGGTTCTAACTTCACTTCACCTTGTTCTAAGATATGAGGTGTCAAAGTTTGCAAAGACGATTTCTCATAATCTATTTACCAATTTCCGATTTTGAAGTTGAAAATTGTTAAACGTATTTTAATTGAACATATTTTGAAGGAAAGTATTTAAATAGGACGTATATTTACCCTTTTAGAACATACCTAAACATGCAAATAGAACCCTGTACAACCAGCTAAGGCATAATAATACATTGCACAAGGTTCTAATTACATTTCACTAATGCAATTCCAAGCTACGTCCTATTTAAATATTTTCCATTTAAATACGATAAACTAAAATACTTTAACTAAAATTGTTAAATAGATTACGAAAATTCGTCTTTGGAAACTTAGAAACCTTAGAAAATGATAGAGAAGACACAGTTAGAACCCTATCCAAATAAAGTGACGAACCATAATGCGCCTCTTATTTAAGATCAACTGTCAGATACAAGAAAAATAGAGAGTGTAAGTGTAGTGAGAATGTAAAATGAATTATTATTGAAAATGCTTGATGTTAGAACTTTGTCATACATATATCTACGAAAATACAACACGGATGGTTCTGAAAATTATTTTGGGTATAGAAATGAGCAAAAAAACTACTTTGGCAATCAAAGGTCATTTTTGAAAAAAATGTCAGTTAGAACCCTATTTAAATGAGGTGACAAATATCGGCAAGACAAAACAAAACATGTCGATTCTTTGTTGGAGCGAATGTAAACAATTGATCTGCGTCATCGCGTCATCACGTGATCGATACGTGATGACCACTTGCTCTGCTAATGCTACATGTCTCGCTCTAATACTGTTGAGTTCAACGTATGGTAGTATGTGTTCCGCACAACTACTCAGAACAATAAGTTCATAGGAAAAGACAGAAAGGAGCAATTACTTTCATCCGTTAATATTTGTGCGTAGCTGGTGAAAGGCCCTTTTGATTAGTTTGTTAACATTAGCAGTTACCAAGTAGCGAATAGGTGGACGGTTTCAAGATGGGCGGCCTTCAAAATGGTTTCATGCCAACTGAGAATAAAGTCAACTCAACAACTCCTTGAAAAGTCAATAAGAGCTATGAATTTTTTTTTTTAAATAGCCGATAATCCTAACCTAACGTAACCTATTTAACCCTTCAAAATTTTGGCGTATTTTTCAGATGGTCAAAATCTTTCCGCTTTACAAATAAATGCAAATAAATGGAATATTTCTGAACATACCCCAAAACTAAAAACTGTTTTTGAAAGGTCATGAAATACGCTTCCAAATGGCTCACCTCACGCTTTTTCTAACTAAAATTACAAATAATGAAAAATAAATAAAACATACATATTTTTTTAGACAAATGTATTATAAATGTTACTCTCACCTCTTTTTTTGTCTTTTCGTATAAAAATAATTGATAAATTATCAAAGTTACTAGGTTAGTTACTAGGTATTTACATGTTACGTTAATTATGTTAATCGCACATGTTATGCCGAATATGTTTAAATAAATAAATAAATAAATAAATCTGGTAAACTTTTTTTTAAGGCATTATTTTATCAAAAATACAAGCTGGTTCCCGGCACGCGTTGCAATGCCATTTAAAGAAACGAAATGTTTCTCCCTGCACGTCCATTCCCTTGGGTCCCCGTTCTTTGTTGAACCTGGCATGCGTTGCAATACCACTTAAATTACTTTTTTTTTTTTTTTTAAAAAGAAAGACAAACATTCCCGGGTTACGAATAACCCAACATTGTTTGAAAATCTCCTACTACCACCACAGAAAGCCGAAAATGTTGCTTGTGTTGTGATGGAGGACTTAGCCAGCCGAGGAATCGAACACGGGGCGCCCGGGTGGGATCCAAGCGCGATGCCCACTCAACCACTGACTGGTCAAATAAAGATATTGTTTCTCCCTGAGTGTTCTTTCCTATTCATCCCCGTTCCCCTTCCCCCCTCTTCCCCTCTTGCGATCCCCCTCCACCTTCTTTGCTTTTCGCACTCCCCTTTTCCGCTTCGCTCCGTCCCGCGAACCCCCCCCCCCCCTCCGCTGTCCACTTTCCCGACTTCCCCCCTCCTTCGACCCTTTCTCCCGCGAATCTTTCCCCCTTCATTCCCCTCCGCCAGTCCCGGATTCCCCTCCCCCTCCCGCCTACCCTCCCTGCCGCTAAAATACATGATAAACACTAACTTTTCCAAACAACTTGTGCACCACTTACTAATTTTTTTATAGTAATTTCATAAAACCAGAGCTCACCAGTGTTCATAGAAACACTTTTCTGCTAAAATTTAATGTTCTGTAGAAATTTTGAGTAAATCCATTTACTAAACTGTGTTCTATACATTCAGTGTCATTGAAAAAAACGGTTTCACGACGGTTGGTCCGGCGACAATTGATCCTCCGACAATTGGTCCACCGACAGTTGATCCCTCCGAGTCCGAGGGATCAAATGTCCGAGGGACCAAATGTCCGAGGGATCAAATGTCCGCCCAATGTCCATGTCCATCCAATTGTCCGAGGGATCAACTGTCGGGGGGTCAACTGTCAGGGGATCAATTGTCCGAGGTATCAACCGTCCATCAGATCAACTGTCAGGACTGTATTATATAACTGTCAAATTATTAACTTATTTTCATTTTATGTTTTAATTGGGTACCTACTTAATATGTTAGCACATTTTATTTCTATTTTTTTCTTTGAGATCTTTAATTTACTCGCATAAATTATTACATTATAATTGTTTACGAAATATGATGGCAGACTGGGATTGCTCTACTCTCCCAGTCCTGCTGGAATAAAAACTTTGATAAAAATACAATTATAAAACAAACGTTCGGCAATAACTAGGAAAGTGATAATTCGTGTAATTATAACAATTATATTATTATAATTTTCTGCATCATTCATTTACTTGCGCACGCCATAATTTGAACTTGCGACTTCTGAATTCTTAGTCAAGGATCGTAAAGCAACGCATTTTCATAAAATAATACAAACTTATCAAAAAAAAAAAAAAATTATTTGCGCACGCCATAATTTTAACCTGCGACTTCTGAATTCTTAGTCAAGGATCGTAAAGCAACGCTTTTCGTAAAATAATACAGACTTATCAAAAAAATTACTTACGCACGCTCTAATTTGAACTTGTACTTGACACGCAGCAGAAGTGAAACCTTCAGAAAACTTAAGTAGACATGAGATCCCCCCCCCCATTCCCCACCTCCTGAGGTGACCTATGGCAGAGGTTGGTTATCCAGTAAATGGTTCCCAGGGCGGCGGTATAATTGATATCGCATCCTTCACTCACTCACTCAAATTGATTCTCCCTGCATGTCCTTTTCCGTGCGCCCCATTTCCTTCCACCTTCCCCGCCTTCCCCCTTCCTCGTCTCGTTCGTTTCCTCTCCATGAAATTTTTGGCCGCATTTCGTAATACCGAAAATATTTATTGTCAAATAATAATAATACATAATTTAGAGTATGTAGCAGCCCTGGAATAATGTCACAACTTTGTGGCAGCCCTAGAATGCGCCATTATATATCAGATCAACCAATTGACAGTAAAACTCCATATAGGTACATGTTTTTTATGACCAATCAGAAGGCTTCCTTCACAACCTCTCTGATTGGTCATTTAAATCGGATCAGCAAAAGAACTGTAAAACGACATATAGGTACATAAGTTATACGATTATGTAGATCAACGAAGTATGTTAATTTACAAGCGACAGATCAACATAGTATGTAAATTTGCAAGCGATTCCCATACAAATTTTAAAAATTTTATGATAAGTACATAAAATATTTTTACTTGCAAACTGGCAACCTTGGTAACTAATGTAATAATGTTGCAAAATCATACAGATGTATTCCATCACAGCCAAGTTATATGGTGTTAAAGGTGGATCAACTTGGCTTCTAACTTCTTACTGGATCAACACACTACGGGAAGAGGCCAATATATATATATACATAGGGGAGTCCGATTCGAGCCGCGGTCAACAGTGGTTGTGTGTACCTTACCTATTGCTTAGTGCCGTTCGCCCGTTCCCGTGCCTCATACAGATAAGAGATTATTGTTACATTTTATTTAATTCTGTTTATCGTATACTTATTTGTTTGCATTCCTACTTACGGCTAATCCGTTTTTGTTTGTACAGTCAATGAAATAGACTGCGTATTATTTTTTCAGTTTAATTTTTAAAAGTTAAGTTTTTTTTTTATATAATGGAGGAAGACGAAGATAGACCTCCCGACCCAGGATCGATATTAGATTTTTCTGATTCGGAATCTAACACTAGCCAGGCTTCTATTACGCTTCCATCTCGTAAACGACGACCATCGCATAGCCTTCACATCCCATCGAAAGTTAAATCTATACCGCCGATTCAACAAACCTCGACCTCTAACGACCTTAACCCCAATAGTAACACCCAGACAAGTACTTTAGCTAGCGATAATACAAAAAGTACTGACTTACTTTATCCTGCTTCCGCTTCCGGTCCTTTTATCGTAATTGTTCAGAGAACTGAACAAGGAAAACTTATTCATCCTTTAGATTTTGGAAAATTCTTATTTGACTCAAAAAATAATAACCTTGGTATTGTTAATGGTTCAATTAAACCGGAAGGGCGATATAAATTATCTATCGAGTTTAATACTGCCGCTTCCGCAAATGGATTTGTAAAAAAAATTGACTCGCTCTCAAAACATAAATATAAATCGTTCATCCCGTCATTTAACCTTACGAGAATGGGTCTTGTTCGAGGAATTCCCACGGATATCCCAGAGGCTGAAATTGTTGATGCTTTGAATAATTCCCAAGGAACCCCAAAAGTAATAAAAGCACGTCGACTGAACTACAAGGATTCTACTGATGGAAACAAGATCTGGAAACCTTCCCAATCTGTTGTTGTTACATTTGAGGGACAATCCCTTCCGTCTCGTGTGTTTATTTATTATACCTCGCTTCCCGTCGAAGTTTATAAATTTCCAACTGTTCAATGCTTCAATTGCTGCCGGTTTGGACATACAAAATCCGTATGCCGCTCCCCTCCACGTTGTTACTTTTGCGGAGAAAATCACCCATTTGATCAATGTCCAAAATCTTCCAATAATCCCATTTGCATTAACTGTTCGGGTGCACATACCGCGGTCAGTCTAGCCTGTCCGGAATTGACAAGACAGAGGAACATAAAACATAAAATGGCTACCGACAACATTTCGTACTTCCAGGCCTCAAAGTTATTCTCTCCTGCGAAAAAATCTTTCGCAGAGATGACATCGTCCTCAGCTCCTTTCCAATCAACCACCTTTTTAAATTCAACGTCATCTTCTCACAGAGAAACCATTCTCAAGCCAGTCAAACCCAACCCAAAATATACTCCTTACCTTGATAAAAAACAATTGAATAATATTTTGACCAGCCCGAATGGGAATGCCAAATCTCGGACCCCCAATGGGTGTGCCATTAATAGTAATACATCCCCTCCTGCTCTCCCCGAAATATTGAATAATAATTCTTTTATACAAACTTTAATTACCCTTTTAATTTCTATCCTTACAAACAACAATACTGTACCGTCCAACGCTGCCGATTACATTAAATCTTTATTATCTTGCCTCCCCAATGACTTCGAAACTGAACAAAATTCTTCAGTGGAACAGTAGAAGCCTCTTCGCTAACAAATCTGACCTAATTCAATTACTCGACGAACACGACGTTTCAGTGGCCGCCATTTCTGAAACGTGGTTAAAACCCTCCTTTCACTTAAGAATTCCGGGTTATTATTGTCTCAGACACGACAGACCGGATGGTAAAGGCGGCACGGCTCTGATAATCCATAATTCTATCCCGTTTAAACAAATTAATATACATACTCCCTCCGACGATATCCAGATAATAGCAGCTGTCTTATCTGATATCACAATATTATCAATATATATTCCTCCCTCTACCACTTTTATTGAAAATGAATGGGCACCAATCTTAACCCAGATTTGTTCCCCTTTTATGATCCTAGGAGATTTTAATGCACATTCCCCTTCTTGGGGTAGCAAAATAACAAATCGTTCTGGCCGCAATCTTTTAGATTTTATTGATACCCATAACCTATGTTTTTTAAATGACGGATCTCCAACCAGATTCACCCCCCCTCATCAACGGAAAAGTGCTGTTGATTTATCTCTTTGTTCATATTCGTTAGCATCTAAATGCTCTTGGGACATCCTAAACGATCCCCTCTCTAGTGATCATTTTCCAATTATAATCCGATTCCAACATCAATCTAACACTTATCCTCCACCAGTTAAAAATAATCTCAAATTTAGAATAAATGATGCGAATTGGAGCACTTTCTCTTCTGAACTAGATAACCTTATTAATTTAAAAAAAAAATCGTCCCCGGGAGACATCAGATTGCAATGTGAGACGTTTCCCTCTATGGTTATAAATGCAGCAGAAAAATCCATCCCGAAACGCAATGCGAACATTAAAATAAAACACTCTAATCCGTGGTGGGACGAGGAATGCACTCGCTCCGTCAACTCTCGTAAAAAAGCAATTTCCTCTTTTCGTAAGTGTATGACACTAGAAAATTTTTTATCAGTTAAAAAAGCCCAGGCAGAAACCAAACGAATTTTGAAAAATAAAAAACGCGCTGGATGGCGGAAGTTCTGTGAGAACCTGTCTCCGGAAACTCCCCAATCTTCAGTTTGGTCTAGCTTAAAAAAATTCGGATCATCGTATTCTCCGCCGAGTACCAAGCATATATCAGAAGAAATTCTTATAGGATTTGCGGATAAAATAGCCCCCCCATCAGTGGCCGGATGTGAAGAAATGCCTTCTATTAAGCCATATCCATCTCACTCTAACTGGCTAGATGCTCCTTTCTCCATTGATGAGATGAAACTAGTAATAAGAACCCTTTCTGACTCTGCTCCGGGTCCCGATGGAATACTTAATAGTTTCATTAAATCATTTTCTGATATGGCGGTTGAATATTTCTTATCTCTTATTAATAATATGTTTGAAACAGGACTAATTCCGGATGATTGGAAAACTCAAAAAATCATTCCCATTTTAAAACCTGGAAAAAATCCATCTGAAATTTCGTCTTATCGGCCTATTGCTCTTTCATCATGTTTGATGAAAGTAGCGGAGCGTTTGATGAAGAACAGATTAGAGTGGTTTGTTGAAAGTCAAGATATTATCTCACCAAATCAGTATGGTTTTCGGAAAAAGAAATCTACAATGGATAATTTAAGTTTGTTCACAACTGATATCCGAGTTTCCCAATCCCTAAATTCTTATACATTGGCCACATTCCTTGACCTTTCATCAGCTTACGATGATGTTTTACTGAATGTTTTGAAAGAAAAGCTAATTAAAAAACAAATCCCCCCGAAATTAGTCCAATTTATTATTAATTTACTCTCAGATAGGTCCATTATTATTGAGTCTTCCTCTAAATGCTTAAGGCGCAAACTATGGAGAGGTTTGCCCCAGGGTTCTGTTATTAGTCCTCTGTTGTTTAATATTTATATAAGCGACCTAGACTCAGTAATTCCTTTTTCTATCAAGCGTCTTTACTTTGCGGATGATATCCTTATATATTTGTTACATAAAAATATTATTCTTGCAGCTAAGGAAATGAATTTGGCTTTACAATATATTAAAAGCTGGTTGTCAATAAATGGGATGAAGCTGGCGGCATCTAAAACAAGGGTCGTGGCTTTCACGCGCAAAAGAAAAATTCCCCAATTCTCAATTTCTTTTGATAATGTGCCTCTACAAACCGCTACTCAAATCAAATTCCTTGGTCTTCTTTTGAACCATAAACTTTCCTGGCTTCCACACATTCAGATAATTTCTACAAAGTGTGAAAAGGGACTTAATATGATGCGAGCAGTTTCCAGAGTATGGTGGGGATCTCACCCTACCACTCTTAAATTAATGTATAATTCCCTAGTTCGGAGCCACTTGGATTATGGCTCATTCCTTTTTGACCCACTCCCTAAATATCTAGATAAGAAAATGGAAAGAATTCAATCAAAAGCCCTCAGAATGATTATTGGAGCTATGAAGTCTTCTCCAATTAATGCTCTTCAGGTGGAATGTGTGGAGCCTCCATTATATTTCAGAAGGCAATTCCTTGCCAATAAATATATTTTCAAGGCTTTATCGTTATCACATCATCCTATCAAACAAAGTCTTAATAGGTTAAGTGTTAATTTGAATTCTAACAAAAGATTGAGAGAAAAACAATGTTTTCCTCTCTTAATTAAAAGTTTTCATCTCTATAATTCTCTATCATCTTCCCTCCAATATCTTCAAGAAGTTCCCAATCTTCCTATATACAATATTCCATTTAAGGCAATCACTTTTATGCCGAACACAATAACATCAGTCTTTCAGAAGAATATTTTATCTTCCCCAAATAAATTTCAAAATGTGGATGATTGTTTTAAAAGCATAGTGGCTTCGAAATTCCCTGGATTTTCCATCCTTTTCACGGATGGTTCCAAATTTGAAAATAAAAGATGTGGAGCATCTATATATAGTCCAGAATTCAACATCAATCTCACTTATAAATTACCGAAAGAAGCTTCCATATTTACAGCCGAATGCTTTGCAATTGAACAAGCGCTAAATCAAATCCAGGTTCTCAACATTCATCGAACCTTACTATGTACTGATTCGCTAAGTGCTCTAACTAAAATTAGGTCAAATATTTTACGTTATCCGGAAGACAATATTATATGTAAAATAAAAAATCTTCTCAATTCTCTTAGTGAATCTGGGTTTGAGACGATATTGGCCTGGGTCCCTGCCCATTTGGGTATCGAGGGTAATGAGATGGCCGATTTTCTCGCCAAATCTGGTTCAGATTCCGGAACTATCCCACTAAATTTTAGAATTCCTATATCCGATGTCTTTCCGATTCTTAAATCTAATATGACTCGTGCCTGGGAAGAAAATTGGGCAGTCTCCAAAATAAGAACTGGATCTTTCTATGCGGGAATTCAAAACCATATCCCTGCTAAGCCATGGTTCCACGGTAAAAAACTTTCAAAACGATTCATTTCATGTATCTCGAGAATGAGAATTGGCCACTGTTCAATTGCATCTCACTTGTCTAGAATTAGAGTTTTAGATGATCCGTTCTGCCAGTGCGGTGTGGAAGAGGAAACCCTCGACCACGTTTTCTTTAACTGTAAAAACCATTCATCTTTCAAGAACATATACCGCCGGCTTATTAAAATCACACACCAGTCCCCGCTTAACATTTCATATCTTTTATCTCTTAACAATTCTCGTGTTCATACAGCTTTATGTAAGTTTATTAACCTGAATGAATTCAATATTTAATTTGTTTTAGTGATCTAAATGAGTCCAATATTTAATTTGTTTTATTTTTTTCCCATTAGATTAACCGAAATTTCTTATCCATTTTAAATATTACCGGCACAAAGCACTCTCTCCAGGGTGAATTGCCTTAAACCAAAAAAAAAAAAATATATATACATATTTGAACAAAAACAAATTTCAATAAACACATAATATCACTAACAGAACAAGTTGGACAAGCGTAAAAAGAAAACATATAAACTTCGACCGTAAACAGATTGGATAAATACACCATAAATACCATTTAAAAAAGCATTCAACGGTCTTTCACATGATTTTATTTAAAAAAAAATTATTACGCACATAGGAGGCTCTGATGAAAATAATTCTCCCTCAGGGCCTATGTCATCCTTGGGGATGCTGTTTGGAGGTTTTTTTATAGGAAAGAAAGGAGAAGGAAGTTCTGGGAAGAAAACAGTATAAGGGGTGGTTAGCAAGGGAGGTCCAAAGGTCTCACCCCCAGAGTCCCTCCCGATCCGGTCTACCACGCAATTGGTTGTCAGACGCTTCTTCACCCCATCAACCCAGGAAACCCTGCTAATTATTAAACGTAACAAACACTTGGGGCGACCTATTGCAGAGATGTTGGTTGTCCAATAAATGGTTCCCATATCCGCCTCCCAAATAGTGATTGACAAATTAGCCAATTTAAAATATTCAACATGACCATTTTCATTGTTATTTACTTGGGCGAAAAATTTCCTCGAGCGAAAACTGTAAAGGTGTCTACTTGAACTTTTTCGCAAAAATCTTGTAATTTTTTCGTGATTTTTTTTAATATATGAATACCGCACAAGAGTCCCAACTGCTCCCGTCTGGAGCCAGTGAGACTATGGCATCCCCAATCGGGGTATGTTGTGAGGCTGAAGGTAGTAGGGAGGGGAAGGAGATGGGGAAGAGGAAGGTGGGAAGTACCTGGCTATTCAGATCTGGTCACCGAACACGGCTAAAGCCATTTCAAGCAACGTTTCAAATCTGAACGGTGGTCTTACACCAGGGCGATACTGTTAGTATCTTCCACTCTGGAACGTGCCGCAAATATACTATATTGATGATGGTTATTTAGTTCAGTAAAACTTTTTTTATAGTATGGTGGCGTACTTGAGTGCATATAATCCCGAACCTCACACATCCAGGAATTTATCGGGGGCTTTACATCTCTTTTATATTGTTATTAATAATTTAAGCAGCCGAACGGCCGCGGCGATCAGGAGATTCCTTGGCGTGAGCCACACGTCCTTCCTGACGGGCCGAGATTAATTATTCCATTATATTAACTTCTTCTCGTAAACCTTCCGACATGATGTTCGTGTTGGAATAAGAAAGTTCTGAGTGACGTCACTGAGGGATAACAGATGATCCAGGAACTCCCTATGATAAGAAAAAAGTGTTATCCTTATACGTTCCTAAACCATTTATCCGAGACGTTTAGCGCAGACTTTTTTTGATTTTTTTTTTAACAAATTGGCCTGACTCCTATTTTCTTATTTGCATTGAATCGTGTTTACTGCACTTCCCCTTCACTTATTAATTAATTCAGTTTCAGCAAAAAGTGGAGCTGAATGCATTAATTTTATTTTAAGGTTCAACGGAACATATGTTAAAATCTACGCATCCACAGATGGCGCCAATTTCATTATGTTAGGAAAAAACAAGTTATGCTTTAAAATAACTTAATTTATTGGTTGCGTCCCTTTTAAGAAAGGTTTACAAATACAATTTTGGATTGAATCGACGATACAATATTTTATTTTTAAGCCTTTCTTGAAAGAATTTAGTTTATTTATGAACAAAACTATTTATTTATATAATTTAAAAGCATCGCTTGCAATTTTTTTTCCAAAGATAATTAAACTATCTCCATCTCTGAAAAAGTTTATTTTGAATTCTTTTAAGTGCCACCTTAAATACAATTTTTTTGATGATTTGTGATAAATAGGCACATAGGTACAAAAAATATGCGCCACAGACGAATTCTTCACAGATACTTCGCAGTTTTGCAAACACTTCTAAGATTTTCCGTTCCGTTGCTTCAGAATTGTATTTGTACGATAATCGAAATTGTTTTCCACTGGGCATTAATTACTTAAGTATATTGCTTCAGGTACTGAAGTGTTCTAGGACCCAAAGGCGGTCGCTAGTCGCTACGCCACTGTCTTGCCTTCCTTCCGGAACCTACGTTGTTGTTATTTGTTGGGGGCAATGCAAAATGGGTCATCCAGTTAAAAAGTACACGTATCAAACATCGATTCGGTAACGATCGATTGATTATCGAGGCGCCACGCGTGTTCGATACTAATCTGTTACCTCTGAGAGCTTCAACGTAACATCTCTTTTCGTTTCAAACTTCATTCATGCGAAAGAGGGAGACGTTGCGCCGGAGCTATCGGCGGTACGCCTATATGAACAAGCATATTAATCAAGCAACGCCTAGTGCTGTTAGAAGAATAATGCACCATGTAGAATTCTGACACGGGCATGTTCGTAAAATTAGAGCCGGTACATTTCGGAGATGCTGTGGTGGCAACAGATGCTTGGGACAAAGAGATACAAAGTTCCATCGCTGAGAAAGAGTTAAAAATATCTTCTTGTGATGGTTTGCTTTCAAGACTTATTTGTAAAATAATTTGAAAATTTTTCTATGAATGAAAATTGACTTTCTCAACGCAAAAGACACTGTGATTAAAAAGAAGCCACTTGAAATTTCCAACAAGAATACTCATCTATTATGTATATTATAATGGTTACATCATTACTTTAGCGCAAGATAACAAACGGATTTCAACGTGTTTTATTTTTCGTAAAACCTCATTGATTACCTATATTCAATCATTTTATTAAATTTTTTAAAATGTTCGAGATATTATTTAATGTCTTGATAGTAATGGTAAACAGTATTTGAATTTTACTTATTTTTTATTAAAATCCATATATATTATATATATAAAAATCAAAATGTGTTTGGGGATTAGTGATTAGTGTATTGCTATATTAAGCATAGGAAATGTTTGAAACTTTCAAAATACCTTCTTAAAACCCCCGAGAAGATTTTTGGATTATTTCAACCACATGACAATACATCTGAAAAGTTTTTCAATCATCACAAAAATTCTTGCGAAACTGTAAAAATATTGAGAATGACTTTTGCAAAACATTGATTGTCAAATCAGAATTAAATTTTAAAAACTCTTTAAATTAATAAATTAATTAAAAGTATTTACATAATAATTAGAATGGAAGCAAGAATTATAGATATTTCAAATAGATATGTTATGTACCAAATTTGATTGATTGTTCTTATATAATATACAAAAATGAATATTTTTAATACATGAAAAATTAAAATTTGAGTTAAAACAATTGTAATAGGTGGCGCGCGAGCTGTTTGAAACTGAATGTACTGGGACTGAATATATGGGACGCGGGAGGGGGGTTGGCGGGATGGGGGAGCGGGAAAGAGGAGTGGGAAGACGGGGAAGATGGAAGGGAAGGAAACGCGGGAGGGGAAACGGGGTCGCACGGGAAAGGACATGCAGGGAGAAACAATTTATTTCTTTGAATATGGTATTGCAACGCATGCCGGGAACCAGCTTGTATATTTATATATTACATTAACTAAATGCGTTATAATTAAGTAATTTGTGACACTGGACGTCAAATAAACTTTATCAATGTAATTATCATACATTGTCATGACAAGTCGAGTCGCAAAAATCTAACTGGACTCACTTCAACATTTTAATATCTAGCGTAGTTCATTTCTGAACATTCGATTAGATAATAATATATCTACTTTTAAGTTTAGCCAATAGGAAACATCACTTCATGAGATTCTGAGATCCGTATTTTATGTTATGAAATTATGTATTTTGTACTGTGAAAACATATCAAAATTATTTCGGCAGACTTCCTGTCTCAAGATGTTTCGAGAATAATTCGAGTGTACTTACAACAACACAATTATTGGACTTCATTCTATGCATCACAAAACCATTCAATAAATCTTTCACAGTTGAACTCCCATATATACCAACTCCTCACCCCGACCCTAAATGTCTATTGCATACAGATTTTTTGTGATTTAAGTTGAAAACAAATTAATACACCAAAAAATGTCACCGGAGACTGGAATTTCATTTTAAATATTTACAACAAGTAAGTCAGGAATCACTGGTTTACAATAAGTCAAGTACGCACGTTAACACCCAGTATATATCTGTATGTTTCCTAAATAAAATAAATAATAAATAAAAAAATATTATTCCAGACAGCTGTTTCTAATCTTCAATTAGGTAAGAAGGTAAGAAACAAGCTCGCTATCCTGAAGTGAAGATTTGATTGAAACTACAAAATGTACTAAAACATGAACTGGATACCTATTTGGAGAAGTTCCACCATCGATGTTCCTCCACAGTAAAAACATTATCATGAAAATACATTGACACAAAGACTTTTTAAATCCCCTCGTCAAATCACTTTGTAAGTGTACTAAGTAAACAATTGACTAGTCCAAACACTCGCCTAATATAATTTGGGATGACTGTCAAGTGTCATCTTACTCAGACAGACAGATCAATCACTTAGTTGATTTGACAAATCAGCGTTCAACTGTAAAGCTGTTGGTGTTCGCCTTTGCCTTGGTCAACTTTTATTAAGAGCAATATTTTTATAATTCAGTCACAGAAAAAGTTATTAGACAAAGCATAATTCTAATCTGTATTAACCAAATAGTGGCGATATAATTTCCCTCACTTTTCAGTGTAGGTTCTATGTACAGTTTTACCTGTTACAGAAAGGTGGATCTTCTTCGAACAATAAAATACTACACTGTGTGTAAACAACTGCTAAATTATATCTACCCCAATTTCGCTATCACACACTTCAGGAGAGCGAAAACAAGGAACCCATTCTAGAATTTATATATTTGAATGAAATTTTTAATACAGTACTCACCACAACCCAACTATAAAAGTATTGTCCAAAATTATAGCTTACTTTTGTAATAGGACTCCATAAACAGAAGTTAAAGTCAGTATTCGGCCATTTGATGATGTTTTATGTGTAAAGAGACGGCCTCCGTGGTCCCGAGGCAAGACTCTCGACTCACAATCCGAAGGTCGCGGGTTCGAACCCGGCGTGCGCAAATAAATTTTATTTGATTAATTTGTGTTATTTCACAAATTATTCATTTAAAATAATATATAGTATATTTGCGGCACGTTCCAGAGTGGAAGATACTATCAGTATCGCCCTGGTGTAAGACCACCATTCAGAATTGAAACGTTGCTTGAAATGGCTTTCGCCGTGTTTAGTGATCAGATCTGAATAGCCAGGTACTTCCCCACCTTTCTCTTCCCTATCTCCTTCCCCTCCCCACTACCTTCAGCCTCACAACATACCCCGATTGGGGATGCCATAGTCTCACTGGCTCCAGACGGGAGCAGTTGGGACTCTTGTGCGGTATTAACTATAAAAAAAAAAAAAAAAAAACAATGTAGTGTTTTATTACTTCACAAAAAAATTGGTTTTATCTTTGGTACAAATCAATACAACAAAAATAAGCAACTTGATCTCCGGTGACAAATTAAACCCTTTTGATAAAGTATCCTTCCACACAAAGACAACGAGATAATAAGATGGGGGGCTTATATATTTAAATGTTTTATACATATACGTTATATAGTTGGGACCCTTACGCAGAGATTGGTGTACAATTTTCATATAAAAATATTTGACAGTAATGCCTTTCCAGGCATTTAAATGGGACCGGCGTAAAAGTTAGAACTATCCTTCCCGCCATAAATATACCAAACCACACACCTTCCCGCCCAAAATGTGTTAACTCTAATGCAGAAAACCTATTTCTGTCAAGAGAAAATTTCTAGGTGAACGCTTGTTTTTTTAGCTCGCAACGTTACCGAATTTTTTTCGTCCCTTCATATTTCCTAGTTGCTTGGATGGATTGTGCCTCTTCAGATGGCAGTGTCCTGTTAATAATAGGCCTACTAGCTTCTTCAGTGAGTTTTAACCGTATGTCTATAATATTAATGGATATCTATTAACTATTTGTTATAAATTATTGCTTTGTTGCTGCATCAATACAATAAAAGGCACTAAGTACAGAAGAATTTCTGACGTTTTCTGTGACAATTAATTAACCGTTTTACGACCGTTTAAAATGACATAATAAACAAATGGACAGTTGTTGTTAAGCAACACCTTACGCAATAAGGTCTAACTGGTGCTTAGTACCTACTGGTAATGAATGCACATCCGAGACAAAGTGACATTTAAATATGTTTACGATTATTGCCAGTTAAAATGTACAAGGCATTCCTAGGCGCGTTTTGAATGCTGTTTATTATTAACTATTGTTTAGTAGTTATCTTCACTGCATATGAATAAGTTACTCTTACATTACCATTTGCCATAGTTACTACGAATACGAAGATATTATGTAGTAACTGACAAAACTGTCAATACGACATGGAAACTACGTTGGAAATTGCTTGAATATCGGGAATAATTACAGTTAGTTTACAATAAACGTCCATTTTAGGACATGATGGGCTATTGTTTATAGGAGGCCTTTTTCAGATTAGTTTTGGTTGAAAGCTTCAATCTTTAGCTATTCACAAAAGGTGAAGAGTCTATCTAACAAGCCTCCAGAAAAACTTGAATATCGGATCCTGAATACTTTCTTCCCAATCAGTTGGAGTTTATTGAGCATTTAATATCGTAATAATATGCCTGGTGAGCATTAAAAAAAATTATGGACAAAAAGGCGTAACAATACAAAGATTTATTTTTCCAAAGATAGAGTTAGCAAACTCGAAACAAGCCTTCGCAAAGTATAGCCACCGATACAAACATATCAGAAACTTGCACATAAGTTAGGAGATTATTTTATTTTTTCAATTAGGTGTACATATTGTAATAGATATATGCCTGATACACCCTGTATAAGTATATATATTTTTATATGATATACCTCACAAGAGCACCCTTCTCTGCGTAGTGTAATGACAGGGGTACTATTTCGCCACCGGGTGGGCAGCGTTGTCAGGCGGGTTATGGAGGAGGCTGAGGGAAGGGATATATTAAAGCAAGTCTAAAATAGTTAAAATAAATAATTATTATTACAATCTCTTAATAACCAGGATCGTTAGTTTTTGAAATGTTACAATGTATTAATTGTTATAAATTGGTTCTGTTAGTGTTTTTATTATGGTCTAGCATTTTTTAATGTTTAAATCAGCTAAAATAGGTTAAATTCATTGTTTCGTCAGTGGGTAAATAAATTGATATTTGTGTGAGAGGTCGTAAAATTCCTTTTAAATAAGTAGGTGCGATTTAATTTGTCTTTTAGTTGTGACAAATTCTTGCGTAAAATAATAAAACTTGGGAACATCTCCCAACAACCTAACTACATATTTATATATGATATGAATAAATATATTTGATATCTTTATTAACTGTATAGTTTAGGTATTTTGTTACTAGATAAACTGTTGCTGTCACTGCCGCTCTTACTCCCCCGAATATTGAGCGAAAGGGACAACTGCACCTCAGGCCGATAATACTTAAATAAAATCATCAAATTGAGGTTTTGTATTCTGCATTTCCCTTTTCCAAAACTGGACCGATTTATCAGATTTTTTTACTAACTGTATTGGAAGAAAATATTCTATGTCTTTATGTATTGATTTTTTTTAATACGTTATCTAGAAACTGAACGTTTGTTAATGGAGTTTAAACTAGGCAATTTTAACGATTTTTGGAGAATCCTAACTCCTATCAGAGATGGGTAAGTTCTGCATTTTATCGGAGGCCTCCGAGACGTGCTTCCTTTTAAAAGTACTCGAGTTCTTGGAGCAGGTCCTGGGTCCGAGTTCTTGGGTGCGGACTGGATACTGGGTGCTGTTGCGGCTACCGAGATGCACGGGTTCGGCTGGAGCTGGACCTGCAAAAGAACCCGAACCCGGGACCTGCTCCTGACTCGCATATCGCTAATTCCTATAGGAAATAACTTTTCATCTTTGCAGTAGTGTCAAATTCCAGAGAGGAAATTGGGGAATACGTTTGTATGGACAAAGCGCGGCCCGGTTCCCTCTGAATAATTTGTGTGTATTTTTTCAACTGAATATTTTCTATTTATTCAAGAGTTCTCTTAAGAATTGGCCCATCGTAATAGTAATAAGTATCCGTTAGATATTGTCAGAGGAAGATCTTATCGACTCATCGATAAATGTTTTCCGATGGTTTTATGAAATATTTTAGGATGAACGGTATTCCAAAACAGCTGGAGCCCTACGGGGCCATTAAATCAAACCAAACCAGATATAAACGTTTTAATTATGTATCGTTTTTATTGATACGCGGTGTGATTCGTTATAATAAATATATGACTTTCTTCCTACAATGTTAAAATTTATTTTTAAAATGCTTATATTACTATAATCCGGGAACCTTTATTGGATAACCAACACCTCTTCCATAGGTCACCCCAAGTGGTTCGCTACGTTTGGTGATTTAGCAGGGGTGCCCGGGTTCATGGGGTGAGGTGTGTCTAGGTCTTGGAGGCGGATGACCAGGACACACTGAACCCCAGATTCCTACCCACCCTTTAAACCCTTTTCCTTCCCAGAACTCTCCTCCCCTTCCTTTCCTTTCCTTTAAAAAACCCTCCACACAGCATCCCCAAAGATGAAATAGGCCCCGAGGGAAATTATTTTCCTCAGGGCCTCCTGTGTGGAGCTCATAAAAAAAAAATCTCGGGAGGTAGCACGGTTGCCTATGAAATCGAGGCAGAAAAACTTCTGTAAATGAATGACGTCAGATCTCATCGTCTAAGAGAATTAATATTTCATAATTATTAATCTAACAGTTTCTTTTTTAAGAAGTAATTTTCAAGAAAGAAAAGCACCCTATTATAGTAGGTATAAAATTTGTTCTTTGTGGGCATTTTTTTACATTAACTCTACATAGGAGGCCTTGAGGAAAAAAAAATCTTCAGAGCCTGTGTCATCTTTGGGGATGCTGTGTTGAGGGACTTTTTAAGGAAAGGAAGGTGAGGAATTTCTGGGAAGGAAAAAGGTATGAAGTTAGGGGGCCAGGAATCTGGGGGTCGATGCAAATATATTGAAATATAAGAGATGTGCTATCGTTTTTACTAGGTGGGACTGTGTTTTCTGGCGTTGCCGATATTGTTAACCAAATACTGCACACCTTCAAAAAATCAACTAAATGAACGAATTCTTTCCGTATTCAAACTACGCCCGTTAGGTAGTAGTCCGCCGACGATCGGGCGGTCGTCATAGCGTATCTCTTGTATTTCAATGTCATTGGGTCCAAGAGTGATGGACGTTTAAAACCATCCAGAAAATCCGGTCCGATAAGGCCCGCCACGCAGTAGGGTGAACGCTTTCTCTGCCAAGACCTAGACAAACCTCACCCCATGAATCCGGACACCTCTGCTAAGCCATCAAACGTAGCGAACCACTTGAGGTAACCTAACTAATAAATGGTTCCTGGGGCGGCGGTGCCCATCCATATCCGCCTCCCAAATGTCTGGAAGGAAACTTTAACATCCAAACTTATTCTAACGTAATCATCTACAATATATTTGTCGACGACTTTCTTTTGAGCTTTTATGGAGAAAGCACGCACGTAATAAACCAATCAACACATTCTTATCGCCGCACTGCGGGACTGCAGTGAAATGGACACGGAATTCCGATACAAGATTTAAAGAAGCTCTAATTCAATTCTATAATAACGCAGTGCTTAGCAGCTCTGCCCAGACAGCGAATAATTCACTCGAGTCAATGAGAATGATTGGATGAGGACGTGTTCTCAAATACTCTATAAGTTTAACCATTGTAAAAGGTAATTCAGTAATTTAAGATAATTCAAATGAATAATCAAAAGATCGATTCAATTGATTTATTTTATGCTATTTTAATTTTAATACTGTTTTTTCTATTATTAAATTTTAATACCATCAATGCACTTACTCGTAAAAAAGCTATTCCAAACCGTTCCATAACAACTCAGAATTAACTCAACTCAACTCAACGTCTCTTTGACAAGTCATTAAAAGCTGTGAAATTTTTTTATTTAAAAATAGCCCATAACCTAACCTAACGTAATCTATTTACCCAATTTTTAATATATTTTTTTCTTCACTTTTAATGACTTTTCAAAGGAGGTGTTGAGTTGAGTTCATTCTGAATTTCCCGGTCACTGTTCCTAACAAAGTATGGTTTTTTGAGGCATTTTTCACTTTCCCACATCTACTTTTATCCCCTCTCTACTACGTACCTCTCCCTCCCCCCTGTCCCAAAGTTGATATTCTCTCTCCCTCTTCTTCACAAACCTACCTTACACCCAACATAATAAAATTATAAAGGTAAATACTGTAATGTATAGAAATAAATAAAAAAAAAAAAAATAAATAAATAAATAAAAAAAAAAAAAAAAAAAAAAATTAAATATGATTTTTTAGTTTCATCAAAATAGTGTTTTATTTTGTAAACAAAAACAGCTGGAATGTAAAATATCTAGAAACGAATTTCAATCTTTATTTTGATAATTTGCTTATGATAAAGTGTGGCTCTAGGTGTTTAAGAATCTCTGAAATCATTTTATAACAATTTCTTTCCACTAGTCAAAATCTATTTAGATGAATATAATATAAGTTTTAGAACTAGCTAACGCCAATAATGATGATCACCACTATTATCTGCTATCAGTATTACATCATCTGCAAAAAGCATAGTCTTGGGATACTTAGAATCGTTAAATAATTCAAGACCATTATGAGTAGCAGTGGGCTGAGGACAGATCCTTGGTGTACCCCCACTTTAATTGGAAATTTTGGTGATATCCCTAATTTGCATCTTACTTGTGTTTCTACGTTAGTATATATATTATGTACAGAGAGCACCTAAGTATGCAATCTTAAAAAAATTATAGTATTTAAAAATATATTCCAAAATGTCTTAAATTTTTCCTACTATAAATAATAAATACTGTTGTAAGCTTTTTTTCTTTATTTCCAATGGCAAGAAATTGTACTTATAAATACTAAGAATGTTAATGAACCCGTGAGAAACAGGATTCATACGTTGAGCTCGATAAAATTCAAATGACAAAGTATAATAAATTTTTATCAGACGATTAATTTTTATTCGATTCCTACCTAGTACCTATATGGATGTTATCCATTATAAAATTTATATTTTATTGGCTAACTTACAGACAAAGGAATATAATGTATTATGTTATTTGAATGGAATAAATCATGCTACCATTTCTCGTTGTTGTCTGGAATTTTAGATTTTGAAGAAGGCTTGAAGAGATTTTTCCAATAAAGAAATATTACAATTCGTCAAAAATTGTGAGTACCTATTTAACTCCTTGGCTCTTTAAGAGCCTTTATATTTTATATTACCAACCAAATAATATTAATAAAGACTATTTTAGGCTGCTAATTTGGCTGCAACTGTATTATTTATATATTTACGCCTTTAATATATATAATATATATATACAAAATAAATCATTTTATTGAAAAATCACAAAACTATTTTGCAATGTTAACATTCCAATATTTATAATTCAAATTAAGTGACATTTAGGCCACGTCCGCATAGGCAGGCGGCTTGCTTAGCGCCTAGAGCCTAGTGGCTTGCACCCTGGCTACTTGCTAGGATACACGGTGGCCGCACTGAAGGTGGTTTGCCTGGTAGGTTGCTAGGTGCCTTGGTCATTTGCTTGTCGGCACGTTGACGAGATGTCACTTTCAAAAATAGCTATAAAACTGCTACTTACAGAAAATTCATCTTTAAAATATACCATTTCACGGCCTTATCCATCATGTTGGGTTCATGACATAAATAAGTCACGGTCAAGTCATGGGGAGTTTAATGTTCCGTATAAACAATTGCGTAATTTGACGAATATTTGACGGTATGTCCAAAGAAACATTTGATCTACTTCTCAGTAAAGTTAAAGGAAAATTAACTCTTTTGGATACCCATCTTAGAAAAAGCATAAGCAAAGCTTATCATAAACAAATCACTTTTTAGTACTACCATCTTTTTTTACTTCGATTACTACCTCTTCCTATAGTTTCTCTGCTGTTCATTAGCTGAATTCCACAAGGGTTCTCTTTTAAAAAACTGATGCAATTAATATTTCATCCATTTTTTCCCTGTAAAATGCCTCTCGCCTAGTGACAAAAAACCAACACGTTTGCTTACTTCGATTGTCGCCTAGCGAGTCACCTAGCGACTAGCTAGGCGCCGAGCGCGCAGTGCGGCCGGTCGCGAACATTTTAGAACGTTCGTTTTACTAAGCTACTCGCTAGGCGACTCGCTAGGCTCTAGGCGCTAAGCAAGCCACCTGCCTATGCGGACGTAGCCTTTCAGTAATTGACTCTTTTCAAAAAAATACGTGAACTGTTTTTTGTGAGGTCTTTCAGGACCACTAAAAATATCTTCTGCTACTTCTGCATATTGGTTTCCTCGGACCCTTCGTACACGGAGATACTTACAAGCTACGTGACTGAGATGCAACCACAAGACACTTACCTTTTAAGCTGGTTTCCGTATACGATACTACCCGAATTATATCTTGAACTTAATCATTTTTTAACGCGCAGCCGCGAAATTAATACGAGCGTGAAGTGATTCTAACAGTGAAGACAATATTGTTCTTCTTTATTATAAGCAATCGCCTCCAAGAAAATTGTTTTATTTTCCAATCTCAATCCACGCCTTCGCCGCTAAATACTTTCTTACGAATTCCGGTAAATTATAGTTATGTATACTTGAATATTTTCCCTACCCCAGAACAAATATAACATTCGAATCATGCACGGACACCATTTCAATCAAACGCATATAATAGAAGCGTATGCAACTAGCGTAGCGTGCTACCAGCACTTTCAGTAGCGTGCAACGTGTAACTGAAGTCAAACACGTTGTCGACGCGTCGCATTGTGTATCACTAACAACATAGCTTTTCGAATACGTACTCGCACGAAATTCGAGTCGCTTACAAGCAAATCCGTGATATCCATCTATAAAGATAATGATTAACAATTTATGAAATAACATAATTTCACTTTGATATTTGTGATTTCAAGACCAAAAATATTACCGTGATTTAAGTTAGGGGTGTTGTACCGTATTGTGCCGTGTTTAGTCAACGTTTCTGAAAATTTACATTAAGATACTGAAGCAGAAGGAGGCAATGCAACACTGCGTAATAAATCACGATAAATTCAATTTGTTTATCATCGACAGTTTTACGAAACTCGTACGTCCGAAATGAAATAAATGAAAACGTTATACCCTAGTGATATTATTGTATTTAAAAAAAATATATGGTACATATTTTGAAAACCGCTGGAATCTATGTATAAAAATTGAGGCTTTAAATTAATGTGTGTACATTTCAACACCTTTAGTCATCGAACTATCAATTACTAACTGGCCGATGATACCCGCCTTTCCGCGTGGCCCGAGGGCATTAATCGATGTGGGTCTTCTTGTGTTGAATGTTAAATTTAATATTATTATATGTTGTTTATTAGTATTGATCGAATTGCTTCAACTGTATTTGTTTTAATTGAATTATATCCGTTGGTATAATTCGTTGAGGTTTATTTCCCCTCCAGCCGAGTTTAGGTTGCCGATAAATAAAGCTTTGTGAAATCTATCGGTTAGGTAATAACAATTTATTTCCAAAGAGGGATGATATTAGCTTTGCAATTAGCGATAATTATTTAAAACTGGGGTGGATTTTTTAAACATTTGTAAATCCCATAAATAAATAAAATATTGGTTCAGGCATAATATGCTACCACGTTTTCACAAGCTTTTGTTTAGGACCAATTTAATTTTAAACTTCTGAACTTAGTGAAACGTTTGCGCGGCCCTTTTCGGCAAGTTTCATACAAATCTTGAATTTGGATTTGAGATCAAAATACCCAACCAAACTGAAAAATTATTTTTGTAATCAAAAGGTATATGAAATATCTAGTACGGATATGAGCTACTTTATTTATTTTTGCTTTAAATTATAAATATAGGCCATTAAAGATTTTAGTGTTTCATGATTTTAAAGGCAACTTGGGCAATTATTTGTGAGTAAATGAAAATATCATAATTTTTTTTTTACTATATTTATCGTAGAGATATAATGAAATATAAAATAAAAAATAAATATTTAGAAAAAAAATCATTTTGATAGGTGCAAATTTAAAATACAAATTACCTATTTACGGCGGAACAAAAATTTGTCGTTTATACATTAAAATTATTACCCGAAAAATGCAATTTTAACAATAGTTTATTTTTTATTTTATTTGTCATTGCATTTGTAAAATAAACATGGTAAAATTATTTTTTACGTTTTTTATTTACTCACAAATAATTGCCCAAGTTGCCTCAAAAATCATGAAACACTTAAATCTTTATTGGCCTGTAGTTTGCAATTTACATATACATCTATGTAGATATTTGATGTACCTTTTGATAACAAAAATAATTTTTCAGTTTGGTTGGGTAATTTGATCTAAAAATCCAAATTTAAGATTTAACGAACATAAAACTACAAAACACTTAATAGATAAAAAAACTTCCTCTTCACCCCAACATAAATGTTCTTTTTTTTAAGCTATTCAAACAAATTTCTAGGTTTTAACGTCGCTTGTTAAGGTTTGCAATTTTTTTATTAAACGAAAAACATTTTATTTTTACATTAACTCCACACAGGAGGCCCTGAGGAAAAAATAATTTCCCCCAGGGCCTATGTCATCTTTGAGGATGCTGTGTGGAGGGTGTTTTTGAGGAGAGGAAGGAGTGAACATGGGTCTTGAAGAGACCCATATTGTAGGACAATTAAGTGACAATAACCTTTAGAATACATTTATCTAATTAAATATGCTTTATAGTTTTTTTTAAAGTGGTAATTACAGTTTACACGATAAAAATTGTCTTTAAAGGCCATTAAACACTTATCTACGTTTGCATTAAAAATTTTAATATTTTAATTGCATGTGACGATTTTTAAAACTAGAATCTGAAAGAGTCTTTCACCTATTTTCAAAAACAGTATTTTATTTTGAAATTTATACTAATATTATTAATGCGAAACTGCGTGTGTTTATTTGTTACGCTTTCACGCATAAACCACTAAACCGATTTTGAAAATTCATTCACCAATAGAAAGCTACATTATATGTACAGGCTGTATATAATTGTAAGCTCTGGCGTTATGAAATTATAAATATTAATATATTATATTAATTACACGTTTTCTCTCCCTAACAAAAGCGAGTTATTGCTAACGTAAGAAGAAAAGCAAAACAAATCGTTGCCGTTATTATATTTGCGGGGAAACTTATATCAGGCGTCGCAGTCTATCTCTAAAAATGAATCTCCGAATGTTTGTACGCGCATAACTTCCAAACGACTGCAGCAAATCGGAAAATTCTTTTTTTTAATGGGAAAGGACACGCAGGGAAAAACAATTTCTTTATTAAATGGCATAGCAACGCGTGCCGGCTACCAGCTAGTACATTCATAAATAGCGAAGTCATCCCGAATCGAATGTTATGCAAAAATATTTTTCGCGGAATACGCACTCTGACAGTTCGCATATCACTATAACAGCTTAGTCACAAAATGCACGTACATATACATAAACAGGGGATAACAGCTACAGTGAAAGCTAAAAACATAACCAATCATTCAAATTTCTGGAAGAAAAGCTTTTGCGGACAACAAGATTACAGCCAGTAAAAAAAATCTGATTGTTTCTATTTTTTATAGTGGTCTCATAATTTTGATATTTATTGATTTTTAACGCACTGTGGCCCATTTGAGATTCAAGTCTCAGGCAGTTGCGCAAGCCGTCAAGCCAAGCCGGCCGCCCTGCTTATTACCGAAAGACGTATAGTAGATCTTATCTCATCGCAGTCGACTATAAATCTGCATAATATTGCACTCCCGAATAGAATCAACACCGCGGGAGTGTGAAGAAGTGAAACACTTCACACTCCTTAGTTCTCGGCTGTTAGCACTTTGTACATACAATACATTCATTCTCGCTTTCCTGTTTGTTTTAATCAAAGTATTTTCATACTGGGTGTTTGAAGAACATAATATTATTATTATTTTACATGTTTAATTTATTAAAAAAAAATTATGTGAGTACCTACTGCACTTGTCCCAAACCGTCTGGATCCAATGAACTATGTTATGGCGTCCACAATTAGGGTGTGTTACGAGTTGGAGTTGTAAATCCCACATTTTTTTTAAATCGCACGAAAATTGAAAATCCTGCAGAATTGCGGGATTTTTATTAAAGGGTTTTTAATTGAAATAATGCCAACATTACTTAAACATTTTTTTGAAAATGTTTGCCATCAATTTTCTTGGATGCTAGTATATTAAAAAAAAATCAGAGTGTGCAATACACGCATGGTAGAAGTGAAACCTTCAAAAAACTAAAGTAGACAAGAATGAGGAGGCTGCGAAGCACCGCACAAATATATAATCTAATTCTCTCGCAGGCCAAATCCTATAGATGTATGTGTTTGTCTCTTTTTAGTGGCGCTATTTTTCGTTTCATCGAATTTCAAATCACAATGGTACTAAAGAAGTTTTCACTTCAAAAAGGTAAAATGGTTTCAGACATTTTTGGTACTGATAATTTTATAAAAAAATATTGAAAAGATAAACAGTGAGTATTTTAAGAAGACTTCGATAAAAAAGCTCCTTAAAAACCACAACGATGACAGGACTCCACATTCAATTGAGATCAATCACAGATCGCATCACACAAATCTAGCACATGAAAATCTCGAAAATTTGCGGGATCAAATATTGCTGAAATTGTGGGATTGCGGGATGCGGGATTGCAAACCCTAGTTGTGAGGCTGAAGTTAGTAGGTATTTGTGTTGCTGTTCGTATATTAGGAAATGGACACTGTCTGTCATAGATACACAGTACATACTAACTTTAGGTATTATTGTACTACCTTGTATATTATCATCTATATAAAAGCATCAAAGCATATTCAAATTTACCAAACACTTTTTAAATTTTGACGAAAGCTTCCTTACACAAATATCTGTGATGGTCAGTTAAAGTTTTATGTAAATTAAAATGACTAGATTAAAATAAAAGTAATCAAATGTATGTTTATTTTGTGAACATACTGTATGTAGCACTTTGAATGGAGGAGGTTATTCACGTCTTGAATAATTCCGAATTATTTAGTCAAAGGCACTCTTAATAATATTTTGCCTTCACATATAGTGAAGCAATATATACGTGTATTAAAAAAATATACTTTAATCTTCCTCTCCAAGTACAAACTGCAGTGCAACTGCAAAATTTCTTTCTAAATATGATATTTACAAACCATGCCCATTCTAAGCTAATCTTTTTTTACATTAGGTCAAACATATATCAATAAACGCCCGGGTTGCCGGCAATTAAACCATTAAAATCATAAACAGAAGTTCCGAAAAAAACAAATTCCCATAGTACTGACGTCATCTTTGTAGATGCTATGTGGAGAGTCTTTTTGAGGAAACGAAGTTCTGGGAAGGAAAATGGGTCGATAGGACTCTGGAGGCAGTGTATCCAAGAGTGACGGTCGTACGAATCTATCCCTCACACTTTGGTACAAGGTCGAGAGAGTCCAGCTGGAGAGGTCAAAAAATCTCCCTCAACCCGCCCCCTGATACAGTCTTCACGCTGCTGGTATGCAGACGCATCTGCCGTCAAGACCTGGACAAACCTCACCCCCATGGTACCAGGTATCCCTACGTACGTCACCAACTCTTGTCACAACCTCTTGATATGACTTATGGCAGAGGTGTTGGCTATCTAATGAATGGTTTTACCCGATTAAAATTATCATAAATAAATATTATACATAATAAATAAGAATGTCTCTTGAACCTGGCAAAAAATTCGTTTAAAACCACTAGTTCTTACTCAACTAATCACACTTACGCGTGGTTTCTATTATATTAATTGTGTGGGTTTCAATTGTCATTAAAATTCACCAATAAAACACATCAAATTATTAAAAGTCATTGTCTATTAGTTCTAACATTGAACCCCTCTTCCCTAACCAAACCGAAAACTATTATAACGAGGAAAACCATATCAAATTGCCTGTTAAATATAATCAGCTTTACTCTGATGAGTCATTACACTCATTATTCATTAGCAATAGTGATGACGTATGGACGACTTAATGAAGTCTAATGCAGGACAAGGGGTGCATTATGCGCTTAAAGCTCGGTGCAACGCTCAGGCGCCTGCATATGCGTCTGCAATGGTGTGCATTCCACAAAGGTTAAGCTTGCCTACTCTAAGAAAAAGGATTCGTAAAAACACACGACAAATTTCTGATCAAAATATTAAAAATACGACAAATATCTGATCAAAATTTAAAAAAACGACAAATTTCTGATCAAAATGTTAAAAATACGACAAATTTCTGACCAAAATATAAAAAAACGACAAATTTCTGATCAAAATATTAAAAAACGACAAATTTCTGATCAAAATGTTAAAAATACGACAAATTTCTGATCAAAACAATTTTATTCCATGTTTTTTTTTATGTGATACCGCACGGAATCCCGACTGCTCCCAATCGTCTGAGTCGCCAGTGAGTCTACAGAATCTATTTATCGACGAGGGGAATGTCAAAAGTAAGGTCTACTATTCAAAAATTAAAAAAAAATATATTTTTTAATAATTTTACATTTTTTATAACCTGAACATTAACCTACTTTTCTCCTTAATCGCTATTTCAGTCGTTGCATTTTTGTAAGAGTGGAAATTTTTGTATACCCATGACATACCAACTCGCCGCCATTTTTTTTACATTAGCTCCACACAGGAAATAAGTGAGGAAAACAATTTCTCGAGGGGTCTGTATCATCTTTGGGGATGCTGTGTGGAGGTCTTTTTAGAGAAAGAAAGGAGGAAGTTCTTTGACCGAAAAAGATATGATATGAGGGGGTCAGTGTGTCTCTCCAAGTGAGGTGCAAGACAATGGGTCGAGAGGGTCCTGCTGGAGAGGTCCAAGATCTCCCTCAACCAGTCTCATCCGATCCGGACCGCCATGCAGCAAGTGGGAAAAGCCAAGATTTAGGCAAAGTTCATCCTTGTTAAGTCATCAAACGTAACGAACCACTTGGGATGAACTATGGCAAGGATGTTTGCTATCCAATTAATGGTTCTCTACGCTTCTCGAATTGAAATGCCACTGAGTAAGCATTGAACCTCATCTTTCACCTTGTCATCGTTGTTGAAGCTGAGGTCTTTTAGACCCCTGACATTTCCAAATCCGACTAGCGGTCTGGCGGTCTGTCGGTCCAGCCTAGTGCACACTGTTGCATACCACTGCACTCTTATGCGCTCCTAATAAGATCTTGTTGAATGAACCCTCTGTTTCACTAATGCAATATCCCCCGCCGCCTATCAAAGGCGAGATAAGTGAGAGATAATGTTTCCGCAATTATAAGGTCTAGCTCGTTAGTGTTACTTTGAGGTTTATTTGCGTGGTTGCATCTCTTCGGAATTCTGATTATGTGATTATCAAATTATTATTATATTGCTACAAAGATTCCTACACTATGCGTGGTATCATTCATCCCGGTAGTTTTTCGTGAATAAACAGTAATTTATTTATTTTTTATCAAAAAATCGTTTTAGTTTTCATAAAGTTTTGAAAGGTTTTTCATATTTAGAAAAATTTTTCATATTAGGAAAATAATTTACCTCGGAGCCATTGTCATCCTTGGGGATGCTGTGTGGAGGGTATTTTTAAAATAGGGAAGGAGACGAAGTTCTGGAAGGAAAAATATATGAGGGTTGGGAGGAATCTTCGATTCAGTGTGCCCAGATCATCAGCCGCCAAGATCTAGACTGTTCTCATCCAATGAAACCGGGCACCCTTGCTAAGTCACCAAACGTTGACAACCAATTGGAGTGACCTATGGCAGAGGTTTTGGTTATTCAATAAATGATTCCCGGGGCGGCGGTACCCATTCCCAAATGTTTACACTAACTATTTTGAATGTTTATAACTATTCAAAAATTTATTAATTTTGTCAATTTTTCAAATTTTAAAGAAATTTCAAATCATTAACAAAAGCCAAAGTTTCCTTTATTAAACTTCGACATCCAAATTCTCGAATTCAATATGTTAAAATAATTTCAAAAATAAATAAATGCCGAAGAAATAAAGCACAGCTTCAGAAAATGCATTTTGAATTCAATTCTATATCTGTCAGAAAAATTATGTATGCCAGTTAGTAGGAGAAGTGTTCTGTTACTTAAAATGATATTTATTATTTGTTTCCCTTTTTTTCTTGAGGTTTTAAAAGATCAGAGTCATCTCCCCCATAAATACTCTAACGTTTTATAAAAATGCTCTAACCCCCTCAGCTTTCAACAAAACAGTTAAACATACTAATTTGAGACAATTTATAAAGCAAGACTCACGGTACAATTTGATTGTCAGTGATGTAAGCTTTAATTCGAAACACACAATAAAAAATTTAAAAGCAATCAAACAAATCTTCCTCTTCCATCTAATGGTCGTTGCAATATCTAATAAGAAATGCCACGCATCAAATGCAAAATTGCATACTAACATGTAGCTATAGTAACAGGGATCCTGCAGAAGACATGATAAATGTTCTTCTTCCGATGCAGCATCCGATTATACCTTTTTTAATGCAAGTCAAGTCCTCCAGATGACATACCCAGCTCCCATTGTCTTCCGCCCACGGGACACTTATTATACTAGTATTATCTCTTATCAAACAATGCCCTTGAATGGGGGAATAAAGTGATGCTGCAATCCAATCTAAATGGCAACATCCAATGAAAATATTCAGGAATTATTATTGTATAACTTCATTGCTTGCATCACTCCGTTCGTCCTGTCCGCGGAAACTTTGCTGTACTCTGATTAAAGACGATTAAAATTGTTACGGAATTATAAGCGATGGACTAGTTTAAAGTTTCTCAAACTTTACGCCTTTCCGCCTCCCTGTCTTTGTTATTTCTTGAAAAACTCTGTGACCGCTCGCACACTCAATAATATTAATAATCAATGGCATAAGTCGGTAACTGACAAATTTTAACCAGCATTCTGGTTAATTAAGTTGTTGAAGTAAAAGTGTTAATGAAATTTTGGTCTCTATTGTGTTTTTTTTTTAAATACCTGCAATCAAAAATTATCATGAATTAACTGTCGTTTTTAGCCCCCTACTGATTTTTTTTATTTATTTTTAGGTGAGAAAATAGTCATCAAAAACCAAAACGTCAAATACTTTTTGTTATTCCAAATAAGGTCAGGTGTCATTGAATTGTCACTAAATTTATAAATACCGATTTGACCATATTATTGTTTATTTTTTACGAGTAAAACCTTCAATTGTAATATTTTAATTAAATGAAGACAAATTAGCGAAACTCAATCAAAAATCTGAAAAGAGAAAAATCAATTAATTAAAAATATTATTATTGTTCATGTTGGGCGGCCTTCGATTGAATATCGGCAATGTTGAAAACCCAGTGATATTGAAATTTCAAACCAGTTTAATGAATCATACCATATTTTTAATGGATTTTTGTATTGAAAATCTATCCGTTGTAATATGCCTTCCCTACATATATATTCCGTCGATTCTTTCGAAAATGCATGCAAAGCCAAGTGAATTTTTTTCTTTGCTATTTCGAATTTTCCAAACAAAAACAAACTAGGCTAGGTTAAGTTTTCTCTTTTATCCTTCGCCATTAGAACTTATGCTGACTTTGGGAGAAAATCATTAAGAAGTCAAAAACGTCTACGATGTCAAACTATGTACGAATATGAACGAATTGAATTATGTTTTTAATATTTTGCTACGAAATGCCACAATCTAGGTGGATCTTCGGCTATCATGATATATTTTACTCGACTAGTTAATTGGATGCCGCTGTTTTCTATTCTTCAACGCCCCTTGTTGCGATATCGCCCGCTTTGGGAATCGCTGGACTATATTCTCCACGACCAAACGAATGTTTGTTATGTCGGAGTGGGAACCGTGGAACCGGGGACATAGGAACACCCACAGACGTGTGAGGCACGTACCAGCATCCTTGGATTAAACGGAATTGTAACGACCGCGGCAATTACACACTTCTGTGAAAACTAACTGAAATTGTGCCACACAATTGGGTCAGCGATTTGCAGATCAACTTCCTGGAGTTTGGGCTATCCTACATGCTCCGAATTAATTATATCAATGTTGTGAAATAATTTTAAACCGAATTCAACTAACCTATCTAAATAATATATTGCAGATCGCTTTGGTGTAAGCCCTAGTTAACATCACTTGATGGATTTTAAAATTTTGATTAGAAGTGCTGTTTTCTGTTGGATTCTTCTATCGAATGTTCATAACCAGGAGATATTCGCCCTGCAGGCAGCAACTCGAAATAATTATTGACTAGATAACAATTCACGCTTGATTTTGACATAAAAAAACGATAATGTATTAAATATTTAAAAAAGGGGGAACCTGAAATACCTTCGTCACAATGACATTAAGTAATCCAGAGGAAGATTGATGCAAGTTATATGAGGAAAATGATGATGCTGGACCAAATTTGTGACTGTCACTAACGATATTTCGCTAAGATGTTCCTGTAGTCTGCAAAGGGAAGATTACCCTGAAGGTAACCAACGAGGCAATGGCATCAGAGAACAGGCATATTATGTGGACAGTTTTGGTAGGAATGTACCCGCAAATGTAACTAGGAGGAGCTTTAGGTGAATGTAGTTCAATTTAATTATTCAGTGCCACGGTTTACAGGGAGAGACTGGAAACTGCCAATGAGAGCCAACCTTTGATAAAAGAGGGTATCAGAAGAAAAGAAAAAGTGTCAAAGATCTGGCACAAAATTGAAATCCTTCAAACTATTGAATCTATCAATACCCTTTTTTTATATGAAATACCGCACAAGAGTCCCAACTGCTCTCGTCTGAAGCCAGTGAGACTATGGCATCCCAAATGGGGTATGTTGTGAGGCTGAAGGTAGTGGGGAGGGGAAGGAGATAGGGAAGACGAAGGTGGGGAAGTACCTGGCTATTCAGATCTGGTCACTAAACACGGCTAAAGCCATTTCAAGCAACGTTTCAATTTTGAATGGTGGTCTTACACCAGGGCGATACTGATAGTATCTTCCACTCTGGAACGTGCCGCAAATATACTATATATTTATACCCTGTAAGAATGTACCAATTACTTGTCCTGGAGAACGTCACTTATCTTGGTGTGAACGAAAGTGGTATGGGTGCAATTTTAATGAGTTTATTATAATAAAAACAAATATAAAACTTTTTTCCACTTTAAGTTTATTGACCGTAACCGGTTTCAGCTCGCTTGAGCCATCTTCAGACTGGTACAAATTATTCTTACTCTACGGTTTATATACACAAATCCTTTAGACCACCCCGCTTCCCCTCCCTCATATGTTGTGTATATTAACGGTTTCCATGGAAATATTTTTTTCTGACGTTAGTAAAAACTCGCTTTTGTTAGCGACAGAAAACGTATAACAAATATAATATATTAATATTTATAATTTCATAACGCCAGAGCTTGCCATCATATACAGACTAAAGTCTTCGCATATAATTTAGCTTTCTATTGGTGAATGAATTTTTAAAGTCTTTTTGTTGGTTAATGCGTGAAAGCGTCATAAACGAACTCGAGCAGTTTCACATTTATAATATTAGTATGGATGGATATTATAATGGAATTCCACCATGAATTGTCAGTTTCAAAAATAGAAATATTTGAATGAGTCTTTACAGCTTGCATTCCGCAGGGTGAAAAATATCCTATGACGGCCAACATCAGAAATAAGAGGGCACCAGAAGTTAGTGAAGAAATGTCAAAGAACTGGCAAAAACTTTTGAAAACACTCTCTATGAGAAGGTAGAATAGTTTAAGCACCTGTAGGTAAATTCAATTTTATTTTTATTTTTATTTGAATACCGCACAAGAGTCCCAACTGCACCCGTCTGGAACCAGTGAGACTACGGCATCCCCAATTGGGGTATGTTGTGAGGTTGAAGGTAGTGGGGAGGGGAAAGAGATGGGAAAGGGGAAGGTGGGATTGAATTTATTATTATTTATAATTAACGCCCTTTTTAGCGGCTTTTACGTAGGAATACCTGTAGTAAGAATTAAACAGTTTTTCTTTAATTAAATGAAGACAATCTAATCCTGGATGCGACCGTAACTTTTTCTAATTTTTCTATTTTCAGATTTTCGCTAATATTGTCTTCATTTAATTAAATATTGTACTTTGAGATTTTGCTCTTTAAGTTAAAAACAATATTTTATTTACAATAAAAAACATATAAATTTGCTATAGACCACTATAATTTTATTTTATTCACATTTTACCGGTTTCGGAAGCACCCTTCCTTCGCCAGGAGAATATTAAAACTAACCTATGATATAGAATATTGACAGACATGTACATAAATTTTAAGTGTTTGAGTGGGAGGTGAAATTAAAGTGGTCTATAAAAAATGTAAATGTTTTTATTGTAAATTATGGCGAGCCACAAAGTTAATGCTTTTTACAAATATGTAATATTTTGTTTATTGAAATATACTGACTCGGCATAAATATTTCCCTCCATTATCATTGTGGGCAATGAGGAGTATACCCAGAATTTCTGCACTGGAATAAATCCAGGCCTATTATTAGTGCAATTTATTAGTCTTTATTATGTGTTCTGCAGGAATGTCACACATTTATTATTATTAATTAATTTCAATAACCAGATATAAATTGTTGCAAAGCTCGGTGGTCGGGTGAAACGAGAGCATTATTTGCATCCGTATAATAGTATTAAAATCATTGCATAATCCCGGAGCATGACGCCATTAAGTATGTGGCTATTTGAGTGAATCACAGTGCACTGCATATTATTATTTATGTGTTGCATATATTCTCATTTATTATCATGCAAGATGGAATGATTGTGATCACCGTTTGAGATGAGGATTGACGTTAAAAAGGTTAGAATACTCTGATTTAAACATTGTTGCATACATTATAATATACATGTATGACGTAATGGGTACCTTTCTGGAATGGCAATAAAGATTTCAAAGCGTGGCGTTTATGGGAATAAACCTTGCTATCTTGTTAATGCAAATTGTCTACAAATTATAAATAGCATAGAACAAAGGTGGATGAAGACTATTTTGTATATTTAAACAATTTAATTTATTTGTGAGGAGTCTGATATTTTTGAAGTTGTGAAAAAAAGTTTCTTTTTAAATAACACAGGAATTAGCCTAGTGTGGTAGTTAAAAATAATTAAGAACTGTTACTTCTAAACATTTATTAAAATAAAAATAAAATTAAAAAAATCCAGAAAAGCGTTTAACTTCGGAGGCAGGAATGGGTACCGCCGCCCAGGGAACCATTTATTGGATAACTCACACCTCTGCCATAGATCACCCCAAGTGGTTCGCTACGTCTGATGACTTAGCAGGGGTGCCCGGGTTCATGGGGTGAGGTTTGTCTGGATCTGGCGACGGATGACCTGGACACACTGAACCCTAGATTCCTACCCACCCCTCTTATTTTTTTCTTCCCAAAACTTCCTCTCCTTCCTTTCATTAAAAACACCCTTCCGCACAGCATCCCTACAGATGATATAGGCCTCCTGGGTGAAGCTAATGTAAAAAAGCGTACCTGCCCATATTACAGGTATTTTAGAAAAATATTATTTTTGTTCTACGTTTGAAATGTATAATATTTTCAACATAGCCCTTTGTATAATTTTTGGAAAGTGAAATGAACCGAAATAGCTGCTTTTCGAATCTTAATATTTAAAAATGAATGTTTCTTTGTTTGTCCTTTGTGCGGTACCTAAACATTCATCCAATTGCAATGAAACTTTGGTATATTGTCGTGCACTTACCCGGCTAGGTTTCTATATATGATGGTCCTCTCTAGCGTTATGAAATTATTTCCTATACTATTCATCCGATTGCGATGAAACTTTGGTGGGTTGCGCACACCCAAAAGTGAGCTCTAGTGTTATGTAATTCGTATAAAAATATTGCAATAGGGGGCGCGCGTGTTGTTTGCAAAATGGGCGTATTTCATACTTAGCAGAGAGGGAAGGAGGGAGTGAAAGGGGAGGCGGAAAGGGAACGAGAACGGGAATGGGGACTAATGGGAAGGCACATGCAGGTAGAAACTATTTTTTTATTTAAGTGGCAGAGGTCGTCAAATCGATCCACAGCCGAGCTGTTGAACTCAAGAATGATTCGTAAAAAAACCCGTTCTCATGTGACAAATGTTTACTGTGGCTAAAGAAGGAGGTAGCGAAACACGGCATAACACCCCAAAAATAATAACAAAAATTCGTTTGGCATGTTTCCTGACTGAAACAAACTCTTTATAAATACTTAAATAAATAAGTAAATTAATATTTTATTTATTTTTTGTATTCATTTACTAATTTATTTTTAAATTTTTACTGGTTGCATATTAATTTTAAAGAAATTTATTCTCTGTGTAATTTCATATGTGTTTGATTAAGTCGTGCGTTTATGCTATATTAATGATTTTATAACTCATTTTTTCCTTAAATACTCAAGTTTATAAATTCTTAAAAAAATAAATGTTATTCTTGTTTAAGTTTTAAAGCTCTTAAAAAAATATGTTATTCTTGTAGATAATATCTATACACTTCCGACGCCGAAACGTCATTTATATGAATTTATATGTCATTTTATTCCCTCGATAGAAAAAAATCGCCAAGTATGCTCCGAAAACTTTTATTAATACGTTTTTTTCAGTTATTAAGTCAGGTTATTTGTATGAAAAAATTTCAGAGCGTTTCTTTAAATGCTATTTAAATGCTATTTTATTGCTAGACAATCCCCATGAATTTTTCACTCCATTTTAAACGAGTCAGGTTTTATTAAACATTTTCACAATTTTCGCTTTAATTATCGCTTTAATATTAGCACGCTCTCTCTGACATTCATATTTACACATCTCTCCATCTTCTTCTTTTTGAGCGGGAACCAATACCATTTTCTTGCTTTACCATTGTTACTACGACAGATTCAGATACAACTGTAGTATATAATATAATTTCTGTAAAGGTCGGATAGGTCGTAAATAAACAAATTAAAATGCATTCACGCCTTTTCGCAAAACTCCTTGAACACGCCCAGTTTTCTATTGAATGTCATTTAATTTTGACGTTGACTGGTTTACAGCACAGAATCTTTATATTCTTCAACTTTTGACCCACTTAATTTCCTTAGAATAAGGAATAATAAATATGTAGATACCACCACTTCACATCAGGTTAATGGAAATGAACTTCAAACATAAAACATTTTCCACAATATGCTGACATGCCGTAAAAAATATAAATTATATGTGTGACGCTGCGAGCTAAAAGTAGAAGTAGTTAGCAATTAACATGAAGTTAAGTACTGTGCAAAATTCGTGGCACCTGAACTCACCGTTCCGGGGTTCGAGTCCCAGTTGCGACCGTTACCTTTGTGTCTGTCTGTTTCATATTATCATTGAGAATTGTTGATGTTATCTTCATCAATGATTAAGAGGAAACCCGGTCGAGACATTTAAACAATAGGTATTTTTACCAAATTATTGCTGTCACTGTCAGTCTTACTCCCCCGAATACTGAACGAAAGGGACAACTGCACTTTAGGCTGGATAATACCTAAATAATATCATCAAAATCGAGGTTTAGCATTCCTTATTTTTCTCTTCCAAAACTTGATCGATTTTTAGGATTTTCTTACTAACCGTATTAGAAGAAAATACTATATGCCTGTACGTTTTGCTTTTTTTATAATACATTGCCTAGTTTGTATACTGAACGTTGTTCAAACCAGGCAATTTTAACGATTTTTCTAGGGTCCCTAACTCCTTTAAGAAGTATCTTATCAAAAAATCAAAATGTACCGACGCGCTGGTGGTCAATATCTTATTATATAAAAAAAATATTTGCAGAAGTGTCTAAATTCAGAAAGAAAATTGGGGAATACGTTGTCTCTTAAAAACCTTGTCCCGTCCCACATGTTCCCCAATCTCGAAGGCTCAAAATATTCTCCAATTTTGCGGCTTTTGTCTGACCACTACTCGATGGAAACTTCCCAACCTTCCATATATACTATGTGTCCCACATCCCACTTGCTCCAAACAGTTCTCTTGTGTGGTCAGCACAAAAAAACATGATACAAACATAAATAAAGGACATACAGGATCAGAAGGCAATGCGCCAGCTCTACAAAAAGAAATCGTTGGTAATATCTCCAGGCGATTTTATCTAATAATCCCTACAAATTAATTATAGTAGTCCGAAGTCTCTACATGGGAGATATTACGGAGCTGATGCTATGGGTAGTAATTTGTGTAGAACATTCCGCATATTATCCGCAGCGAGTGCTTTCGATTTTAATGACAGCTTACTGTGAATGTGACAGCATTCGCATCCCGGGGCGACCAGAATCTTCCATCTTCTCTTCTCTCGCGTGACGAGACGCATTCAAGTGACAAAATCATGCGCAATGTTAATGCGTACAGGAAACACTCGTTTAACGCGGTTTCTTCTAATGGATATATCGTAATTTTTTTCGTTGGATTAAGGGTAAACTTAAAATAATTTATAATCGGCTCGTTCATAGACGTTAAAAAAAATCGTTTTTGCAAGTTATGCTGTAAAGTATTTAGATCAATTGTTTGCGCTCATAATATATTTTTTTTTTTTATTTATTTAATATTTGTATGTTTTTACAATAAGTATACATTTTTTTTTTTACATGTTAAACAGAGTTGTAAAATGAACATAACAATAGCATTTCCTCATCATAAAGAGACAAGGCTCTTGTGTTTGGTGAGGGAATTCAAGCTCAAGTATATGTAAAATTTAGTAGAAAATAATAATATTGCATCTAATAACAAAAGATATGTAAGAAAACTCGGGATATAACAATAAATAAATTTCAAGATTTAAATGAAATATTAGCGGTAGAAATGGACTCTTACAGTTGTGTCAGGTGATTTTTCAAATTAATTTGGAATTATGAATAAATAAATCTCAATTCTTCCAAGAAAGGCATACAATTACAATATTGTATCGGTGATTCAATCTAATGTTGTAATGTATGCCTTTCTTGAAAGAATTGAGTTTGTATACGGATAAAACTCTTTATTCATTTCCACACTCTTAATTATAAAACAAATGCAGCTACTAATTCGCCAATTAAGAGGAATATAAACGCTAGAAATATTTCGATTCTCATGCCTACAAAATTTAAAATCGCGCGTCGTATTTGCACTAGGCAAGTAAGCGAAAAAGTGGTTTTTATTTATTTTGTCCACAATTTAAAAAAAGTTAGAACATACAAAAGCTCAAAAATAGTCTTAGCCATAAAGGGGTATTTAAAAAAAAATTGTTTCCTAACTTCATAGTTAAGTCATGAAAAAACAATTTTTTTAGAGGTTTACGCTTATATTTTTTGTTAATAGTTATAATAATTTTATTGTAATTCCAATACATAAAAAAGTTGATAAAAGCTTCAATTTATCCGTAGCATATTTTTTGATGTTCATACTGTAAACTGATTCGTCGTAAAGATGAATCTAAATTCGATTTCACGTATAGATTCATCTTAACCGTGCGTTCAATAATATTTGCCTAAACTCTAACATCGACATTTTCTCCGATTCACTGCCCAAATTTAAAAAGAGTAAAATCTGTTTTGCAATGAAAGGTTTTGCTTGGAGGTATATAAATACGAATGTTACAGGGAACCCGGGCATCCCTGCCAAGTCACCAAAACGTATCGAACCACTTGGGGTGACCTACGGCAGAGGTTTTGGTTTGGTTATCTAATAAATGATTCCCTTAGCGGTACCCTCACAAGCCTTCGAAATTGCATCGTATTTGTTTTAAAAATTGGTTTTCCAAATTGCCATATAAAAGGGCTGTTTGAATACTGGACATTATATATTTTTCAGGTCAGGAAAAAGGTACAAGAACAAATAATAGATATCTGGAAATGTCTTGTAACAGGTTTTCTTGAATGCCCATGAATCGATAAATTTAAGACTGACTCGGATAAAAATTGATTCAATAAGTGTAATAACTCCTTTCGTATATCTTACCCTGCATCACATTGAATGAAGATATCAAAATATCATCAGGAATTCTTAAATGCATAATCTACAATCTTTACTCAGTACCTATCAGTGGCGTGGCTACCCTATAACCATCTTCTCAGGGCAGTACTTTGTTTAAAACTATATCGTTTTTAAAAATTATTTAATGTTGCTTTAACTCTTTCCGTTCCTAAACCTTTAGAAAATTTAACAATAACCATTAACTTTTAATAACTTTTAGCTTACAAAATGTAGCTGCCAAACTACATCAATATTATGCAAAGTGGTTTTTTTTTTAAGAAAGACAACCGTTCCCGGGTTACGAATGGGCCATCCATAAATTACGTCACACGAATTTCACGATTTTTTTTTACCCCCTCCCCCCCGTCCCACTTGTCACATTTGTGAGACCCCCTCCCCCCTGGTGTGACGTCACATATTTTGCAATTTTACATCTAAAAATAATCAAGCTTAAGTTTTTCGTTTACATTTAAGTTTTGCGTATTAATAATTTAGATTTTACATGTGACGTCACAGAGCTGATAAACCTCCCCCATACCCCTTGTCACACAATGTCACACTTCTCTACTCCCCTCCCCTCCCTTAATGTGTGACGTAATTTATGGATGGCCCCTAACCTGACAATTATTTGAAAATCTCCTACTATCACCACAGTAGGCGGAAATGTTGCTTGTGTCGTGATGGAGGACTTAGTCAGCCGAGGAATTGATCTCACGACGCCCTGGTTGGACTCAGACGCAATGCCGTCCCAGCCACTGACTGGACCTTGATTAATTGGCCTACATAATATAATATGTAGTATGCAATGTGACGCATTATTACATTACACGTATTGCAAACACACAGATAATTTATTTATCCTCAAATTTCAACAAAAAGAAACATTGATTTATATATGAATTAAGAGGGTACCTATTACATATGTTTCATACGTTACACCAAAACTTTTTTCTCCTGTAGCCTATAATTAATTCCTATAATTAATTGCGTTATACATAATACACACAGTTCCAACAATATATTTTTGTTGACAATTTTTTTAAGAAGGTAAAATTTCCCAAACCACCAAGGAACTTGATTTTAGACTTTCACGGCCGAAAGTATTTTTGTTATTTATTTTTGGGGTGTTATGCCTTATTTAGCCAACGTTTCGGACAGCGTTACAGTGACTATCATCAGGGCAGATGAATTAGATGTTTCACACATCTGCCTTAATGATGGACTCTGTAACGCTGTTCGAAACCTCGGCTAAAGAAGGAGATAGAGCAAAATAGCATAACACCCCAAAAATAAAATAAAAAAAACAAGCATCTTAGTCTATTTTGTTATTTTTTCAATGTTGTTTGGCCAGTTGAAGTTGACGTCGATTGTAATACCTAGGTATTGTTAGATTGGTATATATTGCATATGGATGTATTTCTCTATGTATTATGTGTAATTTAATTATGCCCCTTATTCTTTATTAATTAAGTCAAAATGTACGTAGAACCGGCAGACAAGCAGTCATGTGATAGTTTTGAAGGGCCACTTTTTTGGTTTTTTGAAAGTCTTGTAATATGTACGTTATAAATTTATTTAGGCATAGTAATATATTTTTACACATCGAAGTTAAAGTAAAGAAATTAGAGTCTTATGGATTCCAGTCCGTCCAGATACTAGCCAATTTCAATAACCGCAAATATTCTTATGGTGTGGTTACCACGCAACAGAATTGCAATCGCTACATCATTCTAAACCTATTACTTTTGTATTAACATTAGTTGTGAAGAGGTAAGAGCCCGAATAATGGCTTGCCCGGGGTCCTGTAAGTTACTGGCCTCGCCACTGTGTATAACTTATACCATTAGGAGTCCGGCCTTCCTGGTCGGGTCTTCGTGTACCTACAGCATTATAATTCCATGTTCATCATAGCACGACTGTTTAATCATGATCCTCTGAAGAAGCAAACATCGTGTAGAGGCACACGTGTCACCTTAATCCACTGAACTCAAGTGGACATCTTACGGTAACAGTTAAATCCTATTGTCCACAAGCATTGTGAGGTAGAGTTCTATGGAGTACCACCTAGCTGCAGCTATGTCCTAGATAGTTATCCTACAGATCGGTTGTACTTTAGTACCTATGTCACAGATGTTATCCTAGAGGAGGCTCCAGTCGTGAGATTAGGAATAAGGAACTTCGATACATTTTATTTCTTTATAATATAATGTAACCTACACCCAACACAGGAATGTTACACAACCTCGTGCTTCTGTGATACCTTCTACGTGGATTCTTTGCATTGAACATAGTTTCTTAAACTACGGAAATGAAACGAAACAATTGCTTGATAAATGTCTAACGATAAGAAATGATAAGGGGCCATCCATAAATTACGTCACACCTTAAGGGGGGGGGGGGGGGAGTAGAGAAGTGTGATATTTTGTGACAAGGGGTATGGGGGGTCATCAGCTCTGTGATGTCACTTGTAAAAGTCTACTGTTTTGATTATTTTTAGATGTAAAATTGCAAAATATGTGACGTCACGCTAGGGGGGAGGGGTTTCACAAATGTGACGATGTGTGACAGGGTCGAGGGGGGGCTCAAAAAATCATGAAATTCGTGTGACGTAATTTATGGATGGCCGCTAATGAATTAACAGAATGCTCCCAAATTTTAAATCAGGCATTACCTGACGGCTTCCGTGGTCTAGGGGTAAGATTCTCGACTCACAATCCGAAAGTCACGGGTTCGAGCCCAGCGTGCGCAAATAAATTTTATTTGATTAATTTGTGATAATTCACAATTTAATAATTAAAAATAATATATAGTATATTTGCGACACGTTCCAGAGTATCACCCTGGTGTAAGACCACCATCCAGAAGTGAAACGTTGCTTGAAATGGTTTTGGCCGTGTTTGATGACCAGATCTGAATAGCCAGATACTTCCCCACCTTCCTCTTTCCCATCGTGTTATCTTTCTCATCTATCTATGTATCTATTTATACAAATAAGAGTGTATGTGGCGGACGGTGAGTACGCTTCTTTGATGTTCTACAGTTTTATTCCCAGATTGATGAAAATTTTCACATTTGATCTTCAATTCAAGATAAAGTTCTAAATCTGATTTCGAAAAGCTCGGAGTAAAGCCCAGGTAAAGCTGGGGACTTCAACAAGTCATAAAATAAGATCGCCAACGCGCGGTATGGCAAGAAACGTTCTTAAAATTTTTCACTACTGTCTTTTCACTTATCCTAACGATACCTTGAATTGTTTTTTTTAATCTTTATTTAGATGTAAGAAAAATTTTTCAGATATTTAGTAGGGAAAATATAAAAAAATACTATTTAAGAGATGCAGTTACATTTACAAATGGATTTGAAAAATACATTTTAAGAAAAACAGATAACTTGGTTTAAGGTGGCTAAAATAATATTGATGAGTATGTTCGTATTCAAATCAAAAATTATTGTTTACATTACGAATTTACACAAAAAATTTGTCAATGTGTAAAATTCTTTAAATAAATAAATAAAAATATACATGTCCTACGAAAAGTGCTAAGGCTGAGGCTTCATTTACGGCATTAATTTGGTAGGTTATTATAAATTTTCGTTATTAAAAAATAATTTTGTTTTTGGGGTGTTGTGCCGTGTTGTTGATAGTGGTGAACTATCGAGTACACAATTACACATCAGCCCTGATGATGGACCCTGTAACGCTGTCCGAAACGTTGGCTAAAGAAGGAGGTAGCGCAACACGGCATGACACCCCAAAAACAAATAACGAAAATACTTTTGGCCGTGAAAATCTAAAAAAAAGATAATTATAAAGTTTTTGCCTTTTTTAAAACGCGCTGTTTTGGGTTTAAAAGTTTAGTTTTGGGAAGCCTTAAATCTCTGCATCTTGTCGTAGGATAATTGTGGACATTTTCATGGTACAAAATATTACTTAAAATAATTTGGGAGCGTATTATTTTAAGCTTGAATATCATTGTTAACTTATTATGTATTATACGTTGTTTGGTTGTCATCGTATTAAAATTTTGAAACATAATTTTAATTCCAGTAAAAATGTTGCATTTTAAAATGTGTTTGATTATAATCATTACCACAACTATCTATCACACGTTTCAATGACTTATGATAAAGAAAACATATCCTTAATTAAATAACACCCTGATTGAAAGATAAAAAATTTAGCGTACACTTTTTTCTACTCTCTAATAATGTTTGCTAGGTGGCGAAAATTCACCACAAAAAGCTAATGTTGAAAAATATTCTTTCTAAGAAGCCTTCGCAAAGTAGGTCAGCCATTTAATGTTAACGTTTTATATGAATTTCTAATTTTGCACAATTTTCTTTAAACTTCTGATCCCGTGAGAAGAAGTAACAAGAGAACCTCAAATACGAGTCGAAGAAATTCTGTTTAATTGTGTAAGTCAATCTTTAATCGTTTTATATCTACTTCGCTGCAACGTCAACATTTCAGAATCTCTGAGTTTTAATTTTGGGACTAAATCGGACTAAATGAGATAGTCACGTCTTGATTTTGTCATAACTAATATAAATAAATAAATAAAATAATAATATACTTAACACAATAACAAAACAAAAAAATTAAATTGAATAAAAACTAAAATTAAATTTTAAAAATGCCTTTTTAGCTCCGTTTTGCGACTAGAAAATGAGCCCTAAAATTGTCAGATTTATATATAAATCAATGTATGTTTGCTTGGTTGTTTGTATGTATGTTTGTTCCTTAAGCGTTGCTAAACCATTCATCCGATTGCGATGAAACTTTGGGGATTTTATGTGCGCATGCCCGCGATGGTTTCTATATATAATAGTGAGCTTTGGCGTCAAGAAATTATTTCCTATACCATTCATCAGATTGCGACGAAATTTTGGTGAGTTAGGCTGCGCATGCCCGCTAGGTTTCTATGTATACGTATATACTGGTGAACTTTGGTGTCATGAAATTTACTTTAAAAAATTACAATAAGTGCGTGAATAGTTTGCAGAATGTGTGTATTTCATGTAGTTTAGTGGCAGGGAGAGAAGGCGGTAGGGGGTGGAGAATCGGAAAGCGGTGGAGGGGGTTGAAGGAAGGGGAACGCGTGCACGAGGGAAAAGGGACGTGAGAGGGGAAGGGGAGGCGGAAGAGGAACGGGGACGATTGGGAAAGGACCCACGGGAGAAACAATTTCGTCAATGCAACGCATGCTGGGAACTTGCTAGTCTGTATATATAAAAATCAAAATATGCTGTTCATAATAATACACGGTTCAACTTCACATTCAACTCAACCAGATTGATATTCTGCACAACCAAATTGAGTCGTCTGTAAGATCCATTAATACAACATTTGAGATGAAACCAACAAATTGAATACGGTGCAATTTATTAAATTCATTCAATGCTGATTTTAAAGTCATTTTAATGGATAAAGTGCCAGTTTGACATAGTTCCACAATCGCAGTCCAATTTCACATTGTACCGGTCGTAAACTTACCGAGCTACTTATTTGGCTTTGGGTCAATATAAATGTATTGAAGAAACAATTTTGTTCGAACGATAACCCCGCAACCTCGGACGCTTGACCTTTTGGATCCCTGTGGATCTGAATTTGCAAACACGAATGGGATTTGCAAGCCAAAACTGCAAAAACCTAATACTGTTAATTAAAATATCAAAGTTTTATTTTCTTATTTGTGCATAATGTGTAATTGTTTTTACGGCCTTCGTAAGTTCGCAGATGTCAAGATCACTTCTGCCGCTCCAAATTGATCTTTTCCAACTGGTTATAGTCAAATTATTGTTAAGGATAGCCGATTTGTTTGGGAATTTGTCTTGCTTTAATGTCAATATTAATAATAATTTTGACAATGAAAGGAAGCATTTTATTAATTTTATGTACATATATTTTATGCAAGACGGCAAGTAAAAAAGATTACGAAACTTAATCGAAATTGCAACGTTTTGAAGAAGTTTTCTGGTAAAAGAGTTGAAAAAAAATTGTGTGAAATATGATTTCGAAAAAGTTTTAAATCTTTTTTACTTCTACGAGCATATAGAGTCACCTCCCGAAGTTAGTTCATTTTGCTCACGGATATCCTGTATACTATATGTAGGTACAGTATCCTAACCGCGAAGGGGTATTTTCGCACCGATTCTTAAACATTCCACCCTGTAAGGCGTGTAAGGTAACACTTTTTCTAAGAAAATGCTTTTACTTTTTGGATAGATAAGTCTTAATACATTCTTAGATAGCCATCAAACCGAAGATGCTTTTTGATTAATTTTTTGAACGGTTCCCGTCAAACGCATGTTCTCGGCTCGTTTCAATGTTTGATCAAATTGTGATCAGTTATCGAGCATATCGATCATTTCGCTAGTCAGTTGATCTCAATTTTATCTAAAGCTAAAACGAGCCAATAACACGCGATTAACGGGAATTTGAATTGAATGTATTTAAACTTTAGTTTTCGGGTAAATTGATTACTTTAATCGGAATTTTTTAAAGATAAAATGTGAAAAAATCAGTTTCCAGGGGGTTAGTATCATGTCGAAGTGTAGAACTGGCTCTAAAAGTAGATATTTCAACCCTTTAGTTGCCGGAAAAAAATATTTAAAATAAGTCTAAATACCAAAAAAATTTTTTTTTTGTTATCTGTGTTACGTATGTTCCCTAAAGTTTATACCTATAAAAAACAAACATGATGTATAAAAAACGCAAGCAAGAGTGAGGTTTTTGTAGACTGTAATTAATTTTATACCGCTAATATTAAATGATTTTAATTAGGTACTCTTACCCAATTGACTACCTACCAAAATACTTGAAACATAAATCTCCGAAACTACGAAAAACATTTTGTTAGAGTTTTATGCACCGTCACCGTTGTTGGTCCCATATTTCTCTCCAACCGTTATTTAAATTGGCCATGAGAAATTCGGGAATTGGTGTGTAAAATTGAATTTGGCCTCAGACTCGACTTAATTCTTAACTCTTCCCTAGACGGGGTCACCACATCGTTATGGTAATGTATAATGTTTGTCCTGTTCTTGTTGTGTGAACTGTAAATGTTATGTATAAATTGTCATGATTTTTCAAAATAATAAATAATATCAATATCTTTCTTGAGTATACATATTTTTTTAAATTATAGTTTTTTTTAATTAGCTCCACACATACAATAATTCCCACCAGGGTCAATGTCATCTTTAGGGATGCTGTGTGAAGAGTCTTATTAGGAAAGGAAGGAGAGGAAGTTCTGGGAAGAAAAGGAGACGACAATCGTGTACATATGTTTGGCACGCCTTTGGCGTGTTTCCCGATTACGTAAATGAGGCTAATTCCTCAGAGCATCTTCGATTGTAATACCGGCAGAAAAAGGACGGCAAACCTACCTGACGCCTGTGCTCTAAAGATTGCAATCCACTTGCTAAATCCACATGGGGACCGCCCGTTTCTCCAGAGTCAAGGGTTTTTTCAAATATTTTGAGTCTCCAGAGCAGCGGTGGCTGCCAAATTCAACAGTGGGGCGCACTTGCGATTTGTGCAGGGTCAGCAGTTGTGTACTATTAGTAGGTGTGGGCCCTGTACAATGCGCCCAGCTTCTGAGAGGCTAACTTGACTCTGGCTTTGATAAGAGACCCCGTGCCTAAGTAGGTACTTGACTAGATTTTTTTTAAATTTTATCTTGGATATCTTACATTGTGGTATATAAAGTAGTGTAAATCGTTTTCACGGAATAGCGTACAGTTCATGGTATTCTTATAACAATGATTATTATTTGAGTACCTGCATATGTGAACGTAATACGAGATGATAGGAATTTCAGGTTTGGGTCTCTGAAAGATTTTTTAAAATTAAAACAATTGCAGTGACGCTTGGTTGACCAACCTTGACACCAGACACCTAAACGAGTCTACAAATTTACTTTTATTACCCGGCTTTAGTCACTGTTTTTTTTACTCGCAAGAGCGATTACGTGTGCATCCAACTTATGGTATTTAATGCTTACGGAAGTTCAACTTATGTAAGTACTTATAGAGACCATTACATCTGTAAGTTTATTACGGTAAGATGGTTTCCTGTTAACAGCGATTGGCTGCCGTCAAATTTACACGATTTTGTCAATATAGACGAAAGGTCCCAAATAAAGTGTTGGAATAGAAGTTGGCTTGAATTTAATATAGAATTAAATGGATTTCTTTAATTTTATCCGAATGGCCGCCGGTTGACAGCAACCGACTTCGAATTGTTATAACCAGAAGCATTTAGATTGGAAAGGATTGGACCGATAATTAAAAAGAAGGATTCTCACTTTCAGAAAGTTTTTTTCCGCCTGAAAAATCAATAATATCTCTTCCTTTTATGGAATCCGAAAGTTTTACATTCGTTTTCAACTATTTTAGCGGTAGTGCTTATTTGAGTTTTATCTGGTGTTATTTTTTATATTGTTTTCGGGAGATAATAACGTATTTATTTGCGTATCATAATCATATTTCAGTTTAAATTACGAAAATACTGTTTTTTACAGGAAAAAAAAACCTAGGAAAATCTGTTTTTTATTTTTGACATTTTAACGCAATTCGTACCTTACGGTAAGCGTTTTAACTTATCAAACTGTTTTCATAAGCTGTAAGAATACTGCAAGTTCGGACGTGATTAGACCTGTCAAAAACTTACATAAGAACGACTTCTGAAACTCGCTATAAATTATTATGTTAAGGGACTTACCATTTCGTTTACATTTGTAATTTAAACGACAAACGAACGTATGTAATGTCAGCTTAATGCATGGAGGCCAAGTTCACCCGAAAGTGTTTTCAATTCGAATTTGAATTCATTAGAATTATTTGAAAACTTTCCAAGAAGAGTAATGACATCGCGTTCAAAATTCGAGATGGATTTGCTTTAGACTAACGCAAAAATACATTCACCGCTGATCATGTTTAGGCCTAGTTTTTGTAGAATGCACAACAAGCATTCAGAACTATGATGTGTATTAAATGAGTGAAAATTAAACCTTCGATAAGAAGCAATTCAATAAGAAATAAATAACTCAATTTCAAACGATTCCCGGAGTTTGAAAGATGCAATGAAATTATAAAGCAATTAAAATAAAATGCTTTTATTTATAGAAAGGTATTTCGTGTCAGGGAAAATACTTGAAGCGTGTGTAAGGACTCTTAAATCTCGACAGAACTCTCGGAGTGATGTATTTGTGGTTCACACGTAACATGGGATCAAATTGATTCATTGATTTAAATCTGTTTTCATGTGAACTAAAAATATTGTTCTTACTGAAAGTTGTGTTTAAAAATTAAAACGATTTTATAATGTTTCGTCAAAATATGAATTTCTATAATGCAATAAGATTAAGGCGACGCTTCCCGGCCCAAAAAGAAGAAGATGGAGAGATATGTAATTACGAATGTTATATTTGTATTTTCAATGACAAATATGTAATTACGAATGTTATTTTGTATTTTCAATGACAAAATTGATGCGAAAATTGGGAAAATGCTTATTAAAACATGACTCGTTTAAAATGGAGCGAAAAACTCGTGGAAGGTATCTTAAGTAAACATTGTGAATTTTTTCACAAATATAACTTGTAAAATAATAGAAATAGACTTGTTTTAAATAATTTTCGGAGCATACTTTGCGATTTTTTTCTATCGAGGGAATTTCATAGAACTTGCGTTTCGGCGTGGAATGTATCTAGATATTATCTTAAAAAATAACATATATTTTTTTAAGAGCTTAAAAACTTCAAATGTTTAAGGGAGGTATAGAAGAAATCGGTCGAAATTCGGATAGCGGCGGCTTAAGATGGCTTCCGTGGTTGATGGTTACGAACTTTGGTTAAGAATACAGAGGTCGCGGGTTCAAATACTAAATTTTGTTTGATTAATTTGTGTTGTTCCACAATTTATCAATTAAAAATAATATGTATTCCAGAGCGGTAGATGGTTCCAGCATCGCCCTGGTGAAAGACTACTATTCAGAATCGAAACGTGGCTTTAAATGCCTTTAGCCGTATTTGGTCTGACCAACCTGGTACTTCCTCACCTTTATTCCTCCCATCTCCTTCCAAATTGTGGATGCCATAGTTTCATTGGTTCCAGACGGTCGGGAGTAGTTGGGACTCTACGATACTTACGTAAAGAAAGAGGTATTGGTATTGTTTATTTCTTCTTCTCTGATGCGCTCTCCTATCGGAGGTTTGAATAAGAGTGGTATTGCACTAGTATCAGTCACGTACGCCAAGTTATATGGTGCTGCGTCTTCCTCTATAATGTCTTCAATCAATGATCCCCTAGTTTATCATCATCAACATCTTATACCTCTTAAGCTAGTTGGGTCGGTGACCCATTGCTTCGATAAGGCGTCTCCAAGTGTTTATGTCCTGAATCCTGGGCTACTCCATCGGTTTCAGTTTACAGGCTCGGTATCTCTTCGCACAAACTCTGGAGCTGCTTTCTCTAGCTATAGTCCTTTACGTAAATTGATCCTTATCCTCGCGGAGTAGAAATGAGAATCCTCCCTCAAAGTCCTTGATAAGCAGCCACAAAGTAGAAAAACGCCTTGCTGAGGATATGGCAGTGACACGTGTTAAATTTGGCATTTGCATAAATAATTGCATGCCTACTTTCGACTCAACCATCGTTTTGGCTAAAGAACTCGTTAACTAATTAAGTCCCTTTTTAGTGTCAAAAATAAAATGCGCACTGCCAATACATTTTGAAGTTAGAATTTCAATTCGACATTATCAATTTATTCGTATTTATTTATAAACGTAAACATAGCAGATTGATTAGCATTCGTGGCAGCCTGGGTGTCACGGACATAAATAGTAAGCCGGAGGAACAGGACATTTGAGATGGTACGAACACATAAGATGGAGACCACTAGACTACACAGTGAAGCAGGCAATGTCTATGGAGCTTCATCGACAGTGATCCAGAGGAAGACCAATGAACTCCTGGATGACGCAATGCTCTAAAATATTGCAGAGAAACGGCCTGGATGAAAGCGATACCCAGAACCGAAGACAATATAGCCTGAACGAGAAGAGCCGACCCCAACAGCCTACCTAGGCAATGTTGGGACAGTGCAAGGAAGAAGAAGAGTTTGATGTTTAGTTAGTTAGTTAGTTTGATGTTTGTTGAACCACAGACTATCGTAAAATGATTTCTTATTGATTTCGTGGGAATATCGGTTTGACTATCGCCAGCGCAACCATGCTCGAGATATCGATATAAAATCGACTATTAGGCCTATCAATACGGTAATCAATTTGTCGATATATCAAGCATGCATGAGTTCGGATCAGGCTTCTCCCTCGAAATTTTGTGACTCGTTTGTCGCCTCTCGTGATCTGACCAAAATATAATCAGTTTTCTTCTTTACTATTAGGTACTATCAAATTTAAACTATTTTATAATAGATAATAGTAATTTCAAACATTATAACGACCGTAAGACAAACTACGTGAGTTAAAGATTATATAAAATTAACATTTTCGCAACCAAGTGTTTGAACTGACGAGATTTTTTTATCATTTTGTAAACACTCTTTTATCTTGTTTGCACTCTAAAAGTTTCTTGACTTGTGCGGTTGAACGGTAGGCAACCGAAATTTACCTGAAGACTTGCGTTTTGCAATGCTTAATAATTTTATAGTATGAGGTCAAATCTTTGTTAACAATTTTCATCGATACTTTAATCATTGATTTCATTCTACTTCTTGTATTTCGTATTATTTTTTTTTTTAGCTTTTATAGGGGCTACCGGTACATCGCTATTTTCGACTTCATAAAACTCTTTCAATTCTAAGAGCTTCCCTATTTGAACTCTGTTCATTAATAAGCCAGTAATTTTGTACGAATAATGACATTATCCATACTTATGCATGCATTGACTGCGAAACTTATCTGATACTTTGGAGGCCTGACTAAAATGTATCGTCGGTCGGAATATCTCTTATCAATTGTGGATCGTGTTCGCAAGTATTGATAACTGACCATAGATGCCGGATTCAATCAATATCGTATTGATATAGGGTTTTGTCGATCGTCCATACTAGACCTCCTGCTGTGGCCGCTGTATAAATGTCGTTGCGTTTATGTATGCTAAGAAGAATAGTGTATACTAGCAAACCTCTTATATCACGAGGAGATTGGATACTAGTAACAGCGAAGCTAGTAACAGTAAAGCTCGTATGGACGTCATCGTAGGTCGTCCTCTTTTTTCTCTCGCATCTTGTATAAAAATGAAAAAGACAAAAGTACAAGTAAGACAAAGTACGCTACTAGAACAGTGACGTCACATGCGACATTTAACGGAGACTAGCATATTTTGTCTGGTTGTTCCTAAGGTGTGCGTAGATTTATGAGTTACAGGAGTTCGGAAAGGTCGAATTTGGCGGTTTTCAGTTGAATTAAAATGCCTGCACCTTTATCTTCTAATGTGTGTTTTTTTAAGTACTCATCATTTAATAACAAAGCATAATTTATGTAATCTTGCAGTATACTTAATTTTAAAATTTATACGAAATAGGATTGATTTTAATTCGTCCATTGTTGATAAAGTTAACGAAGTTTGTTAATTAACATTGTCAACGAAGTCAAATTTTTGAAACGTTACCAAGATTTGCATACCTAGGTTCCCTGATAACAAACAACAATAATACTGCAGAGGACATTCAGAAGCGCATAGTGAGCGCAAATCGCTATTTTTTCCACCAAAAAAGCAAATAAAAACTCGACAGCTTTCCAGAAACACCAAGATATTAGTGTACAAAACACTTATTAGACTATTGCTCACTTACGCAGCTGAGACGAATGGGTGAGGAATGAACGAGCACTGTACGTTTTTGAAAGGAAAATTTTGAGGCGTATCTTCAGAACGGTTCTAGAAAATGGATTTTGGTGCTGACGTTACAATAATGAGTTCTATACTCTGTTTAAGGAGCTAAACGTCATAAAATTTATAAAACTGGGAAGACTTCGGTGGCTGGGTTAAGTGGAGAGAATCAAGCATCAAAGTCCCTGCTGAACTCAAGACCGACAAGGCGAAGGAGCCTGGAAAGGCCGAGATTACGATGGAGCAACAACATAAAAGACATATCCGTAAAATACATATCCAAAGACATATCCACCTTGGAACTTCTAAACTGGAGAGAGCTGGCGCAAAACCGAGATGAGTGGAGGAAGACTCTTGACGAGGCCAAAGCCCACCATGGTTTGTAGAGCCAAGAGTGATGATAATGATGATGTTATTAACGTTATTTTATCAGGAAGAGGCACAACTACTAACTGCTGGGTTGTGATGAAACTCCTGGATAGCCACGGTATGCTAAGCATTGATCATTTGCCTCCACCATAATTCGAAGGGGTTTAACCATCGATATTATACGTATAATCTAATGGTCGACAGTTATATCCTTATCCCTTTCGTAGACTGTGATCATTTTTACCTCCCAAAACATCTCTATAAATGTTCTCCACTGACTCATGTCCCGAGCCATTTTGCTCCGGTCTTCTTCCACCTCTTCTTCGGTCTGTCTCTGGTCGCTTCCACTGGGACACTCACCTGGACATTATATTATGTTCGGTGTCCTTTCATCTGGCGTTACTTTTACGTAACCAGAAATTGGCAATATTTGTATATCTTACGTCTAATTAATGCGCCCATAATAATGTACCAGGAACTATTTTTAGATACTTCCACTATCTCACACATTATTCTCTGAGAGAAGACAGGTTGTCTGACCTACTCGAAATAAAATATTATCTCACCGTCCACGTGATGTTTGAAAATTTGAAAATTCTTACAGTCACCGACATATACATAATGGAGTTATGCATGTTAGTGCGATCATCTCCAGAAAAGTTTCCACAAAAAAACTCTACACATAAATACGCTACAGGGTTTACAGAAAATTTATTAATACCAAAAGCAAACAAAACAATTTTCCAAAAAGGACCCTTTTACATGGCCATTAAAGTATATAACAACCTTCCACATGATATTAAACAAATACCAGATACACTCAGATTTAAGTCATCACTAAAAACATTCCTTCTGAACAGGTCTCATTACACATTAAGTGAATACCTCACATAGGTACAACTGTTTTTATATTTATGTTTATATAATAAATTAAAACAAACTCAATTTGTATTACACCACTTTTATATTTATATTTCATTTGTGTTCATTTCTGTATAACATGTTAGGTTAACTGGAAGAAATAGGATGTAGGTACCTATAAGTTATACCTTTTGTACTAAATGAAAATTTTGTACAATAAATGATTTTGATTTTGATGGGAACTGAACGAGTAACTTTATTATCAATGTTTTATTTTTTCACATAATAAATGCAAGAAGGAAGAATATTACAATACGCTTTGCCGCTGATATCAATAATAATTATTATTATACAATATTAAGTTCCTGATAAACTGCAAGATGATGTAAGCTTTCTTTCTTTCTTCCAATTCTACAGCAACTCTCACAGTCTTATAAATGAAAAAAAAAATACTGCTGAGTCATACCTCTACATAAAGTCTGATATTGTACGCTGGATACTGTGTTCGACAACAGAGGCGGACTCGAAGGACTACGTGGATTTCAGACCGATAATAATAAGTTAATAGGTAAATTCTGAAAGTTTTTGTTTCTGAAGCGCTTGTACTTTTTTGTAGATTATATTATATCAATGTCATATAGAATGCGGCCGAAGAAAGTGTAGCTCTAAGTATAAAAAAAAACTAACATAATATCTATCGTTTTGTTTGAATCTGGGAGTTGAAACATTGCAGGTCAGTTTTGTCATTTATAAGGAGAACACAATTTGACAGCTAATATTTCAAGATCTGGGTTGGTAAGATATTTAACATTATCCTCAAGTCGCACCATCATATTTTCACTCAATCTAACATTGTCCCAGGAATCTTCTTAATGACGAATATTGAAGACACTATTCAAATTTAGCATGACCAGTATGACCACTTCAATATCTACGAACCCCCGTTTTTTCAGTTTAGCATCGAAAAAAATTGCTAGGCTCAAATTAGGTCTTTGGGAGTCAATAAAAAAATGCATTTTACGTGTGTAATACATTCAGTAGGTACGAATTTATGAATCAACTCAAGGTGTTTCATTGATAATGCTCTACGTTTCATATTTAGACGAGTGCCACACGCGAAGATAAAAGATCATCTCACGCACAATAACGCTCTCTATACAATCCCATCAGACCTGTCACACCTAAGCAGTTGATGCACAGATAAACCATAGACAATACAGATCTTACGCCGTAACCGCTCCTGAGGCAAGATGCGAAAAGTTATGCGACCCCCTCTCCGACGTAAACAGGAGAGAGGGTAATTTAAATTACGGAGCTGCCGGATGACAGCTGTCAAGTTGATGGATTCAGTACAAAGAAATGGCATTTCGTGGCAGCTCTCTAATTCATCCGACGCCCTCTCCTACTGTAGGAAGAAATATTTGATAGCGTCGTGTGGCAGTAAAACACATAAACGCTCGCGTTTCAACAGATATCTGCTCGCGCTTTTACCTTTGCGTGTGGCACCTACATTAATCTTCTTCTTGTACTTATTTTTTTTAGTTCATTTGCTTATAATTCAAATTCTTAAATCGTAAAATCGATCAAAGGTGCGCGCCGTTTGATTGGGACTGTATTTGGTCCCAGTTCGAACCTGTTTGATACATATTTGAAAGACCCATAAACATCTTAACGCGATAACGATTTGAATGTGCTTTTATCGTTAAATATTAAATACATTAAGCTTTCCTTTCATACCGCCCAGTCACAAAGCCACGAGGAGTTGAAACTATTAATCGACTTCCAAATACTGTTGCCTCAATTACATTTCAAATATGGGTATGTCAGACGTAATAAGTCAGTCCCAATGTTCATTTATTTTAGTGACCGACCCAAGGTTCGGTTTCGGCAAGTTCCGGCAAAAAAAACTGGTTTCGGCATCAGTTTCAGTTTCGGCAGAAAATCTGCCGAACCTTTGGCCGTACCGAAACTCTGCGTTCGTGAATTATCGTCGTTCGTCTGACTTCGGGTTAGTTCGTGGCACGTGTGTCACCCGCCATCATCAGCTGAATTCGCCGGCCGGTCCGGAAATTACGCCAATTAATTAGGAGTTTATGTGTTATTTCGTATATCGTCGTAGCAACCTCCTTTTTTTACATGAGCTCCACACAGGAGGCCCTGAGGAAAATAATCTCCCTCAGGGCGTATGTCATCTTTGGGGATGCTGTGTGGAGGGGTTTTTTAAGAAAAGGAAATAAAGGAGAATTCTGGAAAAAACACTCGGAATCAGTCAAAATCACGCACTCCTTACGCAGATGACGATAAGTTTGAAATTTTGTTTTGATTTATGCGGAAAAAAAAACATAACCAAAATGCACAAATATAAAATAAAACTGTGTCCGAAGCGATTCGTAAGTAGGAGATTTTACACTTCAAAGCCTTTTTTATAGGCCTAATACTATATATTTTTCTAAGCTTACAAAGAGATTATCAAAACCTATTTTTGTGTATTTATTATGTAAACCGATTCAAATAATATTACAAGATCATTAAGTAATTGAGTCTAGAACGTCTCTGCTGGCGTTTTATCCACTAAGTTTACCCTTTTTAAACAACCTTATTATAAACATTTATATATTACGTAATACCATCTTTGAACGCACCACGTAGGCTACGGTTACGTTTTCCATAAATCAAAACAAACACTTCATAAATAAAGTCTTAATTAATTAAATCCGTTGGGATCGTTCTTGGAAGTGGATTTATTGGGTGCCCTCCGAACAAAGTAAGTTCTCCTACTCCCAGAAGGAATGCAATGTATTTTATTACATGTGTGAATATTATTTCATATGTACTAATGTCCATGTCGATCGGTGGGAATATTTAGTGTGACGCAATCGGGAGAGCTTTTTGGGTGGTCAAATAAAAAGAAATAGTTGCGGCGAACTATTGATGTGAATATTGTATATTGTATACGGTATAAATATTATATTCATTCCTCGTAGCTACAGATGCTTTAGAAGATGATTTTAATGCTCGGAGAATATTTTCGGCAGATATACAGTGGAATCAAATGGCAACATGATAAATTTAAATGAAACAGAAGCCTCGATAATTTGGACAGTTTTGTAAATATGTTATGATATGATTTTAAATTTTGAATAAAATTCAATTAGTATTAGAATTTTTCAATTCAAATTGCTGTTCAAAATGTAATAAACGAAATCAAAGAAATTAAGAGAGAAGTAATAGAGTTAGAAATTGAAAAGTGTTTTTGATTTTAAAATTAATGTAGTGAAAAATCTGCAACTTTTTTTAATATCTTCAGCATTCATTCCAACGATTTCTAGATGTTTTTTGAAGAGTTTTATTTAACAATGTTCTTTTATAATTCGGGAAATTTTTATAACTAGCGAATTATAAAAAAATTATGAAATAAAAACATTTTTATGTATTTCAATCTGTTCAAAAACATATGTTTATGTATTTCAATCTGTTCAAAGACATCTGTTTATGTATTTCAATCTGTTCAAAGACATCTGTTTATAATGTATTTCAATCTGTTCAAAAACATCTGTTTATGTATTTCAATCTGTTTATGTATTTCAATCTGTTCAAACTGTTTATGTATTTGTCGGTGACCGGACAACTCAGAATGAAATCAACTCAGAACCTCTTTTGAAAAGTCATTAAAAGTGGTAAAAAAAATATTAAAAATTGGTTAAATAGGTTACGTTACGTTAGGTTATGGGCTATTTTAAAATTATAATTTTATTTTAGCTTTTAATGACTTTTCAAAGAGGTGTTGAGTTGAGTTGATTCTGAATTGGCATGGAAGCGTATTTATCACACAAAGAACCATAGAAGCCTCATACTAAATAGGTATCTCTTTGCGAGAAAAAAGGACGAATTTGATTTTATAAGCCTGGACTATACAAATCTGCTAAGCTCCTAACCTAAATTGGACCTTTTTCTATACATAATAGAAACAAAGCATGACATGGAAACGTACCGACTGTCGGTGCTGCCAATGGAAGTTATAAGTTTGGTGTGTGGATAAAACGGTGACCAGACAACCCACAATGAAACCACTCAGAACCACCTCATTGTCATTAAGAGTGATGAAAAAAAAGGTTAAATAGGTGACGATAGGTTAGGGTCATCGGTTAATTTAAAATTATTTTTTTCATAGCTTTTAATGACTTTTCTAGGAGTTTTTGAGTTAACTTTATTCTCAATTGGCATGGAACCGGATAAAACAAAGGCGGGATGCTGTGCGTATATGCGATTTTCAGTAATGATATCGATATAGATCAGAGGTTCCCAAACTTTTTTTTTCTCGTGGACCACTTTCAAAATTTTACTGGTTTCCTGGACCCCCTGCTGCAACATTTCTACCATATTTCCAAAAGTCGACATGCGTTGTACTGAATATTGAATATAATGCTTGAGTTGTGGTCTATCACAATGGAGGGGGTTATGTGATATGAGACGGGGGCGGGATGGGATATGGGCACGAGATAGGTCTCAATATGACCAATTTTCACTGAAATACTAGTGTACTAACTGCCTACATTGACAGGTTTTTAAAAAAAAAATTTATATGAATACCGCACATGAGTCTTAACTGCTCCCGTCTGGAGCCTGTGAGACTGGCATCACCAATTGGGGTATGTTGTGAGGCTGAAGGTAGTGGGGAGGGAAAGGAGATAGGGAAGAGGAAAGAGGGGAAGTACCTGGCTATCTGAAGATCTGGTCACCAAATACGGCTAAAGCCCTTTCAAGCAACGTTTCGATTCTGAATGGTTGTCTTATGCCAGGGCGATACTGATAGTATCTTCCACTCTGGAACATGCCCCAAATATACTATAAGGATATATTATTTTAAATGAGTAAATTGTGAAGTAACACAAATTAACCAAATAAAATTTATTTGCCAAGCCGGGATTCAATCCCGCGATCTTCGGACTGCGAATCAAGCGTTTTACCGCTGGACTAGGCTGGCCGTCAAGGTAAAGCCAAGCCAACATTTTTTGTTCTTTACTATCAAAACCAGATAATTTTCGTGGACCCCCGCTCACAACTTGTGGACCCCCATTTTTTTTATCACGCCTACGTGGACCCCCGTCGAGTCTCCCGTGGACCCCTGGGGGTCCACCTGGACTACTTTGGGAATCACTGATATAGATGAACGATTTTGGCGACACTTTTGTGCGCATGGTTTCATACGGCAAATAATGTATAGCCCATCTACGCCGAAATCTATGAAAGAAAAAAAATGAAAATAATTTGTGAGGAGCAAACAATCAGGTTGAGGTGGTAATGATCGCACTGGTTTTAGAAATCTTCTTCGGTGCGATGTTAAAATCTAAAACATTAGCTATTATGACCCTTTTCAAACTATGATTGAAAATAAATCAGGATTTGAACAGCCATAAATCATGCTACGTTTTAAATTTATTAGTAATTTAATTTCCATTGTCACGCATGGCTGGCGGATATTTACGGCTGCAGTTATGTTTTGACGTTTTCAAATACTTTTTAATTGGATGCAACCGGAGAATGGAGAATGTTTTGGGGCCAAAATACAGCCGAAATAAACTCGGTGTAAGTCGGTCGTAAAGTATCTAAATCGTTGTGATAAATATGGTTATAGTTTTTATCATTTTATAGCGTTTTATTTTATAAATAAATTTAAAAAGTTTCTTCACACGACGTACACACAAAATATGGATTATTTATTGACTTTTCATTTTTTTTTAAATTTGGGTGGCAGGTATGGGTACCGCCGCCCCGGGAGCCATTTATTGGATAACCAACAACTCTACCATTAGGGGTTTGCTAAGTTAAGTTATTTAGCAGGGATACCCGGGTTCGTGGTGTGAGCTTTGTCCGGATCTTTGGGGGGATGTATCTGCCCACCAAATGCGTGGCAGGCCGGATCGGGAGAGACTGGTTCAGGGAGACCTTTTGACCACTTCAGCAGGACTCTATCGGAACATTGACTTGCACGCAGTGGGAGAGATAGATTCATATATCCGGCCTCCGTGGTCCCGAGTTAAGACTCTCGACTCACAATTCGAAGGTCGCGGGTTCGAACCCGGCGTACGCAAATAAATTTTATTTGATTAATTTGTGTTATTTCACAATTGGTTCATTTAAAATAATATAAGGAATATTTGCGGCGCGTTCCAGAGTGGAAGATACTCAGTATGGCCCTGGTGTAAGACCACCATTCAGAATTGAAACATTGCTTGAAATGGCTTTAGGCGTGTTTAGTGACCAGATCTGAATAGCCAGGTACTTCCCCATCTTCCTCTTCCTCATCTCCTTTCCCTCCCCACTACCTTCAGCCTCACAACATACCCAAATTTGGGATACCATAGTCTCATTGGCTCCAGACGGGAGCAATTGGGGACTCTTGTGAGGTATTCACTTAAAAAAAACTTCTGAATACACTAACCCCAGATTCCTATCTTCTCCTCACATTTTTTCCTTTGCAGAACTCCTCTCCTTCCTAAAAAAACCCTCCACAGGGCATCACCAAAAATTACACAGGTCCTAAGGGATTTTTTTTCCTCTTGGCTTCCTGTGTGGAGGAGCTAATGAAAAAAAAATGTGTGCAGTTCACACACGGTAGTAGTGCAAACTAAAGTAGACAAGAGTGGCGAGGCCACGTAGCACTGCACAAAGAGGAGATCGATTATTCTATCGCATTCTCTCGCAGGCCAAATCCTGTAGATGTATGTGTTTATCTCTTTTTAGTGTTGCTTTTTCGTTTCGTCGAGTTTTAAATCACAGCGGTTCTAAAGAAGTTTTCACTTCAAAAACTGGTAAGATGAAGCTATACGTGAAATCCTATTTAGATACTATTTAGATTCATCTTTACGACGAATCGGTTTACAGTATGAACATCAAAAACTATGCTACGGATAAATTAAAGCTTTTACTAGCTTTTCTATGTATTAGAATCACATTAAAATTATTTTATTTATTTATTAGTTTTATTTTAGTAAATTGTACATTTAAGTTTACAATTTCCTAATTAATTATATCATTTCATATTTCAAACTATATTTTTTTCTTGTTTTATGTATCTCCTACAATACGTTTTGAATTTTTCAATTTTATTATTAACATTACAAAAAATATAAGCGTCAACCACTAAAAAATATGTTTTTTCATGACTTATCTATGAAGTAGGTAACTCAAGAAATAATTTAAAAAAATACCCTTTTATGGCTAAGACTATTTTTGAGGTTTCGTATGTGCTAAATTTTTTTAATTCTTATAAAATTATTCACAAAATAAATAAATAAACTTTTTCGTTTACTTGCCTCGTGCAAATACGACGCGCGATTTTAAATTTTGTATGGCATGAGAATCGAAATATTTCTTGCGTTTATATTCCTTTTAATCATAATATACACATGTAGGATTACGAAAGATTTTTTAAATATTTATATTGAGGGATCAGTAGGATTTATCGGTTCAGTTAGGAGTTCTATTGAGTCGAACCCTCTGATATGAAAATATCTGGAGTCGGTGAAGTATTTTCCCATATGGTCTCTGGTAGGTTGACGTGTTGTTCTTGTATAGTTTTGAATTTATTATACTTATACAATGCAATTACATCGCGTGGATTGACTAGATGATCATTTGTGGAAAAGTGTGTGGAAGGGTTAAATTTTTCCTGTGGGGAAGATTTAACCCGGACATAAAATCTAGAGAACAATATAAACAATACCCTTGTTAGATAGATTTTACGTCGTGACCCGTTTGTCAGAAAATTGGTATGACAACACTACTCCACTAAACACATAATAGTGAGATAAGCAACACGTGGGTAAGTCCATAGATACTAAAGTGGCAAGTACCCACCTAGTTTAAATGCGTGTTGCACTATGTAATTGGGTTGCATTACCATTATCATTGCGGTCTATTGTTGCAGCTCGCAGCGGCCGTTTCCGAGATGAGACGCATCTGACGCGATGCACTTTATCCGGCGTGGGTACAACACCGTTCCTCAATTGCCTTTCAAATTAGAAAATGCCGATTCGCATGCAACGCACGCCGCGGTGCGATTAGTTGCATGATTCTTGTTGTGAATTTATTGTAAGGACATGGGATTCCTCGGCATTCCTGCGTGCATCGTCTATGATTGCTCGTGGACTCTGGAGTGTTTATGTAATGGCTATTTATAAACATGTACCCATGGAAACGTTTATTCATTAAAAGTTACGACAATCCAATGCAGATAAATAAAATCGTTCTTGTTTATTAATCACTCAGGCTTATTTTTTCTAAAATCTGTTAATAATTAAATAAATAGTCCCCGAATTGCTACCTGAATCCGTCATGCTTTAAGGCGGCGCTTCTCGGCTGAAAAAGAAGAAGATGGAGAGATGTGTAATTACGAATGTTGTACAGAGCGCGCTAATATTTTAAGTAATGAAATCCCAGCGAAAATGGCGAAAAAGCTTAATAAAACATGACTCGTTTAAAATAGAGCAAAAATCTCGTGGAACGTATCTTAAGTATCATTTAAAGAAACATTGTGATTTTTTTCACAAATATAACTTGTAAAATAATAGAAATAGACTTGTTTTAAATAATTTTCGGAGCATATTTTGCGATTTTTTTCTATCGAGGGAATTTCATATAATTTGCGTTTCGGCGTGGCACGTATCTAGATATTATCTTCAAAAATAACATATATTTTTTTAAGAGCTTGAAAACTTCAAATATTTAAGGGACATATGTAAGAAATCGGTCGAAATTCGAATAGTGGACCCTTAACGTATCCGAAAACTAAATACTGTTTTTAAAAGGTGATAAAACACGCCTTCTTATTTAATAATTATAAATAAACATATCATCATCAAATAAATATAATTTTAATGCAAACTTAAATTATTTACAATGGCTCACCTTACGTTTTTCTAATTAAAATTACTGATAAAGAAAAAATAAAACACGCACACATTTTATTGGACAAATGCATTACAAAAGTTAATTTTACTTTTTTGTCGTTTCATGTTAAAATCCATATACATAAAAATCAAAATGTGTTTGGGGATTATTGAGATGTCTATGTATTGTGCTATATTAAGCATAGGAAATGTTTGAAACTTTCAAAATACCATCTATAAACCCCCGCGAATGTTTCTGGATTATTACAACCACAAGACAATACACCTGAAAAGTTTTTTAATCATTACAAAAATTCTTGCGAAACTGTCAAAAATTTGAGAATGCATTTTACAAAACAATGATTGTTAAGTCATAATTCAATTTTCAAAACTCTTTAAATTAATGAATTAATTTGAAGTGCTTAGGTACATAATAATTTTAATCATATTAAGAATTATAGATATTTTAAATAGGTACCCTATGTATCACATAGATAGATATGGTCACATAGATACGGTCACATCTGGGATGTGTCAGATCAGAAAAAGATACGGTCCCAAATGGGACCGTGTCTTTTTCTGATTTTTCTGTTTCAGATATTCGATTGAGTTTCGCTGACTTCATTTAATTAAATATTACAAACCTAATAAAACCTCAAATTATTTGAGGTTTTACTCATTAAGTTAAAATACATTATTATAGAATAAATCCGGATAGTTAGGACGTGCGGTATCAATAAAAAAAGTCAAGAATTTTCCTGTCTGCCTCCCAACTTCTTTGACATTTTTGGTTCAGGGTTACTGAATGAGCACAGCCGTCCGTTTGGCATTTCATCTGCCTGTTAATTTGTTTGCATATTCCGTTTCCGGTTTCGAAAATTTGTTGCCTGTTTTATTATTCAAACAAGCCTTACTTTGACTAGATGGCTAGCTTCGACTAGTTAGTTAACTTTCACTAGATGGCTAACTTTTACTAGGTGACTAACTTTGACTAGATGGCTAACTTCGACTAGTTGACTAACTTTAAATGAGCTTTTCAATTATGATGAAATTATTATACTTACCTGACCGAAGACATAGAAATAGTGACTTTTCTTTGGACAACTTATATAATACCTTGTATGATTTTTTTAAACGTTACATGTAATATCACATGGTTTATAATTATACTTAAGTACCTACCTACTTAGAAATCTTAATTTGGGAGGCGGGTACCGCCGCCCTGGGAATAATTTATTGAATAATTAACACCTCCGCCATAGGTCACCCCAAGTGGTACGCTACGTTTGGTGACTTCGCAGAGGTGGGAGAGTGGAAGATACTATCAGTATCGCCCTGGTGTAAGACCACCATTCAGAATTGAAACGTTGCTTGAAATGGCTTTAGCCGTGTTTAGTGACCAGATCTGAATAGCCAGGTACTTCCCAACCTTCCCCTTCCCTATCTCCTTCCTCTCCCAACTACCTTCAGCCTCACAACATACCTCGATTGGGGATGCCATAGTCTCGCTGGCTCCAGACGGGAGCAGTTGGGACTCTTGTGCGGTATTACTGTAAAAAAAAAAAAAAAGGTGTCCGGGTTTATGGGGTGAGGTTTTTCCAGGACTTGGCGGCGGATGCATCTGCCCACTGACTGATCAGGCAGGCCGGATCGGGAGAGACTGGTTGAGGGAGACTTTTTTGCCTCTCCTAGGGTTCTAGATTCCTACCCATTCCACAAACCCTTTTCCTTCGCAGAACTTCCTCTCCTTCCTTTCCTAAAAAGACCCTCCACATGGCACCCCAAAGATGACGTAGGCTGAGGGAAATTATTTTCTTCAGGGTCTCCTGTGCGGAGCTAATGTAAAACAAAATAATTTCAGAGGAAATTTTAGAAAATTAGAAACAAACATTTTATACAATGTATTAAGTTCATAGAACCACTAGTACATACAGTACACCGCAAACATTAACCAGCCTGACGTTGATCAGAAATCGTCGCAATAAGCGAGTTTCAGCGAAAAAAAGTGGCATGCCCCCCGCCCACACCTTTCTCTGTTGCACGTGTGTGTCTTTGTCACGCACGCGTCTTTCTTTTTCGCTTATTGTAAAATCAGCATTGCACATGTACTATGTATATTGTAAATTTACCATGTTCAGGCCGATCTTAAAGATTTGAGTGTACTATAAATCTTATAGAGCCCATTGCCCAGAGATTCGAATTCGAAGTCAACAGTTTAGCAGATTTCTCTACCATGCTCTGTTTCGTGTTTTGTTTCACCTATATAAAATTGTGTGTTGGCTATAAAGGTTCTAATACCACTTTAACGTTGCTTTAATGTGAGGTTATTAAGAATGCGCTGCAACAATAGAGGTGGTACCAATTATTATCGGAATGAAAGGAGCTTTCATCTCTCTGCGCCACTCGGCCAGGTTGCCTGGGTAGAATGGTAATGAAGGAAGGTGAACGTCTTTCAAACTGTATTTGTTTGATGATCATATCGGATCGCAAGAGTGATGCCTGCAATACGATTGATTCGAAATAAATACCGAGGCAGTGTTGCCTGCTACCAGCTCCGGATTTACCTGCGATGAATCTGAAATCATTAAAAATAATTTAATGCTAATCCGTTTAGTGATAGAGAATTTCTAATTTTCTTTCGAATGGTGCCATTTTTGAAGTGAAAACTTCTTTAGCACCGTTGTGATTTAAATCTCGATGAAACAGAAACGAGCGACACTAAAAAGAGACAAACATAAACATCTACAGGATTTGGCCTGCGCGAGGTAACGCAATTTTTTTATCATTCTTCAACGTTGTTTTATTTAATAAATGCATAAAATCGAATTTTTTCGGAATCAAAAGGAGAAAATGGAGAGATATTTAAATACGAATGTTAGAGAGAGCGCCCTAATATTCAAAACGATAATATTTTGGCGAAAATTGTAAAAATGTTTGACAAAAAACTTTTTTTTAAATAAAGCAAATATGTCGTGGGGAACGTCTTAAATAGCATTTAAAGAAAAACTGAATTTTTTCATGCATATAACTTGTAAAATAACGGAAAAAAATGTTTATAATAATTTTCGGAGCATACTTTGCGATTTTTTTCTATCGATGGAATTTCATATAATTGCTGTTTCGGCGTGGAGAATGTATAGATATTAACTTCAAGAAAAACATATACTTTTTTAAGAGCTTTAAAACCTAAAGTATTTAGCAAAGATATGTAACAAATCGTTAGAAATGCGGGAAGCCGAGCCTTAAGGGAGGTGTGGTTGAATTAAATATTCTTTAAAGTACTTTTCCAGTTTGACGTCTCTTTTAATAAATTTTATCCGCCAATGATCACTCTTCTTTAGTTTTCATAAGATATGGTTCAGTAGGTACCTAGTCATTTTGAGTTCCCTGAAAATGTACTAAAATGGATTGTAAGGTAAAGCAGTAGATAAATTAATACGGTGACGTGTTGAAGAATTTTAATTCGAAGCTCGCTGTGGCTCTCTTATAGCTAAATCCGGCACTGTCCTTGTTTAATTGAACCCGTTGAGATGCACATTATTGGTAGTCATTTAAACACCTGTGCTAGCTGGTGCTACGTAACACAATCCTGTTAAATGGTGTGAAAATAATCTAATTACATAAAGATAGGCAGGTACCTTCCTGTTGGGTTCATATGGATAATTTAATCAAGAAAGCGGATTAAATTTTGTTGAGAGAGAGTGTTGGAACGGTAATGAAAATATGTTGATGCATTCGTTGATTTTTCGTTGTGTAATTAGGGAGGTTTAGTACCTACTTGTCTTATTTAAGGCGGCGCTTCTCGGCTAAAAAAGAAGAAGATGGAGAGATATGTAATTACGAATGTTGGACAGAGCGCGCAAATATTTTAAGTGATAAAATTGCAGCGAAAATTGCGAAAAAGCTTAATAAAACATGACTCGTTTAAAATAGAGCAAAAATCTCATGAAACGTATCTTAAGTATCATTTAAAGAAACATTGTGAATTTTTTCACAAATATAACTTATAAAATAATAGAAATAGACTTGTTTTAAATAATTTTGGGAGCATACTTTGCGATTTTTTTTCTATCGAAGGAATTTCGTATAATTTGCGTTTCGGCGTGGAACCTGTCCAGATATTATCTTAAAAAATAACATATATTTTTTTAAGAGCTTAAAAACTTCAAATGTTTAAGGGAGATATGTAAGAAATCGGTCGAATTCGGATAGCGGCGGCTTAATTGTGAGCTTAACTTTTCGAATCTTTCTTATACTTCCAAGAACAGTATTATCCTCTTCTATGTCCACCCATCGTATTAGTGTTAATACTCGTATAGTTAATTAGTTTTTTTTCTGCTGGCTCAATGTCTTTGGATCGGGGTTTTTTGCGGGCTCGCCGCTAGCCGCCTGAACACCCACGTGCAAAACCGATAAATTATTTTTTTAGGTTTTCACGGCCAAAAAGTATTTTTGTTATTGTTTTTGGGGTGTTATGCCGTGTTTCGCTACCTCCTTCTTTAGCCAACGTTTCGGACAGCGTTACAGTGTCCATCATCAGGGCAGATGAGTAAATGATATTGGTGAGAGTGTTTACTTATGTGTGTCGAAGCGATTCCGTGCTGCCAGCTCCATTTCTCTACGAGCTGGTGTTAGAAAAAATTCAGCATGTTTTTTTGCGTTTAGCTTTGGTGTAGCCGTCAATTACTGGATACCAAGAACTATTGAGCTTAGCTCCGTCGTCTCTGTTAATATTGATGGGGTTTTTATGGATTTCAATTGCCTCCGTAATTAGGCGTGCTCTGTAAGTTTTGGGTCTTCCCAGGACTTCAGGAACAAATCCAAAGTAATGGCCGGTTTCGATTAAGTGCTCGGCGATTGCCGATTTGTCAGGGTGGCCAAGTTTACAAGCACGAAAGTGTTCCGAAATCCTTTTGGAGATCGTTCGCTCTGTCTGGCCTACATAGACCTTGTCACACCCGGAACAGCTGAGTTTATATACTCCATCTGTTTCCAGAGGAAACTTAGTCTTTGCCGACCTCAGTAGGTCTTGGATTTTTGTCGTGGTTCCGAAGACCGTCTTGATGTTCTCTTTTCTCAACAGCCTGGCAATTCTGTCTGTTACATTATGGACGTAAGGCAGGAAAGCGCAGCCTTTTGACTCTTGTTCACCCTTGTCTTCGTTTCGTGCTGATTTGGCTCTTATGATTTGCCTTGTCTGCCTTGCTGGGTAGCCGTTACGCTCCAGTGCATCGGTGAGTTTGGTCAGTTCTAATCCGAGTTTTGGCTCCTCACATATTCTGGTCGCTCGGGTTACCAAAGTATGGATGAGACCTCTCTTCTGAGCGGGGTGATGATGTGAATCAGCGTGGAGATACCTATTTGTATGTGTTGGTTTCCTATAAACTGTGTGTCCTAGGCTACCATCCTCTTTTCGCGAAAAGAGGATGGTAAACATGTAAATGTAATGTAATGAGTAATGACTAATGACATTCATAATGTTGTACTGATCAATGAGAGCTAGTTTGAACATGACGAGCACGCTGTATTTGCCGCCCCCTGAATGTGCCGCCCGCGTGCGTGCCCTACAAGCCCACTTACGGCGGACCTGGTTTTTCGTGTATTGAATTATAATTAACTAACTAAAAAGTAACATCCATTCGTTGCAGTTTCACCCTGGCCCTGCTTAGACACTATGCAGAATCGATACTTTGTTTTAAATGGCTTTATTTATGTTTAGTAATCAAATCTGCTCAGTCAGGAAGTCACATTTCACTCGATTGAAAAAAAAAAAAACAAGAAACGAAATTCCACGACTGTGATAATAAAATTTGATTAAATCTAAAAATCTACCAAATATCATAAAAAATATTAATTTATCGAAGAAGACAAAGCTTTATGTCTAAGCTGCTTTGTTTTTATTAACTTTTTTTGAATTTATATGTTGTGTCAAGTAGTTTCAGTTTATATTAAACCCTTCTTCAGAGCGGAAATATTGTAAATGGGACTTGATGCAGGAGCATTACAAACAGAATGTAGAGAGGATATTACTTATTGTTATTGTTAGTACTATAAAGTTTATAATAACACTGCTCTATAGAAAAAAGTTACGTTCGCTACGTTTGGTAACTTGGTATGACTTTGGTTCATGGGATGAGGTTTGTCTAGCTCTTGATGGCGGATGCTTTTGCGTGACGGGCCAGATCTTTCCAGTCGGACTCTCTCGACCCATCGCCTTGCTCCGCAGTTGGAGGAATGGATTCATACGTCCGTCTTAGGAAACATACTGACTCGTAGATTTCTCCCCACCTTTTTCCTTCCCAGACCTTCGTCTCATTCCTATCCTTAAAAAGACCCTCCACACCGCTTCCCCAAATATGACATAGGCCCTGAGGAAAATAATTTATTTCAGGGCCTGTGAGGATATTTGAGAAAAAACAAAAATTTAATTGAAAATTTTTTTTTTATAATAAAATATAATAAATAATTTTATTTATAGTTCACGTACGTGGTTAGGGGCCATCCATAAATTACGTCACACCTTGAGGGGGGGGGGGAGTAGAGAAGTGTGACATTGTGTGACAAGGGGTATGGGGGGGTCATCAGCTCTGTGATGTCACATGTAAAAATCTGAATTTTGATTATTTTTAGACGTAAAATTGCAAAATATGTGACGTCACACTAGGGGGAAGGTGGTCTCACAAATGTGACGATGTGTGATAGGGACGGGGGGGGGGTCTAAACTCATGAAATTCGTGTGACGTAATTTATGGATGGTCCCTTATTAGTTATTACGAAAAACACATGTTTTTTCAACACTGCGCCTGAGTTTATGCAAAATTCACAGCACGTCTGTTGAGTGTAAGTTTACCTGAAAGCTTTATTCTGTTAACACAGAAAGTTTTTTTTCTTAGATATAATCAAACACTTGGACATTTCTTTTTGCTTTTAATGAAGAATCTGAAACAAACAGTACAGCGTCTAGTATTTTAATATTTCGATAGCTATAAAAAATATTTATTTATTTATTTATTTATTTATTTAAACGCCCATAGGGCTTTTACATATAGTGCAGTACATGTGTTTGGAAAAATATAAGAAATAACATAATATAATATAAACATAATATAAATATAAGAAACAAAATAAAGATAACATAAGATATACAAAATATAGATAACACCAAGTTGTGTTGGTCCCACCCCGCTGCAAGGTTTTTTCACCCTTCCCTTTTCTCTCTTCGTCGTTGAGATCTCCGATTGGAAGGTTCAGCTACGCTGTTTTCCTGATCTCGTTTTCCCAACCCCTGTGATGCGAACACAGTAACGCAAGGTTGTTCTGGGAAATCTTACAATAAACCCTTTACTTCACGTTGTGATTGATTTTTGTTTCGAAGCCTCCAGATTATTTGGAGTAGGAATTTAATGTATTTACTATTTCTCGTGGTAACTTTCGACTCTTTAAAAGGCGTGGAAGAATTTTTTCTGTTGTTTTCTCAAACGCATGAAGGATACGCCCTGTCTAACTGCCCTACACTACCGATGCCTATGGCCCTAACTGTATACTCCCTGTAGAGTCCCCGTTCCCCGCTATAGTGATCCCTTTTGCACCTAAATCAATTAAATGGCAATACAAGTTCATTATTTACTTTAATTTAAATGTACGTACCTAGAGGTGCCTCTCTATGGCCGGATAGGCTGCTCCCGCGTCTCCCAATCTGAAATACCTATCCTATGCATAACTGTTAGAAATATTGTTATTGTTAGTAGCACCAATTTACGACAGAACTAGGGGATTTTAAGGAAGTGATAAAAGGAAAGGAAGGAGAAATTCTTTGCAAACTAGTATTGGCTCCTCCGCTAACCAAGTTGACCGAGTGGGCAGTTCTCCGGACACAACTATCCCGCCAATGCATGTCTGAGCTATACCCCGGTATCTGGCGGATCTCTTGGACGATCACCCTGACATACCCGGACTCACTCATGCCAGAGGAAGAACAGCAGGCTTTCAAACCGTTCCCAGTCAACTCCAATACGCATTACGCCTCCAGATTACTACTTTACTGGCTCTAAAAGGGGTATTTCCATTTCGTCCCTTGTCATGACTCTATCCGCGGGCAAGTGGCGCGAAGCTGTGAGGCAGACCATTAAAGCCGACCGTCTTCGTCTTTCCACCTCCAATAGTTGACATAAGGCGCACTTTGTGGGCCTTACGTTTACTTTTGGGTTGACACAGATGAGAGAATGCAACAACGTTACAGAATTTTCCCGCAAGATACCTTGTTAACGGTCTCCTCCACTCAACCTTGCAGGCTTCCCGTGATGTCTAAAGTCAAACGCCTCCGTCAGCGAATCGTGCCCATGACATACAATTCGGCATCCCTGGTACATAACCTTTCGCGCCCGTTCGCTCGACACGATCCCGCGAAAGGGAATGACCCCGACATAGCGCGTGACCCGCCCAGTCTGTGGCTGGTACCTCCCCTCCTCGTAACATGGTAATGAGGGAAAACCCTTACCATTCCGACATACGTATTCCACTTACGTATAGTCTCAGTATCGTCGTACACATTCCTCAAACGTGAAAATTTAATTCACGCAATACAACAGGTAGAAATTTCGCAGATAAACAGGTTGATATAATGTTATACATGCATAGAATCGTGAATCTGGTTCTCACGCCCTCCTCCTGTCGAAGTCTGCGCCAAACTGTCAGCCAACGCCTGCAATTGGGTAAGTTGTACTGCCAAAATTTCATCAATTCGATTGGGTGTACTATCGTAGTCTTATTGCCTCTGCGTTCCTAGGTACTTGTAAGAACCATTTTTTGCTGCTGTTCCGTTCCTAGCATCCAGCTGTTAGGCGACGGTTCGGGTGGCTGGACCCGAGTGATGACGGCGAAGAGAAAAAAAACCCCTGTCCGACACGCACACTTATAGTAAACAATAGTTCAATTGGCTGCTTCGTTCTTGCGGTCAGCATGTCCTGTAATTTAAATTATGGAGTTGTAATTCGACTTACCGAGAGTGATTGATAACTGTACCCTTTATCCTAGCGGGAATACACGCTCGTTGTGATTTTTGGATCTGCACTTGTTATAACCTGCGGGAAGAAAACAAAGAAAACTCCTCCACCTCCCTACGACCATTCCCCCCCCCCCACCTGTTATGTAATGTCCTGAAATCTATACTCTGTTCGATCATCTGTAGTTATCATTCTTAAGTTATAGCTCCCGTCAAGCGGTATATTTATTATTAAAGCCCAAATTAATCTACGTAAAGTTTATACGATTTTTCCTCTTCATATTTCCGCAATTCGGGTAAAGTATAATATTATTAACCCACCCCTACACCCTACAGTTTAATTTTACTTGAAGTAAATCACGAATTTTTTATAAAAATATAATTTTACTAGGCGACTATAACACTGAATTTAATCCGATAAACTAACTTTATTTTTAATTACGGTAACTTCAACTATGTGCTTTTTCTTATTACGTAGCGTTGCAATAATTCACGAACTTGTATTATTTCTATAATTTACGAATTTTGAACTCAACGGGTCGCGCCGATCTTCGAACTTCGGACTCCCTTTTAATAAAATTACCACTATCTGTTTTCACTGAGGTTAATTAACCGTTGCTACGAGCTGGTTAGAACCAAAACTTCCAGACTTCCGTATTCTTCCGCCGAATTCCACTGACTGCTCTGTTATCAAAAAAAACTGCTTATTTAAAACGAAAATCTCCCATCAATCAAAATAAGTTCATGCAATTTTGAGTCGTATTTATCCGCTCGCCACCCACTACTCTCGCTTCCCGTCCGTTCCTCCCTTATGCGTTTGTCACAGTTCCAACCCTTGAAATCGGGGTTCCAGCTATCTCGGTCTAGCAAAATAAACCAGGGGTGGACCACGCGCTCGACTCAAACTTGTCATAGGACATTTTCTCCCACTCAAAATAAATGTATTACACCGCACTACCCCTGCATACATTCTGGACTAATTTATTATTATTATCATTATTTTATAACCTAACGCGAAGGAATTTTATTCTACGCATTATTCTACGAACAATATGTATTCTCCCTTGTTTTTCCGTATTTGTGAGTGTTTAGGCCTTATACTCTGACAAACTCTCTCTTTAAACAAATAGCAACGCCCGTAAGGCTTTTCCCAGTATTAAACTCACATTTTTATTGATTTCGATTTTCATTGATGGCCATTTATCACCACCATGGCCTAATCTGTCCCTGTTATTTGCATCTCTACTAAGTAACCTCCCACATCTCATCGTCTCGTTCTTTCGAGAAAAGTGATAACTGTCAGAATGATTTGTTAATCTCTCCAAAAATCACACTCGAATTTGTAAATAAATTTAGAATTAGACAGGCCGTTAAATTTTATGCATTTGGCTAATTACTTTTTCCACTATTTTGTACGTAACCTAGAGTGGTGATTTCGGCTTAATGACCTCTTCTAAGAGCCAAAATCGTGTTACCTGTCAATCTCTTAGAACGTCACTTATGTACAAGAGATTGTAAACCTTCCCCATGTCGCTCCTAATAACTGAAACGCAAAAGTTCATAATTAACCCAAAATCTACTTCCTGAACGATCTTTTTCAAAATCTCAATAGAGTCTCGGTCCCGAATTTCAACAGTTATCAATTTCTTATTTTTGGTCATCATGAAGTGAGTTATGATCAAATTCATAAGGGTCTGCATTCCATACCATGGACTTCGTGAGAACCAGAACCAGATAAACGCCTTTAGCTCCGCCTCTCTCTCGCTATTCGTTGTGTTCAAAATAATTGTTAATTTATCATTTCCAATTTGTCCAACGTTTTACATCTCCGATAGTCTAGCACCTCCCACGCGATAATTAACCCGTATTTTATTACAGACTCCTTCAATTTCGTTTTCAAACACACCCAACAGAGGTCAGTAATATGATCGAATTTAAATATTTAAAAAAAATTTCCTCGTCTACTTGTTCAAACAACACTGAACCATCACAGCCTCCCTATATAAATTTTTTCCAGCGTCAAAACACGCCGTGTTTAGTCGATGGAAAAATTTGTAAACATAGGTTTTAAGGTTTTCCTTCTTCACCTTCTTTTCAAAATGTTTGTTCCCTCTATACTTCTCCTCCCTATGACCTCTTCTCCCCTCCTCTCTCAAACAACAATTCAAAATCCACGCAAATCTTCTACTGTCTCCCCCCCCCCCCCCCCTCGATGATCCACTGTACTCATTTTCCTTCCCCCTCCTTTTTTTTTTTTTTTTTTTTTTTTTCGAACTCGTTTACTATATGTTTTCCCCAATTCGGCCCCGTCCTGGTTCCTTATCAAGTGTCCTAATTTCTGTTTCTTTGTGCTCACGAACTACTATATATCTCCACTTGTCCCAAAAAAAACTGACAGCCGCCCGTTAACACCGTTATCACCAACTGCATTTGTTGGTCCACGCGACCGCACTCCGTCCTTGGGTGTTTGGCTGATTTCTGTTATAAAATAGAGGACGACTATCTTAAGAGGCGACCGGGTGACGTCTCCTTTAAAACTGAACTGTAGTTGCTTATCATTTAAACTTGTAAATACGTTTTCACTTATTTTAAATTAAGGACACTTGTCAATAACACTGCACTTGCACTTTAAGTTAACGACCCCGAGGTACGCAAATGTATTTTAATTTTTCGAAGAAAACTCCTTCATTAAGGTTTTTTCTTTGCGATGGCATTATTTATCTTTATTAACCTATTATTAACTATTATTTTATTATATATATACTCTTATATATACTCTATTATTTTTATTTTCTTATTTTTATTAAGTATACTTAAGTCCCGATGAGGTGAACATCGTTCACAAAACGTGTTAAGTGTGTATTAAATGACTGCGATGTATACAAAGGTATTTGTGTTTTAATAAAATAAATGAATTTCCTGTTCGTCCACTATATTTTATTTTATTCGATGAAATAGGTAGAGAATTTTCTTCACCACAGTACGCATTTATATAATTGAGTGTAACTTTATTTTAACCCTCCGAAAAGAATAACCACCATTATCATTATCCTTGTGGTTCTAGCAGCTTCTTTTCAACCCCCTTTTTTTTCGAAACAATCTTTGATGTACCAACTGTGTCTTTTTCCAGAATCCCTTTTTTTTTTTTTTTCGCGTGATTCTAGGGCTCCACGCAGTTAGCTTGCAGGAGCGATTTAGTGACAACAATGTATACATACACATGCATGTACTACACACATATGCACACATGCACACCTCTATATTTTTTTCTTATTGGACACGCCCCCCTCGGCTCGCGTGAACGAGTGGTTCCCAACCTTTTTGAACCGGAACCTCCTTCACATATGGTCAAATCAAAGATTGTTTAAATCTCGCGGCCCTAAACGACCATATGACCCCCGGAAAAGGTGAGTGTATGAAGATTGTTTGTCTTCTCTCAACTTAAATGAATACGTGCACATTTTGAACACGGTTTAATATATTGAAACTATCGTTAGAAAATTTCCTCTCCTTATCCGAAGCCCATTTGGTATACATGCTTATCAACACCCCCCCTTTTTTCTTTTCCCATAACCCTAAACATGAATACTCTAACCATCTCTCTGGTCCTGTCCGAATTCGACCCCTTCTTCTAGTAATTTCCCACTTTATCCTCTTGCATGCTTCTCCATTCAAACGCTGCTACCTCTTTTCCCGACACAAGGGGGATCCCCAAAGTCATCTAAATTGACGCTGCAATCTTCCCTTGTTTTCTAAAATTTAACGTCATATCCCTAACTAAACCTTTTCCCCCCCCCTCCCTAAATCTAAAGTTACATTCTTAAATTTTCACATTTAGCTGAAAACATCTAACTATTTGTATTCCCCCCCCCCTTTTTTTCCTCTTAGACTCTACTTTAACATTCCTAAACGTCATAACCACTTTCGTCCCGCCCCTTTCCTAAACAAACCATTCCATTTCATACTTTGAACTCGCCATTTCTCCTCTCTCTCTTACATAACCATGTTGCACATTTCTCCTAATATTCCTAATGTGACCCTCTTGCCAGGCTACCGGTAATGGCAGTACGATAAATTATGAATGTATTTCCTTTTCTTAAGAAAATTACTTCACTACGTTAACCTACCCCTTATCCTAGATATGTCTGTTTTCCCTTTATATGATTACACAAAATTCCAGCCTTCCGCAAGATAACCTATCCCTTAATCCCCTAATTCTAAACCACACTATCCTATCCCAACCTCGCACTTCTTCCTAGTCAATTTCTATCACTTGAATTTCCTTTTGGCGCTTTTCCGTCTCATCGAAATAATACCTAGCTAGGTGTATAGCACTGTAATCGCCTCGTATTTCTTTTGTTTTTGGATCAAGTAACGTGTAGGTGTTGTGGTAGGGAATCGCCGCAATAACGTAGGGGCCGTCGAAAAGGAGTGAGAATTTGCGGATTTCCTTCCTTAGTAGACTAGACTGGGTGTACTTCTTGAGCTTAACAAAGGTTCCTACTTCATAAGTGACCAATCTTTTGTTTATATTGTAAAATTGCTGTCTTTTTTCGGCGTTACCTACCAGGTTCTTCCGCACCGCGGCTCGAATTTCCTCAGCTGTTAATTTAGGTATGTCACTTTGACGCATAAATCTATCCAGACTATATTGTGGCTGCTTTCCAAACGCGACCTCATTCGGTGAAAACCCGGTTGTACAATGCACAGTATTATTATAGGTTCTCTGAATGTCATCTAAAAACATTGGCCACTTGGTGTGCTTTTCATTACAGTATATTCTGAATATACGTCCCAGCTCCTTGTTTACCCTCTCTGTGATGTTCGGTCCAGGGTTCCGCACAGACGTATGCATGACCTTAATCCCTAACCTCCCTAAACCTTGGTTCCATCTCTTCGAGGAAAATTGGGATCCGTTGTCAGTTAACATGGCCTCAACATTTACTTTCTTAACAAAACGCTCTACACAGTTTAGCACCGTACAAGTGTTGGCCACCTTTAATTTATACAATTGTATGTATCTACTGAAAGAGTCCTGAATTACAAAGATAAATCTTACTCCTCCAATGCTTCTAGGTAAGGGACCGTATAAATCAGCCATGACTAATTCCCCCACGTTTTGCGTTATAATTGACCTCCCTGGCCCCACCGCCGGACGAATTTCGCGCTTTGCCAACTGACAGATGTGACAAGTCCTTACAATCCCTTTAACCTGCCTAGTCATCCGTGGCCAGAAATACCTACTTCTAAGGGCTAGTGCTGTCTTTAAACCGCCTGCGTGGCCTATCTCTTGGTGTATAAGTTCGACTAGGCCTCTAGACAAACCGCTAGGTATAGCCAATACGGTTCCGTTGTTACCCGTTTTGTAGTATAACGTTTGACCCCTTAATTCGTAATTTTTCAGATACCTACCCATCCCCTTTGGTGTGGTTCCGCAAGTCCTTCCCTTCAAACGTCCCAACACCTCCCCTAGAAATTCGTCCTGTCTCTGCAGTTGCTCTAAATTTTCGAGGTGCGACCTAATCAGCCGCCTACCGTTCACCGCAAACGCCGCGACTTCCGGGCACGCTACCTTGTCGTCCTGTACATTTACCGCATCCTGAGAATAACGTGACAAGATATCGGGTCCGATGTTCTCCTTGCCCTTCACAAATTCGACCTTAAAATTGAATTGATTTAGGTATATGATCCACCTTGTCACCCTCGCACTATACAGTTTCCAAGTCTTTAAAAACGATAATGCCTGGTGATCCGTCCGTATTACCAAGCGCGCGCCCCGCAGATACGTTTCGAATTTGCGTAACGAATAAATTACCGCATATAGCTCCTGTTCAGAGACGGTCCACTTTAACTCGGCGCCGGTAAGTGATTTGCTAACAAAACCGATTACGTGATGGTTCCCCTCGTCATCTAATTGGTATAATTCTGACCCGATAGCGAATCCCGAACTGTCAGTCTGCAGGTAATAAGTTTTGTTCGGGTCGTGATGCGTTAACATTACAGATTCCAAAAATAATGCCTTTACGTTTTCAAACGCTTCCTGCTCCACAGCAGTCCACCTCCAAGGTCTGTTTTTCTGAAGTAAATCGCACAATACCTGCGTAGAAGCTCCATATTTATTAGCAAACCTTCTGTAATAATTACACAATCCTAGGAACCCCCTTACTTGTTTCACCTTTTTCGGCGCCGGGAAGTTCTTAATCGCCGAGATTTTTTCGGGATCCATAAGTATACCATAAGGCGTAATTATGTGACCTAACATCCTTACTTCCGTGAATAGAAATTGGCATTTTTCTAATTTGCAAGTCATATTGGCCGCTTGCAACTTCCCTAAAACCGCATCTAGATGACCCAGATGCTCGTCAAAATCTCTACACGAAAACACTACTAGGTCATCTAAATAATTAGTACAATATGCTCTCATTTCGCTTCCCAGAATCTTATCCATGGCGCGCGAGAAGCTCCCAACTGATGTTTTTAGCCCTTGCGGTAATACATTGTAGACAAAAGACTTGCCGTTATAAACGAATCCGGTATATTTTCGACTTTCTTCACTTAAAGGTATCTGAAAATATGCCGAATTTAAATCTATGGTAGTAACGTGCTTTATTCCGTAGAACTGCTGTAGTATTTCCGACGTAAGCGGTGGCTTTTCCGTTTCCCCGGACATCCTTGTGTTTAATTCGCGCGCATCGAGTAATATACGGACAGTCCCATCCTTTTTCATGGTATAAGTTAAAGGACTCGCGAAAGGAGTCGCCCGCCTACTGATTATGCCTAAGGACTCTAACTCCTCTATCTTTTCATCCACCTTATTCCTATAAGCGAAGGGAACCGGATACGATCTCTTTACAAACGGTGTTTCGTCTATCATTTTTATCTCATGGATATACATATTTGTCAATCCCGGCCTATCTATGAACACACGACTATGTTTATCTAATACCCCCTTTAGTCTCTCTTTCTGGTCGTTATCTAAGTTTAATCCGCCCACCAACATCGCTATCCTTCCTTTAGCTTCCCTTACTAAATCCGACACGCGGTCACTCTCAATGACGTGTACGAGGTTGTCCTCACGTCCCATGGTCTCTCTACACAATTGGTCCTGTGGTTCACTCTTTGCTATTCCTGAGTTGATTAAATCGACCTTCTTCCGTCCCTGTTCCGTATTAACTATCAGTTCCCGCTTTTCCCCACATCTTACCTCGGCTGAAAAATTGTCCAACCAATCCACCCCGAGGATTATTGACCTAATTAACTTAGGTACTATGAGGCAAGATGTATTTATTTTGAGGCCCCCGAAACGTAGCGGTATTAAAACTAACCTAGACAATTTTAAGCTCTTCTGACCCATAGCGCCCTTTAACTGCATCGTAGTTATAGGCATAATGGGGTACCTTGCCTGATCACTCAGGTGGCACTCCCAAAACTCCCGCGCGATACAAGTTATCTGACTGCCTGTGTCTATTAAACAATTAACCGGTACTTCATCTATATAGGCTCTTGCCTCAGGTAACTGGGATAGTGTACTACCTTTTCCCACCTCATCATACTCCTCATCCTCAAATATGGTGTTGAAACCAACGGTCTCCCCTTCCTCGCCGCGTTCCCTCACCTGAACCTCATTCCAAACATCACTTAGTTGTTGCAATGAATTTACATGTGCAATTACCTCCATTCTCTCGTTCCTTTCTCTCTCTTCGTCGCTCTCTCTCTTGCACGCCGCCTTAATTGCTTTTATGGGGGTGGTTATACCTTGATTATTTTTCCCTAAGCCCTTCCCTACATCCCAATTATATCTTAACATGATTCTTAATGCTGTATTATGTTTCGGTGGCGCTGCCCTTTGTTCCGGAGTCGTATTCTGCAGCGCTACTGAGCCGACCCACTTCCGTTTCCCGAGTCCTTGACCGCGCTTCTTCCAGCCACCGTTGTAGCATTGTTAATCGCCGACTGTGCGCCGACCCTTCCGCAACCGCCGCATCCCGATGTGGTCTCTTCCTCTATTGTCGCGACTTTTGGTCTCACCGCTTGTCGTCTCTCCCTGTATCGATCGGGTATCTCTCTCTCATCCCTACCCCTCTTCTCGACGTTCTTCTCCTGCGGCGCGCACACCATGTTGTCAAGTTTCCTCAAAAATTCGCCCGCGTCTAGTTCATCCTTATCTCCTCCCTCACGCGAGAACCACAGCGCCTGAGTCTCCTTCGGGAAGTGCCTCATTATTTCGTTAATGACGCCCATGGGTGAATCGGTGATTTTTAATGCCCTAGCGAACTCCCAGTACTTCGCAAAATGCCCCAGCATCGTAGTATTTCCCTTCGGTTGCCACACATCGTCTTGTAATTTTCGGCGTAAATTTTTCTGCTGCATGTCTCCCCAATAATTGGCCAAGAAGTCTCTTTCAAAATCCTCCATCGTCGCCCATCGCTTCCAATATAATTTCATCCAGCTGCGTGCGCTTCCTCGGAAGCTCTCTTTTACTTGAATCATGATGTCTGATCTCTTCGTACGACGTGCATAGTCCTTTAAGTCCTCTAAGAAGGTGATCGGATTCTGTGACCCTCCGCTGAACGTAGGTTTTTCCTGAGTTGGTAGCATTTCTACTAGTTGAATCACGTTCCTGGTTACCGTTTCTTCCGCCACCGGAACGGGGTTCGTCGTAGGTATTTCCCGTTGTTTCTCCAACTCTTGAATCTTGCTGACCAATGGCCCCAACGCCTGTTGGATTATCAGGGTAACCTGCCCCATATCCATCTGGGCGGCCCCACCTGAAGTACTTTCCAGTGCGGCTGACATCTCCAACTCCTCGTTCCTCCTTTGTCGCGTTCCAGAGCGGCGTTTATTCCCCGACATATTCCTTTTCCTTTTCAAAACACTGACTCTAATTTGGTTTCTACGAAAATTTCCCTCTTCTTTTTTTTTGTTTTATTGTCCACACTTAATCTGGTTCACGTCACTAATAACGCCACTGTTTACGTAACTAAAGTTTATTCTATATGTTTTCATTCCACAGATTCTGTCTCTTTAACGCTTCAGTTAAGACTATAATTTCGTTTAAAAACCCTGTAACATTATTTTGAAATCACTGTTTTTTTTTTTTCTTTATACGCGTATTATTTTTTTTGTTCATTTCGTAACGGCTCGATCTGCTTCAACGTAACTATCATCCTCTATCAACCAAAAATCTAAAAGCTATACCTTATCGTCATAAATTTTTTTCCTCGACGAATATATCCGACTTAGCAGTTGTACTCGAGAACCGGTCATAAATCTCCGTTTTTACGGTTCGTTTACCTTTTTTTTTTTTTGCATTTTTTCTACCCTCGCCGGCAATGGCCTACATCTTAGTCTGCCGAGGTCAAAATTCCTTAATAATATTTTGTTTACAATTTTTTTCTTACCCTACGTATTTTAAACTCCTGGTGTAATAAATTATACTAATGGTTTGTTTACATTTTTTCCTTCATTTCTAAATACAAGCTGTCTTCCGTTAGTATATCATATTTCGGTTATAAATTTCTTGTTTTATCCTGTGCTAGAAAAGTACCGCTATCGTTTTGTAATTTCTGTTTATTCTTCGTTTCATATTATTTTATCAATGTCTTGTAATGGATTATTATTATTATTATTTTTTTATTTTGTTTATTAAGTTAACCGCGTTTGAAGTGAAGTAACACAAAACTGCTCTATACAAACGTAATAATATTATTATTTTCCTATTTTTGCAAGTTTTATTCCCACGTAAAAGTATCCATCAATACGTTCAAAACACGTCGAAATTCCTCCAACTTGTACTACCTTTTACTCCTGGCTCGCGGCAACAGTTGTGTTGGTCCCACCCCGCTGCAAGGTTTTTTCACCCTTCCCTTTTCTCTCTTCGTCGTTGAGATCTCCGATTGGAAGGTTCAGCTACGCTGTTTTCCTGATCTCGTTTTCCCAACCCCTGTGATGCGAACACAGTAACGCAAGGTTGTTCTGGGAAATCTTACAATAAACCCTTTACTTCACGTTGTGATTGATTTTTGTTTCGAAGCCTCCAGATTATTTGGAGTAGGAATTTAATGTATTTACTATTTCTCGTGGTAACTTTCGACTCTTTAAAAGGCGTGGAAGAATTTTTTCTGTTGTTTTCTCAAACGCATGAAGGATACGCCCTGTCTAACTGCCCTACACTACCGATGCCTATGGCCCTAACTGTATACTCCCTGTAGAGTCCCCGTTCCCCGCTATAGTGATCCCTTTTGCACCTAAATCAATTAAATGGCAATACAAGTTCATTATTTACTTTAATTTAAATGTACGTACCTAGAGGTGCCTCTCTATGGCCGGATAGGCTGCTCCCGCGTCTCCCAATCTGAAATACCTATCCTATGCATAACTGTTAGAAATATTGTTATTGTTAGTAGCACCAATTTACGACAGAACTAGGGGATTTTAAGGAAGTGATAAAAGGAAAGGAAGGAGAAATTCTTTGCAAACTAGTATTGGCTCCTCCGCTAACCAAGTTGACCGAGTGGGCAGTTCTCCGGACACAACTATCCCGCCAATGCATGTCTGAGCTATACCCCGGTATCTGGCGGATCTCTTGGACGATCACCCTGACATACCCGGACTCACTCATGCCAGAGGAAGAACAGCAGGCTTTCAAACCGTTCCCAGTCAACTCCAATACGCATTACGCCTCCAGATTACTACTTTACTGGCTCTAAAAGGGGTATTTCCATTTCGTCCCTTGTCATGACTCTATCCGCGGGCAAGTGGCGCGAAGCTGTGAGGCAGACCATTAAAGCCGACCGTCTTCGTCTTTCCACCTCCAATAGTTGACATAAGGCGCACTTTGTGGGCCTTACGTTTACTTTTGGGTTGACACAGATGAGAGAATGCAACAACGTTACAGAATTTTCCCGCAAGATACCTTGTTAACGGTCTCCTCCACTCAACCTTGCAGGCTTCCCGTGATGTCTAAAGTCAAACGCCTCCGTCAGCGAATCGTGCCCATGACATACAATTCGGCATCCCTGGTACATAACCTTTCGCGCCCGTTCGCTCGACACGATCCCGCGAAAGGGAATGACCCCGACATAGCGCGTGACCCGCCCAGTCTGTGGCTGGTACCTCCCCTCCTCGTAACATGGTAATGAGGGAAAACCCTTACCATTCCGACATACGTATTCCACTTACGTATAGTCTCAGTATCGTCGTACACATTCCTCAAACGTGAAAATTTAATTCACGCAATACAACAGGTAGAAATTTCGCAGATAAACAGGTTGATATAATGTTATACATGCATAGAATCGTGAATCTGGTTCTCACGCCCTCCTCCTGTCGAAGTCTGCGCCAAACTGTCAGCCAACGCCTGCAATTGGGTAAGTTGTACTGCCAAAATTTCATCAATTCGATTGGGTGTACTATCGTAGTCTTATTGCCTCTGCGTTCCTAGGTACTTGTAAGAACCATTTTTTGCTGCTGTTCCGTTCCTAGCATCCAGCTGTTAGGCGACGGTTCGGGTGGCTGGACCCGAGTGATGACGGCGAAGAGAAAAAAAACCCCTGTCCGACACGCACACTTATAGTAAACAATAGTTCAATTGGCTGCTTCGTTCTTGCGGTCAGCATGTCCTGTAATTTAAATTATGGAGTTGTAATTCGACTTACCGAGAGTGATTGATAACTGTACCCTTTATCCTAGCGGGAATACACGCTCGTTGTGATTTTTGGATCTGCACTTGTTATAACCTGCGGGAAGAAAACAAAGAAAACTCCTCCACCTCCCTACGACCATTCCCCCCCCCCCACCTGTTATGTAATGTCCTGAAATCTATACTCTGTTCGATCATCTGTAGTTATCATTCTTAAGTTATAGCTCCCGTCAAGCGGTATATTTATTATTAAAGCCCAAATTAATCTACGTAAAGTTTATACGATTTTTCCTCTTCATATTTCCGCAATTCGGGTAAAGTATAATATTATTAACCCACCCCTACACCCTACAGTTTAATTTTACTTGAAGTAAATCACGAATTTTTTATAAAAATATAATTTTACTAGGCGACTATAACACTGAATTTAATCCGATAAACTAACTTTATTTTTAATTACGGTAACTTCAACTATGTGCTTTTTCTTATTACGTAGCGTTGCAATAATTCACGAACTTGTATTATTTCTATAATTTACGAATTTTGAACTCAACGGGTCGCGCCGATCTTCGAACTTCGGACTCCCTTTTAATAAAATTACCACTATCTGTTTTCACTGAGGTTAATTAACCGTTGCTACGAGCTGGTTAGAACCAAAACTTCCAGACTTCCGTATTCTTCCGCCGAATTCCACTGACTGCTCTGTTATCAAAAAAAACTGCTTATTTAAAACGAAAATCTCCCATCAATCAAAATAAGTTCATGCAATTTTGAGTCGTATTTATCCGCTCGCCACCCACTACTCTCGCTTCCCGTCCGTTCCTCCCTTATGCGTTTGTCACAGTTCCAACCCTTGAAATCGGGGTTCCAGCTATCTCGGTCTAGCAAAATAAACCAGGGGTGGACCACGCGCTCGACTCAAACTTGTCATAGGACATTTTCTCCCACTCAAAATAAATGTATTACACCGCACTACCCCTGCATACATTCTGGACTAATTTATTATTATTATCATTATTTTATAACCTAACGCGAAGGAATTTTATTCTACGCATTATTCTACGAACAATATGTATTCTCCCTTGTTTTTCCGTATTTGTGAGTGTTTAGGCCTTATACTCTGACAAACTCTCTCTTTAAACAAATAGCAACGCCCGTAAGGCTTTTCCCAGTATTAAACTCACATTTTTATTGATTTCGATTTTCATTGATGGCCATTTATCACCACCATGGCCTAATCTGTCCCTGTTATTTGCATCTCTACTAAGTAACCTCCCACATCTCATCGTCTCGTTCTTTCGAGAAAAGTGATAACTGTCAGAATGATTTGTTAATCTCTCCAAAAATCACACTCGAATTTGTAAATAAATTTAGAATTAGACAGGCCGTTAAATTTTATGCATTTGGCTAATTACTTTTTCCACTATTTTGTACGTAACCTAGAGTGGTGATTTCGGCTTAATGACCTCTTCTAAGAGCCAAAATCGTGTTACCTGTCAATCTCTTAGAACGTCACTTATGTACAAGAGATTGTAAACCTTCCCCATGTCGCTCCTAATAACTGAAACGCAAAAGTTCATAATTAACCCAAAATCTACTTCCTGAACGATCTTTTTCAAAATCTCAATAGAGTCTCGGTCCCGAATTTCAACAGTTATCAATTTCTTATTTTTGGTCATCATGAAGTGAGTTATGATCAAATTCATAAGGGTCTGCATTCCATACCATGGACTTCGTGAGAACCAGAACCAGATAAACGCCTTTAGCTCCGCCTCTCTCTCGCTATTCGTTGTGTTCAAAATAATTGTTAATTTATCATTTCCAATTTGTCCAACGTTTTACATCTCCGATAGTCTAGCACCTCCCACGCGATAATTAACCCGTATTTTATTACAGACTCCTTCAATTTCGTTTTCAAACACACCCAACAGAGGTCAGTAATATGATCGAATTTAAATATTTAAAAAAAATTTCCTCGTCTACTTGTTCAAACAACACTGAACCATCACAAAGTATAATAGTTGACACAAAGCAGGTAACATAGAATATATGGAAAGTAAATTAATGTGAGAGTGTTATTTTAATTAAAGAGGGAAATACGATACTTATGTTTGTAATTAGCAAATGAAATATTGCTGTTATATTTGTTATACGCGCAGGGTGTTAAGGGACGTAACTTACTTACCAGTGATTCTTGACATGAATTGGAGTAAAAAATGAAATAATTTTTTAAATCTCCGAAGTCTCCGGTGTTATTTTTGATGTTTTTTTTTCATCTAAAAACATAAAAAATCAGGAAGTTTTAAACGGTTAGGGGCGGAGTGAATGTGATGGTCTGTTACTTGGCTGAGTGACTAGTGACGACATACGGAGAAATATTTTTTTGTTTGGTTTTGAAAAAAATAAATTTAAAAAAAAAAACAGACATCAAAAATTTGGAAAGCGAAGATTATGAATTCTTAAGTATCACCTTAAGCCGCCGCTATTCGAATTTCGACCGATTTCTTACATATCTCCCTTAAACATTTGAAGTTTTTAAGCTCTTAAAAAAATATATGTTATTTTTGAAGATAATATCTAGACATGTTCCACGCTGAAACGCAAATTATATGGAATTCCCTCGATAGAAAAAAATCGCAAAGTATGCTCCAAAAATTATTTAAAACAAGTCTATTTCTATTATTTTACAATTTGTGAAAAAATTCACAATGTTTCTTTAAATGATACTTAAGATACATTCCACGAGATCTTTGCTCTATTTTAAACGAGTCATGTTTTATTAAGCTTTTTCGTAATTTTCGCTTCACTTTAATCATTTGAAATATGAGCGCGCTCTCTCCAACATTCGTAATTACATATCTCTCCATCTTCTTCTTTTAGTGCTCGAGTACGGGGCCTTAAATCGATTAACCTATTCAGTGTAGGTATATGAATGTTATTGATAATAAAAAGCAAATATTTTGTTCCGAAAGTCGGAAACCATATAAGTTTCTCTCCATTTTCTGACTTAAATCAGTATCGGCCTCAACTTCAAAATCCATGTTATAATGTCATATTTGTGTATACAAACGAGATATCTCTGCTTCCACAGAGTTTTACCCTAATTGGAGCGGATATACGGACATCGCCAAATATAGAGGAACAAATGACCCATTTACCAAGTTGATTTTCACAAATTATTCTGTTGAAATGTAAATTGCTTTTCCCGCCGGTTCCGCGGCCGCGCGGCGCCATTACGTTTAACGATCTCAGACGCTCAATTGTTTCTACAACTTGCCTTTAAATGTCTTCAAAATTAAAAAAAAATAAACATTCCGGACGAAAGAAAAGATTCTACCCTTTAAATGCCAGAATTATGCAAGATCAGGGTAATAAAGCTATGTAAAGAGTAAAGACAGAACTTTGAAAAACAGATAAAATTTCCAAGACCTTCTCTCCTTGTAAAATGATTTTCTATCTGACCTATAGTAGGTAGGTACCTACTGTCGAATTAATTAAACTAACTATCACGCATTCATTTATCTAACTAGCAGTTAAAACCCCGCTCCTCCTCAGGCTTTTGCTGCTAGGCCCTGCGGGCGGCTTTTGGTTCGGCTTCGCCCAATTAGAGTTGGTGACCATTTTGTAAATCCAATAGGAACTGGTTCCAAAAATATTCCTCGGATCCACTGTCATCCAGTGATAGCTAGTCACCAGGACAAAGTAAGCTGGACAGGCAATGATGTAATATGTAATATATAGTCTCTTGATTCACAACTGAGTATAATCGTCAATCTTTCCATACCCGGAGAGATACTTCAAATTCACAAATTCGTAGCACTTATACCTGCCTACGGCACGTCCCCATGCGACCTGCTGACGAAAGTGGCGACATCTTTTGACGAACTCTTGAATTCTAAACCGAATTACAATGGTAGTTCTGTTTGAAATTTCACGTACACAGATGTTTATGTGGCGCGGCGCATAGGGCGCGGCGGTAGACACGCACTCGAAGCCGGGTTCTGAAATTCAACCATGCAGACGCAAACGTATTAATACTATTCGATAGGTATTGACGACCTCCGTGGTTAAGCGGGTACGATCCTTGGCTTCGAATCTGAAAGTTGCGGGTTGAAGTCCTGGCGTGCACAAGAAAATTTTATTTTATTAATTTGTTTAGTTTTTTCAATTCATTGAAAATAATCAGTTCCAGAGTGGTAGAAACTTTCCTTATCGTCCTAATGAAAGATCATCTCGTCTTGTTTTTAATGGCTTTGATGGCTTTAGCCGTGTTTGATGACCAGGTCGGAATAGTTAGGTTCTTCTCCACCTTCCTCCTTACCCACTATCTTCTTTCCTTACCCACTATCTTCAGCTTCACTACGTACCCCAATTGGGGATGCCATAGTCTCAATGGCTCCAGACGGTTAGTAACAGTCGGAACTTTTTTAGTAATCTATTCACCACCATAAATAACCAGTATTTTTAGATTATCTTCATTCTTTTTTTTATCTAACCAAACCAAATCGGCCTTAATTAAATTTTATTTTATTTTAATGGCAGGGGGTGTTTAGAATGATATGCATCCAAATTACTCTCCGATGACGTTTCGGACGGTATTAAAATATATAAACATTTAAAAAAAAATTCTTCTGACTACGGGTTAACCCGTAGAAGTACACAATATTGTGAAGAATATATTATATTCACGTTGGGTTAAATAATATCGAATCACAACTTTGTAGCCTTGGGTTTGTTCATTTATATTAAAATCACGTTGCGCACTGCATTAATTAATAAACAATTTATTTTTGACTAAACTCTTATATACTTTTTTATACAACCACAAAGAAATAATCTAAAAATTCCTCGTGGTTGTTAGGGAGAATTTTTGCGTACTTACAACTTACATATTTTTAATTTACCTACTTTGCAAAATTCCTGGCATTCTTTTGAAATCCAATATTGATATAGAAATTAACATAACCCAAGGATGTTTAATTTTCTGTTGGGTAGCAACAGAGATAGCATTTTTATATACAGATAATAAATGGATCAAAATACAAAACAAACATTTCTTAAAAGAATTTACATAAAAAAATTTTCTCTGCTTATCTAAATTATCTATTGACTGGAGAAGAATTTGTTTTTTTTTCGATTTTTTTTTATTTTGGTTTTGTTGAATTTTAAAGCGATTTTTCGAGAGTCAGAAGTTTTTGTTGAAGAGTGTGGAACTATTTGTAATACCTATAGGTATACATACTTACAAATTTTCACTTTTCAATGAAGAACTTTTTACTATTAGATTTTATTTAGCCCCTTTCATTGACTGACTTTCAAAACTACCTAGAAACAATATTATTAGAGAAACGAAATTAGGGTACCTACTTACCAAGATACTCTTACTTTCTTGTAGCAAAGATTTTTCCTCAAATCTGGTTGTGTTCTATTTTTGAAGTGCGCTGAACATAACCATTTCAATTGTTTTGACAGGTGAATTATTGGAGGGAAAACAAAATGGTAAGACAAAAGTTTGGGGTTTTTGAAGGTTAGGGTTTAAAAATCTGTGTTATTTTAATATTCAAAGAACTGTTTAGATACATGATATATTTGTAGCTAGAAGCTACCAGTCTTAAAGGTTGACCAAACTTATTATTTGCCCGCCTTTTGATTTTAAATTCCAAGCCAAGTCTTAATTTCCCGTTAGGGAATTTTCTCCCGCATTTTTAACCGCTGCTTAGTGTGTAATATTACAATCTCTAGCAATTGACAAACAACGCGATGAGATAAGAGACGCAAAGGAATGTACCTAACACGTAATCTGATAAAAAATTCGGCAACAGAATATTTACACGAATAATTGGGTCATAAAGATAATGACGTGGTACTTGGAAAAAGTAGATTCCATTCATAAAAAAAATCTAGAGTGTTGGCTATTTTGAGCGCGAATTGTAAAGGACCCCCTACCATCCCTGTTTCGAAAAGATTTTATTATTTTTCTTGCGGTTCTTCGAATGGTATTTCATCTGTTCGAAAAATAAAAGCTACAATTCTATTTCTATCTACTATTCTGTTTCTATTCTATTCAGTAATGGGTAAATAGTTAAAAAAAATAGTTTTACGTACACTATGGTAATAATAATAATTATCGATTAAAATTTTAATTTTTCTTATTATTAAATCGATAGCAATAATCTAAACCAGTGGTTCCCAACGGGGTGATACCGCCCCCCTACGGGCGTTGGTGAAATCCAGTGGGGCGGTGAAAAAACGGTAACGGTAAACGGGCGGTAAATGCTACAAGTGAGGCAGAGAAATAAAAAAAAAGATTCTTTTGGGAGGCGGATATGTGTAACGCCGGCATTTATTGGATAAGAAACACCCCTGCGGTAGGTCACCCCAGGTTGTTTGCTACGTTTGGTGACTTAGCAGGGATGCCCGGGTTCATGGGGTGAGGTTTGTCTAGGTCTTGGCGGCGAATGCGTTTGGTCACTACTGCGTGGGGGGCCGGATCTGAAGAGACTACTTGAGGGAGGTCTAACTAGACCTCTCCAGCCGGACTCTCAACCCGTAGCCTTGCATCGCAGTTGGCGAGATAGATTCATTCATCTGTCACTCCTGGACATTCATTTTAACTCCCGGAGACCCAACCCATTCCTCATAGTTACCTTTTTCATCCCCACCAATACCTCCCAATTCCTTCCTTTCCCCAAAAAGACCTTCAAACAGCTTCCCCGAAGATGAAATAGGTCCCGAGGGAGTTTTTTTCCCTCCGGGCCTCCTGTGTGAAGCTAATCTAAAAAAAAGTCGTAGGGAAACTGCAAGAATCTTGCATATTCGAATCGTTCAATTAGTGATTAGGTATTATTAATGGATTAGGTAATAGTGGTTTAATTATTTTGGTAATGTAAAATAACTGAAAAAACTTGTGTATAGTAATTTTCGGAGCATACTTTGCGATTTTTTTCTATGGAGGAAATTTCGTATACCTAATTCCCGTTTCGGCGTGGGGAATGTGTAGATATTATCTTCAAGAATAACATTATGTATTTTTAAGAGCTTTAAAACTTAAAGTGTTGAGGAATATATCTAATAAATCGGTAGAAATGCAGGAAGCCGGGCCTTAAAATTTGTTTACCTTCTCCGAGTTTTTTCCAAATATGCTTCCTTTTTTCTAAAGGGGGGCGTTGAAGAAAAACATACTTGGAAAGTGGGCGGGAGCCAGCTAAGGTTGTGAACCTCTAAGTAAACATTTCGATTCTGAAATTAAAATATCAAATTAATTTGAAACAACAGGAATAAAATTAATTAATATCAAAAGTATACCTAGTTACATTGAATCATTAGAAAGGAAAAAAATATTCTCGGACGGATTTGAAGTCGTTTTATGAGAAAAAAATTATCCGTTGTTTTATATTTGTATTCGGGCGATTTTTTTGAGATCTTGTTGTGAAATTTATCGAGTATTTTAATCTTTCGAAATCCCATGATGATATTCCAAAATGTTACGTTTTGACCAAACTTCAAATAATAGAAAATAATTTCGTGGGACTTCCTATTTTTTATAATTATGGTAAATGGCAATACCAGCGATAAGTTGACAGATGAATTGAATTTCATACAACTGTTTTTCTCAGTTCTGAAAATGTAAAAATATTGTGTTCATTGATAAAGTTAAGTTTGTATATTTTTAACAATGTATTAGTTTCATTCATTTTATAAAATAAGTTGAGTGGCGTTATGCACCGTGTCAAAATTGTTTTAGGAAGACGTTTCACATTGTTTCACTCAATTTGTTTTTCAATTTGGGAGGCGAGTTTGACTTATGTAATTATGGAGTACCGCCGCCCCGGAAAACATTTATTGGATAACCAATACCTCTGTCATGGGTCACTCCAAGTGGTTCGTACATTTGGTGACTTAGCAAGAGTGCCCGAGTTCGTGGGGTGAGTTTGCTCGTATCTTGGTGGCGGATGCGTCTGTCAGACTGTCCACGACAGACTGGGTGAAGTGAGACCTTTTAACCTCCCCAGCAGAACTTTCCCGGAACTCCCATATTCCTACCCACTCCTCACACCTTTTTCCTTCCCAGGACTTCCTTTCCTACCTTTCCTAAAAATACCCTCCACACAGCATCCCCAAAGGTGACACAGGCCCTGAAGAGAATTATTTCCTCAGGGCCTCCTGTGTGAAACTAATGTAAAAAAAAAATCAAAAATTGTCAAGAACAATGTCGGATTTGCGCATAAATAAACCAAACCACTCACGATTTGCGATTTTGTAGTTTTGCAGTAGTTATGCATTTTTACTGTTTTTTAGATCGATAAATAAAGCATAAAAGAAATATATATATAAATTTCATTTAATTCCATTGAAAATTCCGAAAATACAGAGTTTTAAATCATCAAAAGGAAGTTAAAATAAGCCATCAAGAAGATTTTCAATTTTTATCAGGTCTTACTTACATTATTCTTCGGGACCATAGACATTATTCATGCACAATGTGTTTTAAAATAGTATGGTGCCCGTGACTAGTTTCAAGTTTCCTATATTTAATGCTTCATTCATTAGATTTTAAATTGCAAGGCTTAACCCGTTTAACCCAAGTGATAGCATATTTTAAACTCAATACAATCGATTCTGCTTAATTAGGATACATCAGGACCTAAATTAGTCTTATTTATTGGCCACATTAACCCTTCAGGTTACGTACTTGAAATTCACATCCGTCTCATTTAGAGCCAATGCGTTAAACTTGTGATACAATTCATTATTAACAATGTATTTTCTTTCTTTACAGACCGAACGTTTGTCGAACGAGATCAAACCGAACCCACTGCTGTCCGGGATGGACAACAAAGCCACAATCTTCACTTTGCGTAGTGCGTAAGTGGATTAATTGTCTTCAAAACATATTAACCAAAAAACATATTCACTATTGCATCCATCTAACACAATGATTTGTGTGGAATTTTCTGTATCGTCACTAGACGCTTAGGACGGCTCACAGAATTTGAATAATTCATTAAATTTTTAACATAAAATTCAAGCTCTGCTTAAGATCTATTCACATACTGTTATTATTTCAGCATGGGCCGGTTGTTTCAAGTACTTATATAATAACAGAACTTGAGTAGGACTTTCAAAGATTTGAATTTTTACTTCTTCAAAAACAGGACACTTATTTTGTGGCCCCATTTTAATTAAAAATTAATAAATGCTTCGGATGGATTGTTTGAAAAAATTTGAACAATTCATCAAATTTTTATGTTAATTTTCACTTTCTGTGAAAGTTTCAATCTATTAGGTGATTATTTCAGTTTTATGAAGCAACTGGCCTGTAATGATATTATAACAGAACTTAAATAGAACTTCAATTTTTTGAAAGAACCCATCCTTAGTTTCACAATTTTATTGCTTAACAAAAGTCCAACATTTCATAAGCGGTGACCGGACAACTCGGAATGAAACCAACTCAGAACCATCTCAGATAAGTCATTAAGTGTGATAAAAAAATATGTTTAAAAAATTGATTAAATAGGTTACGTTAGGTTAGGGTTATCGGCTAATTTAAAATTATTTTTTTCATAGCTTTTAATGACTTTTCAAGGAGGTGTTGAGATGACTCAGTTGGCATGGAACCTTCATAAGCAATGCTTACTTCATCAGGGTTTACTTGAAACTAATTACAACAATAGACTTAAAGATGGGCGAATGAGTGAATGAATGGGCGGGAGTGGAATGTGGGGGGGCATATGACCTAATTTACAAAAGGAACAAATTTAACAAATGTTCATTTAAAGAGGTTTTTTTGATTTTTGATAATATAAAATTTTTCTTTGAATGGATTCCATTAATTCCTTATTTTGTAATCAAAAGTATTGTATGTCTCCGATAAATGATTAGCCATCTCCGAGAACTCCAAAATTAGAGACGACACAACATATTTCTCAGTTTCTTAAAACAAGCTTCACAAAAATGTTAAATTTACTATAGAGATTGGACAAAATATCAACATAAATTTTTTCGACTAATATTTCAATTATTAATAATAAATTTGAATTTACTATTTTTCTCAAAGATACATGGATACAAAAATCCACAACGTAATCAAATCGTCCATTTTGTCAGCTTTCCATTCAATGATTCTTTGATTTAATGTTCCTCTATCTCCAATTTTTTTAATTGAACTTAATTTTACTAAACAAATTGACTCAAAATTAATTTAAAAGACTCTAAACAAAAATTCAAGCATAAGTTTCTTGAGTCATACTGTACAAAAAGATAAAAAGGAGAAAAAATTGAGGAAAATAATCTTTCTGAGCAATCAAATTTCCAATTCTATAACAAAGAATATATATACCCAATACAATTCTGCCAGCCTTGCACGCAAGTAATAAACTAAAAATTACATATTATGTAGTAAGGATAGGGTCTTAAAAATTAAAAAAAATCTGGAGTGTGTAAACTAAATTATAAAGATTGTGAATTTTTTTATGTTTGAGGAACTTTTGAAATTAGGATAAAGAAGCGTATGATATGGTGTTTAAAAAGTAACAGTTTCTCAGAGTTTACTAGTCATTTATTGAAGACGAACCATACTTTTGATTATAACAATGAAATTGACTTGTTACGCTGTAAAATTAATGGTATCCATTTAGATAAACTTGAAGAAATTAGGAAGAGTGTAAAGAAGAATTTAAATATTAACAATAATGAAAAAGTGTTTTTTCTTTTAAATAACTTTTTGTTAAATTTGTTCCCTTTGTAAATTACGTCGTCTAAACTCTCCCCCCCTTCCCACTCCCACCCATCCATTCACATGTTTATGTCTATTTTTTTTGTTTTCAAGTAAATGTTTTCATGTTATTGGTTTCAAGTAAACCCTGATTTAGTAAGTATTCTTATGAAACATGTTGGTTTTTTAAACAATAAAAGTGGTAAGATGAGGGTTGAATTTTAACTTTTAAATTTAATGAATTGTTCAAATTCTGTGAAACAACCCATTCTTAGAAGGTAAACTAATGTTTTGCAACCATCAAAATACAAGTAGTTCCTTCACTCATCAATATTTGCAACGTCTAATAATAAAGCTCGTTATCATTATACTATTAAGTGATTTTTTATTTTAAGAGTCATCGTTTTTTGGGGAATGACTAAATTGATCTTTTACTTCATTCAAAGTAACTATCCTCCATTTGGTCACCATGAAACTGGCAGCCGCCTGTAAATATCACAATTATGTAACATGTATTGTGTAAATAAATATATTGCATAATATTAAAACTTATTTCTGAACATTTTTATTAAAAAAAATAGCTTACTTTCATTAAAAATAGCACATGACTGTTTTTCGTTAAAAGCCAAATACCCGCTTGCCCCTATAGTGATTGCAAGAACTTTTATTTGTATACAAATTGCTACTTAATTCATAAGTTTTTTTTTCTGTGTTTATGTAAAACAAAACGTAACTAGTTGATATAAAGAATCAAATACACTCTTTCCAAGTTCTGATTGAGAAAGTTATTTTTATAATAAGATTATTCAGTGTTTATAGATTCTCATTTTGGCAAGTCAATTCTTATTTACCAAGTCGTAAACACAATCGCAACTTTCTTCCTGTTTAACGATAAGTTCACGTTATCAGCACTTTCGTTGGTGCATTGCTCAGAAGCCGGGCAGATTACAAATATGTGCCAACATTAACTTGGACAACGGCTCCTAATCAGTAAAAGTTCAATGTCACTTTTTGATACAACAAACAAAACATTGAATAAAATAACATTTTTGTCTAAATTTATTAATTTTAATAATGAACATTTTAACAAATGTTGAATAATGTTTATTTTTTGATATGCACTTGTAATATAATAATAATAATAATTGGATATTTTGTATAGTGAGAAATATATGAGAAATCACCTCAATGGCGCTGTGTATTTTACATTATTTCTCATGAAATGTACTTATGTTTGTAAAATCACATTACATGTTATTTAGAATGCCACCCTAAAATAGAGTGGATACAGGTAACCCTACAGTTGATCTGCCAACAGTTGGCCCTATGAAATTATAATTATTTTAAAATTATCATTTTTTATGTATTATTTACTAATGTCAATCCTAAAATTGACCTCAAAAATACCTTTAATAATTTAATGGTATGGATATCAAACTTATTTATTTGCAGTATCGATTTGTCTGTACTTATACGCTGGTATATACTATATAGAAAAGTAGTTTTGTCAACGACGCTTGTGAATGAAAATATGTTTTATACTTTTGTTATTCGGCTGTACATTCTCTCTGCACATCCCTTTGGAGACAATTAGTTATGTTTTGTGTAAGTAGATATTCTCCCTAAACTGACTGCATATTGTATATAAGTATGCGGGGGGCCAACTGTCGGGGGATCAGCTGTCATGGACCCGTGGATAGATACAATGCTATATTTTTCTCATATTTTGATTTTTGAAATACCATTTAGTTATTGTTTCTTCTGTGGAGGAAACAAGTTTCTTCACATGTACTACTGTTTATTTTCAAATTTTTAACCTCTAAGGACTAACAACATTAAGTCATGGATAAAATTGTGTGTATTTTTGTTTCCCTCAAAATTTTTCAATTACAAAACAGAACAATATGGCTGCAGGTATCTATACATACAATGACATTTAATATTAAATATTAAGGGTCCACTATTCTAATTTCGACCGATTTCTTACATATCTCCCTTAAACATTTGAAGTTTTTAAGCTCTTAAAAAAATATATGTTATTTTTGAATATAATATCTAGATACGTTCCACGCCGAAACGCAAATTATATGAAATTCCCTCGATAGAAAAAAATCGCAAAGTATGCTCCGAAAATTATTTAAAACAAGTCTATTTCTATTATTTTACAAGTTATATTTGTGAAAAAATTCACAATGTTTCTTTAAATGATACTTAAGATACGTTCCACGAGATTTTTGCTCTATTTGAAACGAGTCATTTTTTAAATTTTTTTTATTGTAATATAAAAAACATAGGTTACATATTTACACATATATTTTACAAAACACTGTAAAGAGGTCGTTTTTGGTCATGTTATACCCCATCATAAAAGAGGAGCTCTTGTGCCTGATAGGGGAGCCACGATTCTTAATTAGGTTGTAAGTTATAGCATGTTTGTATAAAATATTTACTTTTTATTTGTCATGTTTTATTAAGCTTTTTCGCTGCCATTTCATCACTTAAAATATTAGTGCGCTCTGTCCAACATTCGTAATTACACACCTCTCCATCTTCTTCTTTTTCAGCCGAATAGCGCCGCCTTAAGTAATATTGCTTTCTAAAACATTCCCTCCAAGGACACAATTCTAAGGAATTTCTCATAGAGTTTAAATTTTTATTTATTATGTAAATTTTTATTAGAATAACTCTTTTTTTAACTTTTGAAGGTTATTCCCATCAATGGAATATATAATTGAAGAAGAAGATAACACTAATAATCGAAACGAAAATATGAAAGAAAACAAGACACAGAAAAATAATAAGATAACGGTCGCAACTGCAACTTGAACCCAGAACCTCTCATCTTACCGGGACAAACTCCCTATTCTCTTTCATATTTTCATTTAATTATTAGTGTTATCTTTTTTTTCAATTATATATTACTTTTATGGTAATAAATAACCTTCAAAAAGTTATATATAAAAAGAGTTGTTCTAATAAAAATTTTATATTCATTTAGACTATTGCAAAAAGGTCAACAGGTGTTCCATATAAATAAAATCGGATATATTTATCCGATTCACTATCTAGGTTACAAACCAGTTCAACGATTTTTTCCAGTGAAAAAGGTAGTTGCCAATAATACGGAAAAAATAGTCAAAGAAAATATTGTTATTTCTTAATTTGGAATATGAGATTGACAAATATGACGGTTTGATAAAAGGTAACAGTGGACTAATTGGATAAGGTGTTGGTCCCGGTAAGACAAGAGGTTCTGGGTTCGAGTCCCAGTTGCGACCGTTTATTTTTCTGGGTCTTGTTCTCATTCATATTTTCGTTTAGATTATTAGTGTTATCTTTTTCTTCGATGATATATTATATAAATAGTCGACCTTCACCAAAATCACCACCCTTTATTTATTTGGTTTCCATACTATCACTCTCCTTCTGTATATTAACTAATGCAATGTTTAATATATATTTTTTTATTGGAGATGGTCTGCTAAGCTATCATATCGATCCAGGAAAGAAAAAATGGCTAAAGCTCTTGTGATATTGTGTGAATAAGCTACATTGTTTGTTTGTGCTTGTGTTCGTCAAATCAAGTTTTCTAGTTTCCCAGAAAGTGAAGAAAACTCTAGAAAACTATTTGATGAACACAAGCACAAATAAAATATCTTATTGTGTAGCTTCATCTTTAATGTCACAGGCTCTTCGGCACTTAAGCCATTTTTCCTTTCCAGTGTCAATATATTAAATCTTAGCTTCATTTTGTTGTATTGTCATGTTAAGTATCACAATAATCTGACTAATATTACACTGTTTGATGTTTTAGCACTGTGCCCCAGGACTTGTGGAGGCCCGGGGGTGTGTATCCAACCTAACCTGTGTCGGTGTGATGGAGGATTCGAAGGTCCCTCTTGTAACCAGCACAGTATCACCAATTTTCAAAGTCAGTGCACCAAATATCACCATACCTTCCCCTTACCGTTGAATGAGGTGATTCTGTACATTTTTTGTGCTTTTTTTTAACTTTCTGGTAAACTAGCAGAGAGAAAAATTATAAGATATATATTTAATGTATGTGAACCTTTTGTTTGTGAATTATATTTATTTACATATATAACATAGGAATGTTTAGAAAAACTAACCATAAATGTTGTGACAAGTGTGGTGACTCGAGACAGGATGGGTGGTTCAAATTTGAAATCTAAAACAAGATTGCAATTGTACGAAAATTTTTGACGTGACGGTCTTATAAATCGATGAACGCCGGCAGCACTCACGAAAAAGTATGACTCATTGTCACGTTCCGCCTGAGCCGAGCGTGCAAGCGAGATTGCGGAACAAGCGTTAGAGAAGAACGATCGGCCTAAGCGTTCGGCGAGAGCGCGGAACAAGTGATAGAGAGGCACGATCGGCCTAAGCGTTCGGCTTGTGACTGTAAAATCCTATGTAAAAGTTTTCTTATGACGTTATCACGTAAAATTATCGTCCGTAAACCGACTTTACAGACAACCAAATTTGTTATAATGTCAGAAAAACATACACACCTAATAATTATTGATCTAGTAAATGAAATCCAAAACAAATACATAATTAAAGCGCAGAGATGCGTGCATAATATGCACCAAGTAAAATATGACTCAGATGCTCTAAGTAAATAAAAAAATATTTAAAAAAAAAGATAGAAAAATTTAATTTGAAAGAAAGTGAACAAACGGGAACGAAACAGACCTATTCCACAATTACTGGCAAATCAAAGATGAAATAATATTGCCCACATTTTTCAGTGATTGGCTTGATTTTGGATGTTAATTTTGAATACATTAATTTCACTTATGTCACCAATACAAGGAAAGATAAAAATTTGTTCTGTTAGGTGTGGAATATTATTCACTTGCACTTCGTTTTTTTTAAATATTTTTCTTTATTGTTTTGCATTGTTTATTACAGTTGTTGAGAATTTTTCAATCACCATGCTAGGCACATGCCCGTGTTGTGGTGGTTGATAAATCTATAACTTCTTATTTAGTACCTCCGACACGGCCTTTTATAAATTTTCTGGAGAATAAAATCCAATCTTCTTTATGTACTTTTGTGGCATGTCTGAAGTTTTGCAGAAATGCGGACTTTATTTAAAAGTGTTCTAAAATGAACAATTATTGATTTGAAATAAAAAACCTTATTGATAAATAATAAAACACAGTAGTAAAACCTCGATAAACTGAAATTTGTAGCAAACTTATGAAGACTGGTTACAAATTAACAACACACATCTGCCACGGTCACCGGCATCCAACTGATAACTAATAACCGCTAACCCTTTCTTCTCAAGAACATGAAATACACGAATGTCGGCACAATGCACATGTCCGGAGTCAACCGCCCTGTCGAACGTCACCTCATTCTAGGGTGTCGTCCAAAAAATGCCTTTGTGTTTCCATGATGTAACAGGAGTTTTGGATCTTACGTTATTATTATTATTATCTTATGCTGTGTTGAAATATTGTTCTGAATTCCACAATTCCCCAAATTTATTTGTTTTAATAAGACCAAATTTATAAAAAAGCTTTTTTATTTTTCTATCAATCGTACCTATTAGGAATTTGAGATGTTTTGACTTCACCTGATCCTTTGTAATGGAGCATTCATATTTTTCCAGATAGAAATCGTGGTGGTTGCAGAAGAATATGTATGAATGGTGGAACATGCGTGAACGCCACCTGCTCATGTGCTCCTGGTTGGACCGGGGAATTTTGTATAGAACGTAAGTAACATACAGAAAAATTTAATTATAAAATATATTTTTTAAACCAACAATACTTGTGAGTATTTAAGTGGTATCTACCATATTATTACGACTGAAAATAATTATGAAATACTTTAATCTTAGTTCATATCTTTCTATGTAATGATAACACCGTAATTTTTCATTAGAATTTGAATAACCTTGCAAAGTTGCAAATAAATAAAAATATGGAAGTTCCTTTTTACCACTGAATAGATAATAAGGGCTTCCACGAACTGTCAAGTTTTGACAAGTCAGATCAGAAAAATATCGATTTTATTAAGGAGGTTGATCGCAATTGCGTTGAAAACTAGGTTCTTTTCAGTTTCTCCATGAGCGGAACCCTTAGAGCTAAAAGTGCCTTCCATGTTATTTTGAAAGAAACCACAACTTAGTACCTTTTGGTTCTAGCTCATTTGGTATACACTCGTTTCTCTTACACTGCCTAACACATTCAATCGAATTGAAAATTTCATAAAGATGCTGAAGTGAATTTCTTCATTTGAAATTTAAGCAAATAATGATCAGATTTTGGATCATGAAAAATGCCCACATTACATTTCTTGTGTTTTTATTCTTTTCTATTTACCTATGTGATTTTCATAGAATAATGTAGGTACTGGGAATAATCAATCTACTGTAGGGGAAATATTGGAAACGCCGGATTGGTTTTAAATTTCAAATTATGGCTGATCCCACCTCATCTATTTTATGATCTATTCCATATAATCTCTGAGCGATGTGTGAGAAATCTATGCAGTAGAAATAGACACCCAATGTTGAATCAATTTCTACGAAAGTTTAAAGAAACAAATTTGATCAAAATAGAATAGAGCAAATGTGAATGTGCAACAATGCCTTTCCATTTTTAAATGGTTTTCTCTATGAAATGGATCAGATGGCTTTAGAGAAACTAGAACAAAAAATCAGTATGCTTTGTTTTGTGGTGTATGTATTATGATTATGCTGATTTAATTTTGTATTACTTTTATGATTGTAATAATGTTATATTAAGTTTCACCAGTATCTGTATGCCTGTATCTAACATATAAATTGGACAAGCTATGCTTCTGCCCGTCCGTTTCTCTGAAATTGTTTTTCAAACCAGCTTCTTTTGTGTTATCCAGTTTTTATCCAAAAATTCTTCTGCTTGTGAAGTTTGAAACGTGGTAGTCAAATAAAAATCTTTGAGAAGCAAATCAACAATGTTTGTTAGTTTTTAGACAATGGGTAACAAATTAGTACCTAAACCATTTCAATTGTGTTTTATTGTTTGTTTCCAGCCATTTGTAGAGAGCCATGCTTACACGGGGGAAGATGTATTGCTCCTGACAGATGTGTCTGCTTCCATGGCATCAGCGGGAAGAGGTGTGAAATAGGTGGGATTTCTTTACTTCACAGTGTTTTGGTTTCTTAATCGCACAGATGTTGTTAATGCTTCTTTGATTCAGGGTTTTATCAGGGTGTTTTCACCAATCCATGGTTTTTTGTAGGTCACTTTATTTGTTATTTTTCCAAGCTTGTGTGTAATGGGATCAAAAATCAGTTGGTGAGCTAGGTCAACCTGAAGTTTGGTACTATTTTCTAGTATCAACACTTGATCCAAGTGACCCATACAAACAAAATTAAATTAATTAATTAAAATACAAATTTATATTTTGTTGATATTTTTATTTGCTGAATGATCTGTTGAAGGGATCTTATTTTTGAAGATTTTTTAAAACAATTTGTAAATGTGCTGGTAAATTGCTGTGACAATTTTCATGAGTCTATCAAGACTTTTTTTACAATATTCAAGAATGTGCTTACCAATACTCATTTAAATTTTTAATTTATCAGAATGGCTGTTTTGCATTTTATTATTTAAAAAAATACATGCGAAAGATTTTGTAAATATTCTGTCAAATTCTTGGACCTATTATTCTAATTTACCTTTAGTTTCCCGATAAGCACCATCACATCATTTTTTAAATATGTCACCGTGTTGTGTGAAATTTTGCACCGTTTACTGAGTGTCCCTTCCCATCCCAGACAGACGCACAGGTCCGTGCTACACGGACATTCGGGGCAGCTTGTGCACCAACCAACTGGAGGGAGTGGTCTGCACCAAGAACTTGTGCTGCGCCACTGTCGGCAAGGCATGGGGGCACCCCTGCGAGCAGTGTGCCGACCATCTGGACTGTGAAATAGGATTCCTGAGGAATCTCAGTTCTGGAGAATGCTTAGGTAAGTTTTTGAAGATTAAGGTTTTTTTTAAACATTAATTACCTAGACACTCATAGGCTAGTGTTGATATCCCCATCCGTATGGTGTTTGGGGCGGCCATCTTAGATGATGCAATTTTGACATCAATTTGAATATTTGTTGAAACTTTCTTCCATTTCAATAAAATTATTATTTTGCTGGCACTCGATTTCGAGCATTTAAAAATGGAAACCTAATTCAATAGATGAGATTTTCGGTTCCTCTTGTGTGTTTCTTTTCTCGTCCCTTTAGCAAAATCCATACGTACCGCAAAAAGTACTTTTACGAATCCAGGGAACGCCTTAAACAATTAAAATCGAGTGTCCCAATGTTTAAGCTATTTAAGCTAAGCAGTATATTTTGTGGCTTTACTTTTTTGCTTTAGCACCTTTTTACATTTTTTGTTGTTGTGGACTCTTCTACCTGGAGTTTAAAATTGTACTATGCATTTAGGTTTTTGGTGGTAGCTTTTGTCAGGGTCCATGTTTCGACGCTGTAGTAAAAAACTGGTAGCACATAACACTGCACAATTCGCGTTAATTAATTATAATCAGCAAATTATTTTGGTTTTAATTGCTAAGAGTGTACATAAGCGACTTTCATTAATCAATATGAATTTGTTTTCTAGATATTGACGAGTGTGCCGCCATTCCCGGCTTGTGCTCAGGAGGAAAGTGCGTCAATAGTATTGGTTCCTTCTCCTGTGAGTGTCCAGCCGGCCAAACCAGAAATATTGAAACCAACAATTGCGAGGATAAGAATGAGTGCGAAAATGAGAATATTTGTAAGGTACGTAATTCATCAAGGATTCAATACTTCACCAGCGCGATTCAGCCGCGTGCACGTGATCTATATTAGATCATGCGGCTAAGCCGCTAATGTGTTTATCCCAGCGATTTATACATAAAACGATGCGGCTGAATGGCGTTGTTGAGTCGCGCTGCTCAGTTGCTCATTTAAAATACATATTTTCAATGTCTTACATATTTTTATTTATTTGCAGAATGGTAAATGTGTGAATACAGAGGGATCATATTACTGTCTCTGCAATCCTCATTTCATCCAGAGTCCCGACAAGAAATTCTGCGTTGGTGAGTAACTTTATTTTTTTGTCATTTTTGTGGGTAATTCTTGATTCTTGCTAGATTCTTACATGGTTTAAAAAAAAATAATTGGTATGCTAAAATATTTAACCCCTCAGACCTCGGACATATTCTGTCAAATAATCAGAGTATATCTGCTTTGCAATAAAATCCGAATAAATAAACTAAAAACTGTTTTTGAAAAGGGATGAAATATGTTTTCAAATTTTATTATTATTAGAAATAAACATATAAGTTTTGAAATGTAAAAATTTTGAGTGCAAACATAAAAAAGTTATCTTACGTTTTTTCTAGCTAAAATTACTGATGTTGAAAAAAAAAAAAAAAAACACACATATAAACATTATATGTCACCTCATTTTTTGTTGTTTTATGTAAAAATAATTGGTCAAAAAATTCACAAAGTTTGTACTTCGATTTCATAGAGGTGTATATTTTAATTTTCTGATGTTAATTTTTAAATGTGATTGTAAAGCTTGGTGTTTTTCTCTTTCTAACACCTTTAAGATCAGGCAAGCCCAACCTGCAGCCCGTGTTCCATATGCGGTCCAATTAAAGATTTTTGCCGCCTAAAATGAAGTCTTCAGCTTTCTATGTTTTGGATTTTGGTACTCATACAAAAAAAGAAAAAAAAATATTCTCGTAAAGTTATCACCTTTATATTACAATTTGTAAAATTAGCACTTTCTTGTTATTAGACCTAAGACTCTCGATGGAGGTTTTCATTTATTGCTTGAAAAGTGCCAGGCGCACGGCCGCACTGGGAATTTATTTTCGCAATCAATTCCAACTATTTCTTCCGCACATTTCTCGGAAGATCGAGCAACTGACCTGATTTTAATAAATGGAGGGCGAATGCAAAGGACATCTAGCATTGAAGGTCGCGGTTTCACAATAATAGCAATATCCTTCTCCCCAGGCGGCTCGCCTAGGCTCAGTAATATTTCTTTTGGTCCACCAAACGATTTGGGTTGGACACCTCTGGTTTAGATCGTATTTCTCTTCTGGACGATTTCTATGAGACCTATATGAACTGCTCACTAAAGCAAATTTAGTTTTAATCAAAGAGTACTAGCATAATAATAGTGTAATTAAATTGGAGTACTTTCTTAGTAGATATTCTTCGATATTTGAATAGTTATATTTTTAAAGTGTCATAGATTAAAGTAGAGTTGTCATTTTGACAGTTGTTTTATTGGAGGGAAAATAGTATTGAGGAGAGTAAAAAACTGTTAGATGATGTTAGGTTAGGTTGGAAATTGATTTCAATAATTTGTTAGTGAAATAAGTATACATATTTCGCTTTCTTAACTTAACAATCTTGTAATTTTCTTAACAATCACTTATTGTTTTTCAGATGGTCGCCTCGGTACATGTTTTACATACAGATCTCAAGACGGAGAGTGCTCCAATAGTCTGTCCATGAGATTGTCCAACAGGGATTGCTGCTGCGGAAAGAACATGGGACGAGGATGGGGAGACTACTGTGATCCTTGCCCACAGCCCGGAGAAGGTAATAGATACTTAAGATAATGTCTTAATACTTAATATCTACGAATTAGCTTACAAATTTTGCAACTTCGACCCTTTGGTCTAACAAAGTTTCATCTCTTGCAGTGACGTCATGCAATAATGAAATCTAAAGTAGCTTACTATGGATCCAATTATTGCATGATGTTACCGCAACAGATGGAACCTTGTTGTTCCAAAGGGTCGACTTATCAAAAAATATATATTTTTTTTACATTAGCTCCACACAGGAGGAAAACAATTTCCCTCAGAGCCTATTTCATCTTCTGTGGGTTTTTAGGGAAAGGAATTTCTGGAAAGGAAATAGGTACCAGGGTTGGGTAGGAATCTGAGAGTCAATGTGTCTAGGTATGATGGATGAATGAATCTATCCCTCTTGCTGTGGTACAAGACAATGGGTCGAGAGAGTCGGACTAAACAGGTAGAGAAGTCTCCATCAGTTTCTCCCGATTCGGCCCGCCACGCAGTAGATGGGCAAATGCATGTGCCACCATGAACTCGGGCACCCCTGCTAAGTCACCAAACATAGTGAACCTTGGGATGACCTGTGGCTGGGGTGTTGATTCTATAAAGGGTTCCAGGGGATCCATACCTGCCTCCCGATTAAACATTAACCTCCTTCCCATCCCCAGAGCAATGCACCCAGTCGCATCAGGACAGGGGTACTCCTGACATATTATACAATCATATTCTATTATAATCTTTCTTGATTCCAGCCGACTACAACAGCCTCTGCCTATGGACTATCCTCGGAGTCAAGAAGATCGGCGGTGGAGGTTCAGGGGGCACCAAGAGCTGGGAGGGCAGCCGACCTGGCCACGGCAGTGAGGATGGGGGCAGCGTGTCACACCATTGGGGCGATAGCGGCCGGGGCTTCGACAGTGACTCAGACACCTACCACCCCACCGGGCCACCGGTGGGTGCTTACAGAGTTAATGAGTGCCTGTTCAGGAAGGATATCTGCGGGTTTGGAAAGTGTATCGATACAGAAGATGGGTGAGTTTGGTGCAATTTTATTTTATTTTTATTGCGGTTCGTTTTTTTTGTAAAAGTGGGTACAATTTGTAAGGATGCTGAATTTCTCACATTATTATGTGATTCTCGATTTTTTCTAGCGGAAACTAGAAAAAAATCAATCCGTAAAGAGTATTTTTCTATAATACATCTAATTTCAAATTTGATCCTAGTTGCGCCATCTCTTGGGTCGGCTAGTAGCCAATTTTATTGAGATGTATTTAAAAATAAACATTTTTTTTTTGGTTTGACTGAAGATTGAACCTTCCTCTCCAGCGAATGACTAAAATAAGTGGACACCACTTAAGCCAAATCCTAATTGGACAGCACTGAGATTTATTTTGTATATTAACTGCTGTAATTTTTAAAATATATTGTCATCCAATTTCAGAAAAGTGCGAGTGTGTGCGCAAGGTGTTAGAATACACTGTCATCAACAATGAGTCTATCTGCCGAGTTTCAGCTCGATTGGATGTCAGGAAGTGGATTAATTTCCATTTCCAAGATTTGCATTCATTAAAAACTGGCACAATCCTTTATCTTACTTATGAAGGAACATATTTTGACAAAAAATTTCTGTTTCTCATTATAAGTTAGCCAACTAATTGATAATATTTAGTCTATTCTTCATTCCAGCTACGAATGCGAATGCTTCAAAGGCGCAGAGCTTGACGACATAGACGGCCGCCCAGTTTGCGTGGATATAGACGAATGTGCCAGAGGACTCTGCCAAGGCGGGCAATGCACCAACCTCCCCAACAGCTTCGAGTGCCTCTGTCCCCCTGGCTTCGACGTGTCAAACGATGGCAAACGTTGCACCGACAAAGATGAATGTACATTATCCGGCATGTGTAATAACGGCATCTGCATCAACATGGACGGCAGCTTTAAGTGCCAATGCAAGAACGGATTCAAACTCAGCACTACCGGGAGAGCATGTATCGATATAGATGAGTGTTACGAGAACCCGAGGATTTGTCTTAATGGACGTTGCGAAAATACACCTGGCTCGTATAAGTGCTTCTGTGATAATGGCTTCACGGAGTCAGAAGATGGAGCTTTCTGTGTTGATTTGAACGAGTGTTTGAGCACAGGTTTGTTATTTTTTTGTTTAATTTTTATATTATTTGTTAAGTATTTTATTAGCAGTTTTTTCTCAATATTTAATAAATAAAATAAAAATGCTTTAACACATATAATTTGGAGGCAGGTAGGTTAAAGGGTATGGTTACAGAAATGGTTTGAGGTTGGTTTTAGGTTACAAAATTTATGTTGAGTTTATTTAAGTGTAATATTGGAAAAACAAACAATAATTGAAGACAATAACTGTTGTGTCTCACTTCCAATATTAGACAACTTGATATATTGGTATTTCCAATAAATTTATGGTTCAATTGGTTACTACTTTTTAATTAATTAAATGAAGACATTATGAGCGAAACTCAATCGAAAATCTGGAAACAGAAAAATCAGAAAAAGATATTTACACCTCTGGGACTCGAACCCAGGACCTCCCTACTTGTCCTCCTTACTTGGTGGGTGCTCTTATCCCCTGAGCTAAGGTGTCGATATCCAATTCGGTCACCTTTAACTGTACCATACTTCGACTAAGAACCCCCATACTATCTTCATTTTTCTTAACGCATATTTTTTTGACTGCCATCTTTATGTATGATTGCAAGATTCAACTCGAACTAAATGCAATCTTGATGGTGTCTGGATAAATTTTTATCCATTTTATTTAATGTGCGACATCTATTGACTCTTCTGCAAGTCTAGGATGAATATTATTATTATTTTTATTTTAACCTTTATGAGTAAAACCTTAAACTGTAATATTTAATTAAATGAAGACATTACGAGCAAAACTCAATCGAAAATCTGGAAACAGAAAAATCAGAAAAAAAATTTACACCTCTGGTTACTACTTTGTTTACTTGGTTATCACGAATATTTACAATGTTATATTAGACTGGACCGACGCCCTTACTAGGCTATACTCCAAGTAGTTCTGGCACTGACAGATTGACAGCAGAAGCCCTCGCTTTCTTACTGGAGCCTTCGACCATCATTGTAACCGTTCGTGTCTAAGACACGAGCAGCGATAGATGGTACTCTTCTGATAATTAACTCAGCTGACATCTGTTGGGATATGGCAGAAGTTCGTATTACAAACTAACCTATCAACATCTATTGAAAGAAGCTGAAACTACATTGATAATCAATACACTGTAATAATGAATGCTGAATATATTGTGAAATAAAAGTGCATTTTACAAAACTTACAACATCTTGACAGATTGTTGTAATAAACATATTTTTTCTACTTTTTGGCTCTCTGTTTTACCTTTTGTAGTTTGGATTGTCCGTTTATAATATAATATATTCCTTTATTATTTTCCTTGATTCATAAAAGTATAGTATCCACAGCAGTCACCGAATAAGATTAAGGCCATCTGCTCATGGAGAAACTGAAAAAAACCAGTTGGCAACTCGATCGCTATCCACAGGAAAGAAACTTGTGAATTTCATTGGCGGTCCGCACACAGGCAACTTGTTAAAGACAGGTTGCCACGGTAGTGGCTCACGACCTGTCAAATTTTCGAGTAATTTGCGATACGTCAGATCAGAAAAATTTCGATTTTGTTCAGGAGGTTGATAAATTGAGTTGTGCCGTGAACTGAGTTGCCAACTAGTTTTTGGTGTCTGTGTGTAATGTGTCATGAGCGAAGGCCCTTAAAGGCCCATGTTATGGTGGGCAATTTGTACTGGGCAAAGCATTACATAAAATATTATACTTTTTTAAAAACGCTTTTTTCAAACTTTTACCTACAACTACCATTCTTAATATTAATATTTTTTTAAACACTGATTCAACTTAATAACAGTAATACATTACTATTTCAGTTATCGGAGATGGAAAATATTGAAATTTATTTAGGTTTTTCGTTCAAGTGAAAATTAGTATTGTACCTTTTTAGTATGGCTTCCCAAAACTTACTCTCATTCTTTTCCATAAAAAAACCCCCACACAGAATACCTAAAGATGACAAAGGTCCGAGGAAAATTATTAGGGCCCTATGTTGGGTCATTGAAAGAAATATACTGAAATTGGTTTTTAGGCTATTTCTTTTTTTAGTTAAAACGAAACTTATCTCATAAATGGGTTTTTTTTGTTGTTCTTAGTTTGGGTTTCTTAAAAATAAAAATTGTTTTTATTAATAATGCGTATTAAGTGCGGTAGTCGTGTGTAAAATTGTACAGAGCTTTCAATAAATTGCAATAAATTTTTTTTCATGTATATTTTTTAGGAATGTGCGACCACGGTAAGTGTGTCAACATTGAAGGTTCCTTCCAATGCGTGTGCGACTCGGGCTACAGGATCGGGCCTGACCGCAAGCACTGCATCGATATTGACGAGTGCCTCAGCAGCCCGTGCCAAAGTGGCAAGTGTATCAACTCACAGGGCAGTTTCCGCTGTGAATGCACGCCTGGATTCAACCTGGGACCTGACGGAAGATCTTGCTTAGGTAACAATAAATATTTCACTTCAAGAATTTATATTTTATCCGTTTAGAATTAACAGAACTTTGAGAAAAGATTTCATAATAATTTCAATCTCCATGTTTCTTGCGACGATATTAAAATTAATTTTATTTATTTATATAGACAACAGACGAGATCTCTGCTACTCGCAATACAAGGACGGGCAATGCCTAAACCCCACATCCATGGCGGTCACCAAGTCTTCATGCTGCTGCTGCACCATCATCACCGGCCACCCTATGGGCTGGGGGACCACCTGTCAGGCCTGCCCCGTCCCAGGAACCCAGGAGTTTGAAGTTCTGTGCCCCCACGGGCCAGGAATCACCTTCAACGGGAACGATATCAATGAGTGCACGCAGAATCCGGACGTTTGTAAGAACGGCGCCTGTGAAAACCTGATGGGGACTCATAGGTGTATCTGCGATCCAGGATATCATGTAGACGCAACTGGAAAGGTGTGCTCCGATGTTAATGAGTGCGAAATGGAAGATTCTGTAAGTATATACCTTTAAAAAATACATTATAATAATTGATATTATGATAAATTTTTATTGGAGCAACTCTTTTCATAACTTTTGGAGGTTATTCCCATCAAAGTAATACATATATCATTGAAGAAGAAAATAACACTAATAATCTAAATGAAAAAATGAGAAAATAATAAGACACAGAAAAAGATAGCTATTAATAATATGGAAAAAAAAATTGTCAAAGATAATATTGTTGATTCTGATATTTGAAATATGAGATTGATAAAAATGACATTCAAATAAAAGGTCTAAGTAGCCGAATTGGTAAGGGCGTTGGTCCCGGTAAGACGTGAGGTTCTGCGTTGCGACCGTTGTCTTTTTATTTTTCTTTCTTTTTCATATTTTCATTTAGATTATTAGCGTTATCTTATTATTCAATACAGCTCCTTTGTGCCTTTGTCTCTTTCTATCACATGGTTGTTTACAATAAAAAGAGAAAAACTTTAAAACTGGGCTATCAGAAATGTACCTTTTGTGAAAAATGTTTGTCATTAAAGAACTGTACACAGATTTATAAACTTATCTGTTCTTCTAGTTATTATGCACATATTGTGTAAAAAACATGATGTATGATTAATTTGTTTTTTCCTCCTTGAGTTGTAATCATAGAAAAATTTGTAAATCTGCAAGTGTAGTGTGAGTCAAAAAAATGACTGGTTAAGACATAGCTTTAGTTAAACGGTTGACGCTATTTACCACATGAGAACGTGTTTTTTTCACAACTCGTTCTTGTGTTCGACAGATCGACTGTGAAATGATTTGCCAACTATTTATTTCCTCCCTCCTATAGCACGGGTCTCTTTAAGATTGAGATTCAATCCTTCCTTTTGTTGAAAAAACCTCTACACATCATCTCTGAAGATTATACAGACCCTGAGGTTTAAAAAATGTAAAGCAAGTAACTGACAATTATTGTGTTTTTCTTTCTAGTTATGCGCCGGTGGCCAATGCCGCAACACCCCCGGAAGCTTCCAGTGCATCTGCCCCTCGGGCACCAAACATGACGCGGAGCTTCAGACCTGCGAAGACATAGATGAGTGCGGAGAGAATGAAGATGAGGAAACCGGAGTGGACCTGGACGGAGTGGAGCCAGCTTGCATTAACGGGAACTGCATCAATACCCACGGGTCTTACGAGTGCGAGTGCGAGGCAGGATATGTTCTGGATAATACGGGACGTGTTTGCTTAGGTATGACATATTTAAAAGCATACCTACCGATAGATCGGTAGATTAACTTAATTAACTTCTCCTTTCTCATAATCGACTTCAAAAGCAGAAAGAGACGTTACGATGCAACTCTCAGTGGCAAGACCATATTCACAAACAACACAGTTCAATTTCGTGAAATATTGAAATGTACCAAATTAATGAAATAGGAGTGTAAAATTTACATCTCTGCTTGCTTTTAATAAAAAAGAGAAATGTAATACATATTGTTAAACTAGTAGTTCTGTGAACCCGTAAAGTTTATTCTGTTTCAACAGTTTGTGCGCCAGAGCACACTCGTGCTCTGACGGAGTAAAAAGGTACTATCAAACACGGCTATCATCTTGACAGGATTGAATGGATCCGGAATAAACAAACAGATTTAAAGACAGACAAAATGCAAAGTGATTGATTTGAAACAGGACTTCTTTGCTGAGTTAATTAAAGTCGGTTTGAATGTCAAACAAAAACCACCATAATTTTGAAATTATTATGCAACCGTTTTCCAGTGATATCGCAAAATCATATGTCGCATTTAATATTTCCAGACAATCGCAAGGGCTCCTGTTGGACCCGTCTGATAGGTGGCCGATGTGAACTGAGTCTCCCTCGCCTCGTCCTGCGCCAGGAGTGCTGTTGCACCGTTGGACTGGCCTGGGGGTCCCCCTGCGAAACTTGCGACCTCTCGCTGTGTGATTGCCCTAAGGGATTCGCCAAGGTATTATTCTAAACATTAACTGCCACTTTCACAGCTAAACCGCTATCAGAATGAATGCCATTTTTCAGGATAAGAAAACAATGCAGAAAAAAAGATATTTGTATTTGCTCCTATTTTCCTTATTTCAGCTGGACGGAAAGACTTGCTCTGATGTTGACGAGTGCTCTCTCAATACCGACATATGCAGGGGAGGAGGTACTTGCTTTAATACTGAAGGAAGCTACACCTGCTCGTGTCCCCCTGGACTTACCTTGGATGCTACAGGCAAGTTTTAATCAGACCTTCAACAAATTATTACATTACCATTTTATATTGATGACAGAATGTTTTCAATGCCTGAAGCCCAAGGCTGGAAATAGTGCCAAGCATACGTCGGTCGCGTACGGGAATACATAGGTGAATGAATGAAGAGCTGTATAATGACGCTGACGGTCTACATGCTGCGTACAAAGACTGATGCGTTTACTACCTGTATGAGAGCTCAGCGCTGATCGCATCTGATGGGCATGCATGTGCACAGTCTTAAAAAATTTATATTAAAACTGAGCAGTTTATTACAGAGGTGCATCTTGGCCCTCCTCTTTGTGACTTATCAAGATCTTTGTATAAATATTTATAGCAAAAGATAAGATACTAAGCTAAAATTTTGGCTTGAAGTGTGTGAAGCGTTGTTTCCAGACTTTGATGTATATGAAATTAGTAAAATTGAATTAATTAATTGAACGAAGACCTCGGCAGGGCACTCCGGAAACATTGAGTAAACTGAAGGTCAGCGCCCGAAGTACGCGACCAACGCACACATGGCATTATTTCCAGCCTAAGGCATCTCCATACAGGAAACATTGTGAAAAAAATAGAGGTTACGATGTAGCTCTAGTGGCAGAGCTTTCTATGGATACCAATAGCTTTCAGAAAATTCTTGTTTTTGTTTGATTGTTGATTATTTGTGGAAAGGGTTAATAACTTAATATTTGAATCTTCAGGTTCCCGTTGCACGGACATGCGTCGTGAGGTTTGCTACGCAGAACACAAGCACGGTCAGTGTGCAGCGCCTTTGGATGGACTTTATGGCCGCAGCATTTGTTGCTGTTCGCCAGTGGGAAGGGCTTGGGGAGGAGACAAGTGTGAAGTCTGCCCTAGACCAGGTAACTAATGTTATTTTTTTATTAAATCGTTGGGTAGAAATTATACTGATAAGAGGAGAATCTGCCTAATTGGGCAGAAATTATACTGATAACAGTATCTGTTCACACTCTTCACAAGAGTGTGAACAGATCCACAGTATTAATACGTAAATCTAAAGTCTAGGAATATAAAGTTACAAATAAATATTCCTCGATTAGGAACCTAACAAAGAAAGAAGGAGAATATATGACACGGACGTGTTATATGTATGTACATGTATATAAATGTGGATGGTAGAAGAAGTCGGGGACGCCCGAGGAAGACATGGCACGAACAAGTGAATCAGATATTTGAGTCAGGCTATGTCAAGAGAATAATAGAAGAGTAAGTAAAACGATGTATGAATGTGAATGAGGTAAAGAGTGTTTGCCAAGACGGAGTTGTTTGGCAGTCCGTCCTCTCTGCCTATGCCTGTGGTGAAATGGCATTAGTATTTTTTTAGGAACCTAATGAAATCGAAGTAGGTAGGTACTTTTGTAGTAGATTTTCTATTTGAATTACGAATATTACTTGAATGTGTTCCATTTTTAAATGGAATGAAATCGAAGTAGGTAGGTACTTTTGTAGTAGGTTTTCTACTTGAATTATTAATATTACTTGAATGTGTTCCATTTTTAAATGGAATGAAATCGAAGAAGGTAGGTACTTTTGTAGTAGATTTTCTACTTGAATTACAAATATTACTTGAATGTGTTCCATTTTTAAATGGAATGAAATCGAAGTAGGTAGGTACTTTTGTAGTAGATTTTTTCTACTTGAATTATTAATATTACTTGAATGTGTTCCATTTTTAAATGGAATGAAATCGAAGTAGGTAGGTACTTTTGTAGTAGATTTTCTACTTGAATTACGAATATTACTTGAATGTGTTCCATTTTTCAAGAGTAATAAATAAAAGCAATACCCTCTCTAATGGATTGAAGGGAAAAGATAGCGGAGCTAGAAATTGGTAGAAAGTTGGGTTTTGAAAATATTGTAATGAGTTTATTCTGAGAATAGTAAATAGAAGAGAAAGTGTAATGAGTATTCTGGATAAAATTATGTGTGAATATCTATAGGTAATCATAAAGTTGCATCTTCTGATATTTGGTTTTTCAGGATCGACTTCTTTCTCTGAGCTTTGTCCAAAAGGAGAAGGTTTCTTGGAGCGCGTGGACATCAATGAGTGTACGGAATTCCCTGGAATTTGCCAAAACGGAAGATGCAAGAACACTGTGGGAAGCTACAGCTGCAGATGTAACCAGGGATATGAACTTGATGAGAACAGGCTGAAATGCATTGGTAAGTACAAAAAATGAATTATTATTCATTTGGGCAACCCATAAAGTAGAATTTAATGTAGGTATTATATATTATATTTTCTTCCAGACATCAATGAGTGCGAGATTGTCCATGGAGTTTGTGGAAATGGTACCTGTCGCAACACTGAAGGAAGCTTCCAGTGTGACTGTAATGAGGGCTACACCAGCAATAACATGATGAAGGTTTGCATGGGTAAGTTCTGTTATACATACAGTTTGTCAAATAAGAGTAGAAAACATAGGAGGGCGCCACTGTTCTTCAAATGGCAATACTAAAAATATAATCATGGTGGTAATCTAAAGCCGTGTAATCTACATTTTTATTAAAAATTAAAAAGGCATAAAAGTGAAAAAAAATTTTTTCTTTGCAATACAGATACCCACTGATCTCAAAATTAGATTAGCATATAGATATATAATTATTATACCTTTGCAATTTTGTAATAACGTAATGAAAATTAACGATGTTGTAATAAAATATAAAGCATTAGAAATTGCTCACATTTATTTAATATTAGCTTAAGTACATAGCGTTGCCGGGGCTTTAGATCATGTCTCTGATTTTAGATCTGAATATATTTAACTTATCAGATCTAAAAGTGTGTAACTAAACTCATCATTAATGATTCTTCCTTTTTACCTACTATTAAGTTCAAATTTATGTTAAATTAAATGAAAGGCAATCACTTTGTAAAACACAATTAAATCAAATTTATGTCATTAAGTAGGTACCTTAACAACAGTGCTTCTTCGATAAAATTTTTTTTTTAAGAACAAAAAAATGTTTTTTATAATGTGTATACAGTGTTCTGTATTTTCAGTGTCTTTGCACTTTAAAAGAATATTTGACAGGTAAATTGGTGTTGACAGCCTCAGTTATTTATAGCCTTTATATTTTCTACTCTTATTTGACAGACAATACATTCGTCTTTAATTATCATGGAATTTGCCTGTACTCATTTGAACAGATAATTCCATAAAGTTATGATCTAAACCGATTTGAAAGAATACTGATGCTGACAGTTTACATAACCACTGTACTGTTCTATGTATTCTAACTGCGGATCCCTCATTCAGCTAGCTAGTTCAAAATAAATTCATTTTAATTCATAAAAATCCCTAGATCTAGAGCTACCCAAATTTGGTAAGCTTTTGCTCAAGGGCATTAGCAGTACCAACCGAATTTGGGTAGCTTTCGCTCAGTGGTTATGACATTTCGACTCTTGTTTATCTGATTGTCTGTTCAAGAAAGAATTTCAATATGTATTTGAAAATGTTTAATGAATTTCACAAGAAGTAAGAACAAATTGAGCTCACTACAGACTCACGGACCCGCCCCCTATATACTTCTATATAGTCCAAATTGCTCCCAACTGAGGCAGGGGAACTAAGGCATCCCCATTTGGAGTATGCTCTGATGTAGTTGGGAGAGGAAGGAAATGGAGATGGAGAAGAGAAAGGTGGATAAGTGTCTGACTTTTCAAATCTGATCACCAAACGCCATCTAAAGTTATTTCAAGCAACGTTTCGATTCTAAATGGTGGTCTTTCACCAGGGTGATACTGAGAGTATCTTTACTACTCCACATTTTCCAAGATGGCTTTAGAGTCCATAATGATAAAAAATATATCTTTTTGCACCTTTCTAGACATTGACGAGTGCTCCGTAACCCCCGGTCTCTGTCGCGGGGGTCGCTGCCTCAACACACAGGGCTCCTTCAAGTGTGACTGCCCGACTGGCCACGAGTTGGCCCCCGATCGTAAGTCCTGCAAGGATATCGACGAGTGTTCGCGGACAAGCGGCATATGCTCCAATGGCGTGTGCGAGAACATGATGGGCACGTATCAGTGCGTGTGCGATGATGGATACACGCAGACGGACTTTAAGTCGCATTGCAAAGGTAATTATGCACATCCTTACAGACACCTAAATTGAAGAATCGTACTGTGGAAAAAATGTGGTGGAACGATAATTATGATTTGCTTTGTGTTATCTACATTCTTACTGTAATATCATACTTCTGCCCATTTAAATGTTTCTATAAACAGACTCGCGCATAGATGCCTTATTAAATTAAAACCAGTTTTGTGTTCGGAATGCAAAAAAATAAACGTTCGGCGGCTCCATCTCATAAGACTGGTTGAGTAGAGGTGAAATTGCCATTGATATCTGGAGAGCCGCAGACGCCCATTCAAAGAGCCGCATGCGGTAATATGTAAAACACAGTGTAAATAATATTTGATTTCTGGTGAGCATTCGAATATTGCTTCCTCGTTATCTCAAAACTTGGTATTTGAAGATGTCTGACAAATCAACTGGACAATTGACATTTTAATTGATTTATGTGTAACCTTATTTTGTCCTTTCAGATATTGATGAGTGCGATGAAAACAACGGCAACTGCGATGAGAAATGTGTGAACACTCCGGGTAGCTTCTCTTGCGCTTGCAGGTTAGAACAAAAAAACTACAAATGCGATATACTAATTTTTAAAGAAAAAATATTTTATGTAAAATGTTAGTAAGTGTCCATTTCTAAAGCACAAATCGATTTTTTTTTCAATTTTAATTATAATGTTGTGTTATTTTCAGTTCTGGTTTTGCGTTACAACTGGACGGTCACACGTGCATTGACGTTGACGAGTGCATAGAAAATCCACGAATTTGCGGCGGTGGCCGTTGCATCAACAACAGGGGCGGGCACAAATGCCAGTGTGATGAAGGCCTGGTGCCCAACGAGGATTCCACCTCTTGCCTGGGTAAGTTTCACATTAGACTTGTGATACTAGATTACATTCCAAAGAAACAAACCTTTTTTATGCAAAACAATCTTACCATGACGAAATATGCTTTCAAATTTTATAATTCAAAATAAACATGTAATTTTTTAAAAATAAATTTTTTTAATATAAACTAAAAAACTTTTAAAAATAGCTCACTTTTCATTTTTTCTAACTAAAATTGCTGAAAAAGTTAAAAAAATAAAAACACAAATATTTTATTAGGCAAATTTATTATAAACGTTATCGTCAAACTCACTTTTTTGTTGTTTCGTGTAAAAATAATTATTAAAAATTTCCAAAATTTCATAATTTTTTTTCAAATTAGATTGGTCGGAAACTTTGGATTCATAAAGGTGTAGGTTCATTTTTATTATTTTGCAGTTAAATTTTAGATTTGAATATAAAGCGTGGTGTTTTCTCTTTCTAACACAAAAAGAAAGTTTGAGAAATAGAGAGAAATGATGAAGAACCGGAGCTGGTAGAGATCATTTGTAGAGGAAGCGAAATTTCATCCTGGGAAGCAGCGGCACGATGATAATGATGAATTTTTTCGCCTTTCTTGATTCTTAAAATGAATTATTTAATATTTTAGATGTGGACGAATGCGGGCTCAAACGCGACATCTGTGGCAATGGCGACTGCGCCAACACGGTGGGCAGCTTCGTCTGTCGCTGCGAAGAGGGCTACTCCGTGAAGCCTGAGGAGAGCGCCGAGTGCACTGATGATGACGAGTGCTTCCTCGGCACGCACAACTGCAACGAGTTTGCGGACTGCATAAATCTGCCCGTAAGTCGTAAACCTCTCCTTTTTTCCCATAAATAATCTAGAGAAGTAGATACTTCAATCGGCAGATGACAACAACATAACTATTGACAGATTGACTGAAATTGCAATAATCGAAAAATAATATTTTGTTAAAAATCAAATTTTGTTAAAATTTCTCCAGTGTTCATTCTGATCTGACGTATCACATACGTTCATAAGTGTAGGGCGGTGGAGGATATTTTTGAAGTCGATTTTACATTTGAAATTGTTAAATAATGCTCAAAAAATTACAACTTTATAGTTAATATCATTTCGGGGGGCCAACTGTCGGCGGATCAACTGCCGGGTCACCCTCAATAATATAACTACGAAAACTGGATATAAGTAAAAATATGAATGATTACTTACTAACATTGTTTTTTTTTTATTTTTAAATAAGAACCTATCAGTCAACAATACTAAATTCCATGTAAATAATATGTGATTTAAAAAGCACAAGTTGAGTCACTCTGTGTCTTGCCTTTCCTCCAAGATAGTATCTTGCTGGTCTTGCCATAGTTGATGGAACAAATCAAAATTTTAAACCACAAACCACTGAAATTATTTCACTGCCTACCAATTTTGGCAGTTTGCTTTCTCTGTCGGAGCGGCATTTTTATTGTTTCTTTACATAAATGTCTCCACTTTAATTATTTATTGTCATACATATTTAATTGTAATTCTTTGTTTGTCTCACATTTTTAATTCATTTCCTTTCTAGGGCTCCTTCCAATGCAGATGTAAAGACGGTTTTACGGGAAACGGGGTGAACTGCCAGGACATCAACGAGTGCCTCACCAATAACGGTGGCTGCCACCCCAACGCCCAGTGCATCAACAACGATGGCTCCTTCCAGTGTGTCTGCGATACGGGGTTCAAGGGAAATGGGTCAGTTCTTAATCTTGTATAATCGGAATAGACAATTAATAATCTTTCATTAATGGTGAATTTTTAATATTTGTTTCGGATGTTGCAGGTATTCTTGTGTAGACATTGATGAGTGCTCCAACGACCCAAATTTATGCGAAAACGGTCACTGTCTCAACAACCCCGGCGCTTTCAGCTGCGATTGCGAGATGGGATTCATGCACCCTGATGAAACCAATGATCAGTCCTGCGTTGGTAAGTCTCGCCCTTACATCCAATATAACTAGGTACTGCATTCAGTTCACGCCATCTTCCACATCAATATGCAAGAATCCGATACTCGACGATTCAAGTAGCTTGGCGACTACAGTCATACATCTGCACGACACGACAGCCAGGCTAGGTTGGTCTGACCCACGTCATTGAGACTATAAACATGGCGTTACTTATGTCACACATTTTGAATCAATGCTAAGAACAAATTAGTTGACAAAGAATGACATGATAAGAAAATGACAACAACTGTTTGGTTGTGAGTGAATTTATGAAAGCACTCTAGTTTTGACATTTTGAGAATTCAACAATGATTGGTGGTGACACGTGTCTCATGATTCAGCCAAGGCATATATGGTCTGTGCACGACAAGTTGTTTATGCCATGAGTATACAACTAGCGTATCACTGTGGAAGAAGGTCCTTAGTTCTTGGTTCTCTATTGTTAGAAGTATGTATACTCCAATAAATTAACATTATTATTATTATTATTTTTTTTAAAGGTTGAGGCGGTTTGCAAGTAGTTCCCGTGAGCACTTAGGCCGTAGGCCCATTGTGCTATCTCCTATTTTACCTCAATCCTTTAATAACAAACCAGTCCCTTTAATAAAGTTCACCAGGGTTGTCACCGGATATGTGGCTGTCTTCTGGTTCTACTGTGTGTCTCCCCAGGTATCTGAGCCTAGTTCCCACCAGGGCAGGACATTGGCACCATAAGTGAATTGGAGTCTCTTCATCCTCTTCACATTTCCTGCATCTGTAGGTGTTTTCCACTCCCGATATCTGCATGTGTCTCCTGAGATGGCAGTGTCCCGTTAGTAGTCCTACCAGTTCCCTCAGCGAGTTTCTGTCCATATTGAGTAGTTTCCTGGTTTGTCTAGGGTTTGGTCCTTTTATGAGTACTTTGGATTGTCTCATTCCAGGTGCTCCCTCCCATTCTTTACAGTGCTGGTATTTGACCCATCTATCAATATGTAGTTTTGTGTGGCAAGCTGCTACTTCTACGGCCGGCTCGGATCCAACAAGTGGTGCTTTCGCCCCTTTCCTTGCTAGTTCGTCAGCCCGCTCGTTGCCCTCAATACCTTTATATCCTGGTACCCAGATGAAGATTATTTTATCGATGGTTCAATACAGTATTTTTTCTTTTTCAGATATAAACGAATGTCAAATGTTTAACAATCTTTGTGTCTACGGAAGATGTGAAAACGTTTTTGGAATGTTTAGATGTCAATGCAATGATGGCTACAAAATTGATGGTAAAGTGTATTTCATGATTACATATAACAATAACAATATAACAATGAACGGGGCATTGTATTAATGATTACTTGATTATTGTTTTTACAGAAAGTGGCGGCAATTGCACAGACATTGATGAATGTCTTAGTCCACAGTCTTGTCTGTACGGAACGTGTGTGAATAACCAAGGGTCATACAAATGTGAATGTCCACCTGACTACGAACTGGTTTCTGAAGGCAATGCTTGTGTTGGTAAGTTCTGAAAAATTCACAATTTTTAACCATTTCACCTCATTCCTATAGAGGTAATTATTATTTAAAAAAAAAAACAAGTAAACATGTCACACTCAATATAAGTTTTATTACAAGGCAGAACTCTTTCATTTTCTATATTGTGGGAGGCAGGTACGGATACCACCAGCCCGAGAGACATTCATGGGTTAACCAACACCTCTGTCGTTCGTCACCCCAAGTGGTTCACCACATTTGGCGACTTAGCAGGGGTGCCCAGGTTTTCAGGGTGAGATTCATCCAGGTCTTGGTGGTATGTGCGCCTGCCCACTAACTGTGTGGCGGGCCGGATTGGGAGAGGCCGGTTGAAGGAGATCCTTTTGCCTCTCCAGCTGGACTCTCTCGACCCATTGCCCTGCACGGCAGTGGGAGGAATGGATTTGTACGTTCTTCACTCCCAGATACACTGAACCTCCGATTCCTGCAATCAAACAATCGGTTAGGAGCTGATTTGACAAATGCTTCTGGTTTACAACCTGGCATTGTGCATTCAATTCCTCTTCTAGCTAAGTAAAATCTTGTGCTTTTAATGATGGTAGTACATATGTAGTAGTTTTTCAAGTGATGTCAGGCATGACCCGGTTAAGTTTGTTTTTATTTTTGTTGAATTGACAAATGCTTCTGGTTTCCACCCTGGAATTGTGCATTCAATTCATTTTCTAGCTAAGTTAAATCTTGTGCTTTTAATGATGGTAGTAGTTTTTCAAGTGTTGTCAGGCATAACCCGGTTATATTTGTCTTTATTTTTGTAAAAATAAAAATAACTATTATTTTAATCACTTGACTCGTGCGTTTCACTAAACTGTGATTAATATCATCTTTAAGAAACAAATTAATCTTTTCAATACTAAATCAGTAATTATGTGAATAGTAGACTTCACGTATGTTTTTTTTTTTGTTGTTAATAAAAATACTTTTCGCCGTGAAAATTTCAAATCATGCTTCACGTAATGTTGATTACTCCGACTTGATTGCTTGCAACAGTCACAACTCTCATGCGCTCTGGCGGAATGACAAAGTACTACCAAAGAGGGCTACCATTTTGAAAGGATTGACCGGACACGAAGCACACAAAAAATTTATTTTATTTACAGATAGACAAAATGCAAAGTTGTTGAGTCAAAACATATCCTAATAATCAATTTATCCTCTTTCAGATCGCCGCAGCTCTCGTTGTTACCTGGACTATACATTTGACCATCGTGCTGGCCGTAATCGCTGCCTTCACCCACTGTCTGATGATGTGACGCGGGCGTCTTGTTGCTGTTCCGTGGGAAGAGCGTGGGGCCCCCGTTGCCAGCTGTGTCCCCCTCCTGAGACTGATGAGTATAGGATGCTCTGCCCCGGAGGACCAGGTTATAAACCTAACGTTAACACGGTAAGATCATACTTTATCTGGCTTAAAAGTTTATCACAGTGTCAGGAAGAGATTTTATTCCAGTGAATTTGTTTTAAAAATATTTTAGACTAGTGAAGTTCAGTGAAAAATCATGAAATATTATAATTGTAGAATTTGTGAAACTGAAAGTATTTATAAAATTTTTGTCTCAGGATCATTAACAGACTATCAATAATTTACCAATTGAATGAACACCGTTACCGAATTTATTAGTCATTATTAAGATTGTGAGAGAGATCCAAGAAAATGATCACTTTTTCCTTTGGAGGAAACAGATCTGTGTACATTGTATATCTCATCTTTTGAAAGAGCTTCAGCATTATTGTGATAAGGAACATATGTTTATTGCCTTTTTTGTACCGTCCCGGTACAGTAATCGTAGATCGTCACGGTAATAATAAAGGCTCTCATTGTAAAAAAAAAAGTTTTCAGAAAATTCTATAAAAAATTTATACTTGTTAAATATCTGGATCTGTTCTTTTAATCTAAAGTTTACACTCCTCACGATTTTACCTAGATAGATAGGCAATCATTGCATTGAAGATATGAATTCATAGATGCATTTTAGCCTGGGAAATGTTTCAAACATCTCAGAAATTTTCTTTGATGAAGTTCATACTTATTGAAAATAGCTACTCATAGATCATGTTAGTCAGTTACGTTGATTACTGATATCGTATTGATTTTAACTAATGGTTGTAACATTATTCAGGTTGTTCTGGAGGACATCAATGAATGCGAGGAGCACCCCAATATCTGTGTTAACGGCCACTGCACCAACACCTTCGGCTCCTTCATGTGTTCCTGCAATGAGGGCTACAGGCTGGACGAGTCCGGCACCCAGTGCCTGGACATCAACGAGTGCGAAGAGAACTTAGAGCTGTGTGGGGCCGGCGTTTGCCACAACCAGGAAGGGACCTACGTCTGCCTGTGTCCTGATGGATACATGGCCCTGCCAAGTGGAAGTAAGTACATTTGCATTTGTGTCTGGCATGCTTGGCTCCTTCTGTGATCCTGTAACCATCTGTAAACCATCATGTCGTGAAGATTGTTTGATATTTCAATGAAACATGCCCTGAGGAACTTGGCAGCAATTGGAACCATTGGTGAATTTAGGAGCTGGATGCAATAACAGCTTATAATGAAATTTTTTTAGTTTTGAGTTAAATGTTTCAAAACTTGCAAGTTAAAAGTCACTTGTAACTTATAACTAGTGTTCAAACTTTTGCGTGTAGCTCTGTCTGCGCACTTGAAAGTGAAATAACCATACACTGAGCTTTACAAATGTTACATTATTATTATTAAAACCTGCCTATATGTACACAGGTTTGAAAAAGCAATGGGATCAAAAACAGCTTGTGCGCATTTAAGTAGTTATTGTATACAGCTCCTCAATTTGAGTCTCTTCATCCTCTTCACATTTCATACATCTATTGTTATTCCATTCCCAAAAGTTGCGTGTGTCTCCTGAAATGGCAGTGTCCCATTAATAGTCCTTCAGTTCCCTCGGTGAGTTTCTTTACATATTGAGTAGTTGCAGTATATAGTTGGGAGATAGCAAATATGTGACCCAGCAAGAAGACCTATCAGCTATCATGTTTCTTCTCTCCGACAATATGTGCCTCATCATGACCCAGTTTAACTCCTTCTACTTTTTATCTCGCCCTTCTGTGTGGAGTTGATCTAAAATATAAGAGTTAATACATAGTGGAAGACGTGTTAATTTTTGTTGTGGTGAAAAATTTGAAATATTACTTAAAATTATGTACTTTACTTGTGTGTAGTGGCCAGTTATTCAAATATTGTGAATGCCATAGCCATCCCTAGGTCCCTAGCAGTTTGGGCTATTGGGTGAACAATCATATAAATGAAAAAAAAAACTATTTTTGACATCCATTTTTTTGTTTCAGAGGAATGTATCGACATGCGTAAAGAGCAATGCTATCTGAACTATGGAAACGGACAGTGCACTACGCCCATGTCTCATGACCAGACGCAGATGTTATGTTGCTGTTCCATGGGCAAAGCATGGGGCTCCCCTTGCATCCCGTGTCCCGAATCTGGCACCCGTGAGTGTTCCATCATTTTTAACCTTACTACTTTTTACCTGATAAAAAAATAATAATAATAAAAATTTTATTCAATATTACTAAAATTTTTCATTACTATTACATTTCTATACAGTTTGTTTTAAACAAACAAGGTAAAACAGAAAAACTAAATTTTTTTAACCCTTTTTAAATTTATAATTTTGATCTTCGAATTAGTTGTCATTATATTTTGATTTTTAGCATCTAATTAAAGGCTCTTTTGATAATTACAAAAATTTCAGAACTACAAAAATATCGTCATTCCGCGGGTATAATTATTTTTCTTCAAAGCGTTAAATAATAAAAAAGTTGTACTATAAAAATGTCTTAGAATATGATGTAGAATCAAATGCTCCTTTCGGAAAGTTAATTAATTTCTGAAAACCTTTTGGTTAAAGTCAAAAATGTGCCCTTAGAGCATTGTGCTTTTTTAAATTTACATTCACTTTCCTAAGATGTTGTCATTTAAAACTTATTAAATAATATTTGTTATAATTTTCTTTATTTGTTTTTAATCAGATGAATATACCGTTCTCTGTGGCAATAAACCCGGTCAGATAATCAATCCAATGACCAATCAAACAGAAGAGATCGACGAGTGCGCGCTGATGGGCTCAATGTGCAAGCACGGAACTTGTGTCGACACCCCCGGAAGTTTTGAGTGCCACTGCAACAGAGGGTGAACTTTTTTCTTACTAACTTGTATTCTGGTCCCAGCAAAAGGTTGTACGTGATGTCATCATTCTAGTACCTTCTGTTGTCTTTTCATACAAGACTCAAAGAGGACGAACGTCGATGACATTTGTACGAGTTCTCGCTGGGAATGGTTCGATAGATGTTTACAATGTATTCAAAACTTTTGAACTGAAATAATTGAAGCTAACCTAACCTAGCCTTAGCTACTTAAAACCCAGTCTAGTAGTATAAAATATGTTTCTACTTTGAAACAGATATTATATTTTGAATGTAACAATTTTTAAATTGCGTAAATTTTCTATTTTAGATACATCTACGATATTGAATCCCACCAGTGCCGTGATGACAATGAATGCCTGAGGGTTCCAAACCCTTGTCAGGGCAATGCCCAATGTATCAACCTTCCTGGACACTTTGAATGCAGATGTCCTGATGGATATAAACTTGGATCTAGGTGAGAGAACCTTTTCATCATATTTTGTTCCCTAACCACTGGAGCGATTATGGTCGAAAAATGGACCACTTTTATTTTTCTGCGATTGATAGCGGTCCAAAATTCGACCACATTTTCCTACCATTCGTAAAACATTTATTGTAATTATTTAAAACATTTCCATGGCCAGCCATTTATTTTAAATCGAAGCTTTCGAGCAACTAGCCGAGTGATGATTTACTACTAATACTCCACACGTCTGGCCATATAAAACGCGCCCAACAACAGCGAAGGTACCAGTGTTTGTTCAACTCACCAAAGCAGTCGCCCCTATCCGCAATCAACCTTGACCCAGTGTGTAACTTCGTTAGTACTATTTAATATCGTAAGACTGTTGCGCTGACCTTGTTTGTGTGTTTACAAATTATAATTATTGTGGGAACTCATTAAAGGTTTTTTTTATCACGCAACCTCGTTGTTCTTCATTTAACCACCAGCCTACACTGAGTACCTACATTGGAATCATCACTCGGCTAGTTGCTCGAAAGCGCTGGAACTGTGCATTGCAAGCGTACAATGGTTCGTACCTTTTCTGGAATGCGTGAGAGGTAGGTCCGCGGCTCCGTTTCGATGAACTAGGTACCTACTGCTCAGTCGCGTACCGTCCATGCCAGACGGCTGACGGGAGCTCTAGTAATTTCGCTTGCATATATTTGAATACAGGCGCCGCTTCTGGAAACATCGATACGTTTCGGGGGCAATCCAAAGCGTGACGTAGCAAAGGTTGGTTGCTGCAACATTAATTAAAAGGTGTGCACCTTTATGAAACCGAAATTACAAAAAAAAAATTAGAAACTTTGGGAATTTTTTATTGATTATTTTTACATGAGACAACAAAAAAGTGATGTGACAATAACTGTAAATTAAAAAAAATAAAAAATTGTATGATTTTAAAGCATATTTTATCACCTTTCAAAAACATTTTTAGTTTTCAGAAACCTTCAGAAATATTCCATTTATTTGGATTTTATTTGCAAAGTGGAAATATTTTGACCTTCTGACAAAGTAGGCCTGAGGGCTAAGTAGGTTTTTTTTGTATCTACTATTTGTGGATAAGATATACTTATATATTTATACGAGATTACCACCACTGTCGCCACCCAAACGCGACTGCATAAGCCGAAGAACAAACTATTATAATTTATTACTTTAAAATATTTTTTCTTCATATTTATTTTTCAGCTTATGGGACTGTGTGGACATTGACGAATGTATCGAGCGTCCGGGAGTCTGCTCCAACGGTGACTGTCGAAACCTGCAAGGGTCCTTCCAGTGTATCTGCAGGCCCGGCTATTTCCTCACTCCTCAGAAGGACAACTGCCTTGACGTAGACGAGTGCCAGCGCCACCAGAACGTGTGCAAGAACGGAACCTGCGTCAATACGGCCGGAAGTTATAAGTGTCACTGTCATGATGGATTCAAACTTAGCCCCAATAATGATTGCATTGGTATGTTTAACTGAAAAATTACACATTTTTATACAAGTTGATTATCTCTGTAGGAGGTTGTAAAATTACATGACTTCAGATCTGAATGGTGTTTCTGCGTCTTTAGTGTGCTAAGACAGTGTTATGAAAAAATTAAGACAGAAAGGCAAAATCTGTCGGATATCAGAAGGTGTCAAATTTGAAAGAAAAGTGTTGTGCGTTTTCTGCGAAAGCGTTGTGCGTTTCAATTGCAATTCAATCAAATTTATGTCATTAAATAGGTACCTTAACAACAGTGCTTCTTCAATATTAATATTTTTTTAAGAACAAAAAAATATTTTTTTAAATGTGTCATTGCACTTTAAAAGAATATTTGACAGGTAAATTGGTGTTACCACTCTACAAATTTTGTAGTTCCATTTTTATATTTTTTACTCTTATTTGACAGTCAATACCTACATAATATAAGCCTAATGGGCATTTATAAATGGCTCTCCGTTTGTCGTGTTATTTTGATGTTTGAACATGATATTCAATTTGAAAATTTAACTTTTTTGAGGATTACGCTGCAAAACGCGCCATCTTCTTTGGCATTAGGGTAACTACTTTTAAGAGTTGGTGTCTTAACACGAGCGCAGTATTTAGCTTGTTAGTGCGACACGGAATATTGCATTTAAGAAAACTGTCAAAATGTGCCGTTTATGGCCGATTTAACATATGTTACACTATCGCAAAAGATACAGAATCATCCTTCTGAATGTGTTTCTTCTTTTCTGGCCTGGCCGTGCCAGCCTGTTGTTACGATAGTACATAAATAAGTAGGTAAGGACCCGGCACCACGATAATACATAGGTTTTTCTCGTGTGTTCCTTTGCGTTAGAGTGGAGCGGATATTGTAAAAACAATGGAGAGCGAAATTGGTCTCTAGAGTACCACTTTCAAGCTCACACAATTTTGATAATTCAGGGGGAGATAGATGAGAAGAGACGGATCAGTTTTTTTTATTGAAGAAGCGGTTAATTTCGCACTAGCTTATGTATTAGATTTTAAAAAATATAGTTTTGTTACATTTTGTTTTTTTTTTTTTCTTTCAGATGTGGATGAGTGCAGAGTGATGCCATTCTTGTGCCGCAATGGAAGGTGCCGTAATACTATTGGCGGATTCTTCTGTGAGTGTGCCGCCGGATATGTGCTGACTGAGGATGAACAGCATTGCAGGGATGTAGATGAATGTAGAGAGGTAAGATTTTAAGGTGAAATCTTTACTACATATGTAATTCCAAGATGATAGAATATTTTAATTAATTTTATTTAAAACATACAACAGACGGGGGTTAAAACGAAAAAAAATTACAAGAATAAATACCAACCGTCCAATGCGCCGTGCGTACAACAAAAAACAAGAGATAATAAAATTTGGGTCAAGTGAAGCCAATTGAAAACAAGAGAAATTTAGTAAATTTGGGGGGGGGCTCTCGCTAAATATGTCCAGAATCTTGTCATTACAGTGGATATTATATAATAGTTGACACATTCACACAATTGGAAGAAGGTTAAGTTGGTTCTTTGGAGAGAACTATGGAAAGTTTCGGGGTTTTTAAGTAGAAGGTGATTGATATTGATTTTGCTGATGGCGAAGATGGAAGACTTTACATAGTTATTTATAAATTTGAAAAGAAAAAGGATGTTGTTTTTGTCACAACTAATTTGAAATGTTAAATATTTTACGTGTTTCTTATAATGTAATTATTATTTTATTTTATTAATTTCTTATTTTCATCAGTAAGCAGTTTGAACAATCCGGTTCTATAGGCCTGAATTAGGGCCTGCGCTCACGGAGAAACTGAAAAAAACCACTTGTCAACTGGTTTTTCAGTTACATTGTTGACAGGTTGCCATGGTAGCGGCTCACGAACTGTCAAGTTTTGGCATGTCAGATCAGAAAAATATCGATTTTGTTAAGGAGGTTGGTTGCAATTGCTTTGAGAAAATATTTTCGGTATAATCACACTTCCAAATAATAATGAACTTACCTTACTTGCAATATACCGGCCACCAAATTTAAGTAAATTAGCTTTCATTAATGAACTTTCAACAATACTCAATAATCTTTCCTCAAATCACTGTGAAAATGTACTAATTTTCGGAGATATAAATGTTGACTTGTTAAACTGTTTAGATCCGCTAACCATTCAATATGAAAACTTATTATCTATGAACTATTTTACTAAATGTATCGATGACGTCACGCGAGAAACGGTTGTTGCAGGAAAAATAACACGCTCGTGCATTGATCACATTTTTGTAAGATTTAATAGTGGAAACAAAATTACTGATAAGCTGTCATCGTGTGTATGTGAGATTAATTTAGCCGATCACTTTGTTACGGCAATAAATATTCCATTTATCAAAAGTAATAAGAAATTAACAGCGACTAAAGTGTCAATTCTATCTCAAAAACGGATCGATACAAGCATTAGACAGTTCAATTGGAATGAATTACTTTGTGAAGAAGATTGCATTAAGCTTTACGAACAAATTAAATGTAAATTTAACGATATTTATGAAAAAAGTAAGATATTTGTAAATTTTCAGCCAAGAAAAAGACCATGGCCTATAAAACAGTGGATGACAAATGAAATATTGAATAGCATTAAAAAGAGAGATAATTTATATAAAATTTGGAAAAATTCACCAAAAAATAAGGTTTATGAAAAACAATATAAATCTTTTCGGAATATTGTAACTAAATTAATATTTAAATGTAAATCTACCTTTTTTAATGAAAAATTTAAAAATTATTTTGGAAACACAAAGAATACATGGGATGAGATTAATAAAATATTAGGACGTAGATCTAAGAGTAATTGCGATGAAGTAATCTCGAGGTACTTACTAAAAGATAAATCTGCAGAAACAATGGCGGACGACTTCGTCAACTACTTTTCGGGCAGTATAAACTCACTAGTACATAAATGTGATCTTAAAGCATCAAATGTTGAACCAATACAGCTACCACACAGTATTTATATACCACGTGCCACACTTTCAGATATTCAGAAAATTATTAAACTTCTAAAAAATTCAAAATCACCCGGAATAGATAATATCAGAATGTTTGATATTAAAAAACACATTGATATTTTAGGACCGATTTTGACACATTTAATTAACACAATATTAACACAAGCCGTAATACCAGAAGACCTTAAATGTAGCATTATAAGACCCATATACAAAAGTGGTAGACACACGGACATAGGAAATTACAGACCAATCAGTATATTGCCTGCCATAGAAAAGATACTTGAAAAATACATCTCCATAAAATTGAATAAATACCTCGAGTCTTTTTCAATAATAGATCCACAGCAATACGGCTTTCAAAAAAAGAAGAGCTCAGAACTGTTACTTCAAGATTTTTCAAATTACATAAATAACGAACTAAACCATAAAAATCATATATTAGTTTTGTTTATAGATAATTCTAAAGCATTTGATACTATCGACCCAACAAAATTACTTAAAGTTTTAGAGGCGATAGGAGTGCAGGGACGTTTTCTTAATCTTTTGAAGAACTACCTTAGTGATCGTAAAATTCAGGTAAAAATAAATGGAAAATTAAGTAAAGTGGGAACATCCTCTACTGGTGTGCCACAGGGCTCTATCCTAGGTCCAACACTATATATAGTATTTGTCTCTCTTATGAATAAAGTATTTTCTTTTGTCAAACACTATGTATATGCGGATGACACCGCACTTGTCATCGCACATAGGGATCTGCTCGCGGCCATGAATATGCTACAGCAGGATTTCATATCATTACAAAAATGGTCGCACGACTCTGGCTTAGTTATAAATGCACAAAAAACAAAACTAATGCACATAAGATCGCCTCATGCCAGATTTACAATAGCACCCTCAGTAGTATCCCATAACTTTGACTGCATACATAACAATTGTTTACAGCCCTGCGACTGTGGAAGAATTGAGCTTGTCAAAGAGTATGTCTACTTAGGGGTGACGGTGGATTGTAATATGAAATGGGATATCCATATTGCTAAGCTATGTAAGCGCCTTCGAGCGATTGTAGGCAAACTGTATAAACTTAAATATTATGTGCCTATCAAAACCATGAAATTAATCTATTTGTCCTTGGCTGAATCTAACGTTAGATATGGTATAACTTCCTGGGGGCACTCATGTAAGACAAACATCCAACATGTACAGTCAATTCAAAACGCCATGGTAAAATTACTCGTCAGCAAAGCAGTTTACGACCAGCGGCAAAATATCTCATTAATGTATAAATCCATAAATGTTTTACCTATAAGAGCTCTTTTTTGGCATAAAATCTGTATGCAACATATACTAGATAGCCCATACAAAACAAAGGTGGATCACATGTACAATACTAGGCTCACACAAAATGAAGGGATGATTGTACCTAGATTTTCTAATAAACATGGCCAGCGAACTCTTGAATACATTGTACCGCTTATATTTAATATGCTGCCATACGATTTGAAAAAATATTGCTCGGCACCTAAATTTGCGCTATTGTTAAAAAAATGGCTATTGGAATCAGATTTTCTTTATTGACTGACTCCTAGTGCACTTTAAAAATTTTTTTTTTTTTTTAGACATATTCTTATTAATAAGAATATGTTTTTAGACATATTCTTATTATTTTTATACTTATTTTTGTTTTTATTATGTATTTTATTAAATTGAAATATTTTTTTCCTGTATTGTATTATACTTAATTGTACTATGTTTCTGTCCACACTGTTCCTGCCGACAAGCTACTTGCAGTAGCTTTGCAGGTATAATGTAAACATGAAAAAAAAATCTATTTTCTGTAATAAAAAACTGTTTTTTTTTTCAGTTGCTCCGTGAGCGGAGGCCCTTAGTCTCTTTTAAACTGGTTTGATTTTAGATTTTCACGACCAAAAGTATTTTCGTTTTTTATATTGGACTCCAAATTACAGAAACAAACTCAAGAATGCTGCGAATTATGCATGCCTTTAATTATTTGAGATAGAATGGTTTTTCTAATGGTTCTATTTGAAAAAGTAAAAAATAATGAAACTGTCTTTTCCCTCAGTCTCCCGGACTTTGCCCTAACCCCGGCCGCTGTCAGAACACCATGGGCAGCCACACCTGCTCCTGTCCGCCAGGTTTCCGGCTGAACACCAACAAGAAGCTGTGCGAGGACATCGACGAGTGTGTGGAACGAGGAAACGTCTGTGAAGACGGAGAATGCACCAACATTGATGGCGGATTCACTTGCACTTGCCCCGATGGATGGATCACTAGCAGAGATGGAATGAACTGTATCGATCAGAGAAAGGAGTATTGCTATAATGATTATGACAGGTAAATTAAACCTTATATCGTTTTTATTAGGAATACTACATACTGTTTTAATAGTATTTTTGGCAGGGGGAGGGGATAAAGTAAACTGAATGCAGTAGAAAAAAGATTTGTGCAGTAAAATCATGTACAGCCATGTTACGATTATAGAAGATCTGAAAAGTGAAATGAACATGACTTGTGAACGTTTCACATAATGTTTGTTTTTGTCCAATTCAGTTTCCATATTATGGGTCGTCTTTTCCTGGATTCGGGGTGAAAAACTGACATGTTCTATTTTGGTACTGATTTTAGTATAGTTTAAGAAGGCGGACATTATTTTTCTTTCATTGTTTTACGTTATATTATGTGGAATGTTACATGTTATTAATTTTTTTTTTAAAAACATTGGTAAAAAGACTAACAATCAGTGTTGTGAGGTTGAATAGTGGAAGGACTAATCTATTTTGGTTTGTGAGGTTGAGAGGAGGCACTAACAAATTTTTGTTTGTAAGGTTGGGTAGTGGGGAGGCACTAACAAATTTTTGTTTGTAAGGTTGGGTAGTGGGGAGGCACTAACAAATTTTTGTTTGTAAGGTTGGGTATTGGGGAGGCACTAACAAATTTTTGTTTGTAAGGATGGGTAGTGGGGAGGCACTAACAAATTTTTGTTTGTAAGGTTGGGTAGTGGGGAGGCACTAACAAATTTTGGTTTGAGTGGTTGAAGAGTGGGGAGGCACTAACATGCTTTATGGAATTCTGTATTTTTAGTATTGTGTGTTGATATATACCTACATACCAACACGCCTCGTTAGCGGAAGACCAGATCAATGTGATGATATTTTATGGCAACAAAATAATTAGTCATCATAATAGTATATATCGACACCGGAAAGGAAAAATGGCTAAAATGCCATACAGCTGTGACATTAAAGATGAACCTACACAATAAGCTATTTAGTTTGTGCTTGTTTTCATCATATCAAATTTTCTAGAGTTTGTTATATGTTCTGGGAAACTTTAGAAAACTTGATTTGTTGAATACAAATACAGCACAAACAAACAATATAGCTTTTTGTGTAAGTTCATCTTTAATGTCACAGCTGTATGGCGCTTTAGATATTTTTTTTCTTTCCAGCATCAATACTATCAATAATATTTCTTTTGGCCTCTCAAACACTTGCATTTTTAACTTTTCAAATGTACACCACCAAAAGTATTACCTACGTCAAACTATAATAATAATGTGCATTAAACTATAATGCTGCATATAAACATGACAAATTTACCGCCACGAGTCGAGCCACGAATTAAGGGAAAGAAACGAAGCAACTGCAAATGGAGCGAAATACCGCTTGCGGTTGCATCCTTTGCTTATTCCTGATATTTATTAAATCAAAAAGCCGTATTGAAAACCAACACTTAGAAATCCCCATCGCTCGAGTGGATAAGAAAGTGATGCGTAGATTCTTCAGACACGTAGAGCAGTTAGATGGAAAAAGAAGTGTCAGGAAGCAAATGGAAGAAGATATTAGCAACACCCCAGAAATAGCACATTTAAGTGAATCAAATTATGTGTTGGAATAACAGAGCATGTATGAATTTGAATGAAGCAAGGAATGTATGCTGACGACTGAGTTAGGTAGGCAGAGAGCTGACTACTGATTCAAGCATCAAACTCTTGACTTGTGAAGGTTAATAAAATTATTTAATATTTTTTAATTGCATGGTTCCTTACTTCTACCATATTTTGACTAGCACATATCCCAAAGCATATTTCTTTAAAATGTAAATATTTGCAGACGACAGTGCAAAGAGCCTCGACCAAAGATATTGTCCATGCGTCACTGCTGTTGTACGCACGGCGCTGCCTGGGGAAGATATTGTCAAGTTTGCCCGCAGCATGGAACTGGTAAGTCAATCACCACAATAAGCTTCAATTACCAGATTCGTAACACAATCCACAGAACATGTATTCAATTTATATATTGTTTTTCAGATGAATTTGAGAAGCTTTGCCCGGGTGGATTTGGCCACGAGACAGTTGGAGTGGACATCAATGAATGTGCTGTGAATCCTGGTATCTGTCGAGGAGGCGGATCTTGCATCAACACGGATGGCTCTTTCCGCTGCGAATGTCCTCAGGGATACATCTTGGATGCTTCAGGTATTATTATTTTTGATAAGGAGACGGTTAGTGAAGCAAATATGTTAAGTAGGAACTTCCATAGTTTGACTGCTGGCACATTGTGCTATCTCCCACATTTTACATTATTCCCTTGACAGCAGTCTAGACTAAGTTTACCTGGATTGTGTCATTGGGTATTTTGCTAATTCGCTCGGTTCTACAATTTTCCTTTTTTTTTCAGGCACCAACTGCATTGATGACAATGAGTGCATAACAAGCCGCAATGTATGCGGAAATGGTACCTGCACAAATGTAGAGGGAGCCTTTGAATGTCAATGCAGTCCTGGATATACCCCTGGTCCTCTTCAGGTACTCCCTACTTCTATCAATTTCTCTTAAATTTTTGGTTATTAGAAAATAATTATGGAGTTTTACCTTCCACTAAAACTCTTATTATTTTGCCTTCCTCATCCAGAACATATTTATATATGTGAGAGACGACACGTCGATTCTTGTCCTTGTGGTTTAATTTGACTTCCTTTTTCCTTGTTTTGGCAACCCTGGGATGGCATCATCTATTCATTCTGCGATTGGTTGTTTAACTTTTTGGTTATTAGAAAATAATATGTATTATCATATTTTTATGTTATTTGCAGACTTGTGAAGACATCAACGAGTGCAGAGAGATGGGCAACCATTGCGCATTCCGTTGCCATAATGTTCCTGGCTCCTTCAGGTGCACATGTCCCTACGGTTATGCCCTTGCCCCTGACGGTATTCATTGCCAGGGTAAGTCAACTATTTCACTGCGAAATATTATTTTTTTGCCTAAAATTTTATTCAATAAAATTAAATTGTAATATCTCCACTGTTCTCTCCAGAGATTTTCGTTATTTGTAAGTTCTGGGACCAGTATTCTTCACTACTACTAGGAGGCTTATTGAAAGACTTGGGTTCTTTAAATCACATCGGCTGTTCTTATTGACGTTTATAATTATACTTCGAAGGACTAACATCCTCCGTGGCTGAAAGCTAGGTTTTGTCTGTGGAGAACTAGAATTATAATGACTCTACCTTCGGTTATCTTCGGCACAACTTGAAAACGAGACCATGTGACCCGAAGAGCCCATAGATAACTAAAGTAAGGTGAAAACTAATCTTATACTAATATGATACATTATAGTAATCATGCTATTTCCGAATGCAATTCAAAGAAAGAACGACGTCTTATTATTTGACTCAAAAATGAAAGTTTTGATTTTGGTTGGTTTATATAATTAACTCTTAGCTTGCTATTATAAAGATTTTGTATTCATTTGTTTTTATTTTTGGCAGATGTGAACGAGTGCAATACACCAGCCAACAACTGCAAATACCAATGCAAGAATCTCGTAGGCTCTTTCATGTGCATATGTCCTGAAGGCTTTACACAGGTAATCAGCATTTTTCCACTTATTTAACTCATTTTGCTAAAAGAAGGAGTAAATGCAAATAATATTGTAATATCCTAAGTCACTATTGCGTTATACACTCCACTCACGGGATATGTATTTACATGGTTTGCCAGAGCAATTAAAGCATAGCTTGCTATCTGCTGGAACATTAACATTACAGTGTGTAAAATGAACATTAACATATCAACATTATATTAACGTTCACCATGTAATTATTATGTTAACCACTGGAGCGATTATGGTCGAAAAATGAAGCACTTTTATTTTTCTGCGATTGATAGCAGTCCAAAATTGGGCCACATTTTCCTACCATTCGTAAAACATTTATTATAATTATTTAAAACATTTTCATGGCCAGCCATTTATTTTAAAACAAAGCCATTGAAATGCTTTATCTATTATGACCATAGATGTTGCAAATCCAAACTTCGTAGCTATTTTAGAACAATGTTAAAAATAAATTTTTAAAATATTTTTTTCACGCAGAATTTCTGATGCTGATTACGGTTAAAATTAAGTCCTTTTTTCCAAAGATATGCACCTTTCATTATCAAGTATACCACAAACAACACACAGAAATCGAAAATATTCTATGTTGACTCGAATAAGTATCTCTCACGGAGTTTCAAAGTAACAAACACGCAGGATTTGCGCGGTTATAAACTTTACGATTTTTTTATATTTTTTTTTATAAATCCTGCAAATATGAGACAAATGGTAAAATACAGGTTTATTCATTGGCAATATACCACCATAATAAGTTTTTATGTCTCCATTTTTTTATGTCTCCATTTTTTTAATGTTGAAAAATTTAAATGTGATCTTCTGGGAATCTCTAGCAAAATCGAAGCAAATTTATTTGTTTTGCATGGTCGCTAAAAAAACAAACAGTTATGTTACTGTTTGTTTTTTTAATATAATTAATTAAAACAGTATGAGGTGTTCTCGGACATTTATCAATCAGATGTTTGTGATTATGTGAGAATATAGTAGAACCGTTTATAACAGATTGCTATCTACCCATTTAATAAGCACAATTTATTTCCAGGTTGGCATCACTGACGAGTGCCAGGACGTGAACGAGTGTGGACTAGACAGTGATCTCTGCCGGGATGGTATCTGCATCAACACTGAAGGCGGCTACACTTGCGAGTGCGGCAACGGATTCGAAATGAGCTACGATGGAAAATCTTGCATTGGTAAGGCACGGTTGCTTGAATCCTCGTCATATTTGACATGGTCAACAAATTGGTCGTCAACTTTAAACATTTTAACAAACGGTTTTCCAGCAATTCTCAACCAGTCAATTAGATTAATATTTGTCAAAATATCTTTAAAATAAATAAAATAGTTATAAAGTCCCAATAAGCTGTTACATTTGAGTTAAAATGGACTATAATTTACAATATTTAGAAATTGACCCCTTGGAATGACAAGGTTCCATCTGACAATAGCAATGTCAATAAGAGACTCTAGAGAAAGCTACATTGCCGTGTCAGAAGAAACCTTCTTTTTCCAAAGGGGTTAAAACGTCAATATTGTTTACCCTTATTATACGTCTACCTTATTTTTTCTGTAGACCGTCGTCTGGGAGTGTGCTACCGTCATCTATCGGCCGGGCGCTGTGTGCTCCCCTCCCTGGCTTCTGGGGGCCAGGCGCCTTCCACACGGGCGTCCTGCTGCTGCTCCACTGGAGAGGCCTGGGGCCCCCGCTGCGAGCGCTGCCCCTCACAGGACTCCCAGCAATACAGAGAGATGTGTCTCAGCCAAGGATTGACTATCGACGGACTTGGTAAGTGGACTGCATTATGATGCTGTGTATTAAATATCTGCTTTATTTGATGTATCTTTGATGCAATCTTTTAAATATCTCCTTTTACGGTTTCGTGAACTTTCACTTACCTGTGAAATGATATTCCAACTGTTTTTTGTTACGAAACATTTCACTTTGTTTGCTGAACATTTACGCGGCATCTTGACTGTTTATTTGATAAATTTCACGGTCATGGCTTCTGTGTTGAGTAACTTTGATTGTTGACAATATCTTAATAAATGTTTTACTCGGTGTCCAAAAAATCTACACCACACATGAAGACAATTTAAAAGAATTTTTATATGAGTTTTTTATTTGAGTTTGTATTTTCAAGTAAATCGAATCCGAACTTGGAATATTTTAGGTAATATTTGAAAAAATCATTCATTTCACGCTTATACTATGAATTACCTGATACTGTATACACACAAGGAATCTGAAGACGACACTTGGGATTTAATTTTTCTCTCCATTCCAGACATCGATGAATGTCAAATGATGCCGGATATCTGCCTCAACGGGCGCTGCATAAACACCATGGGCTCCTACCGCTGCGCATGCAACCGCGGATTCAAGGTGGATGCCACCGGCACGCATTGCCGCGACATAAACGAGTGCTCCCTTCGGCCTTCCCCCTGCAAGTTCTCCTGCCAGAACACCGAGGGATCGTACATTTGCTCTTGCCCGCCAGGATTTGAACTTAATGCAGGTAGGAGATTTATGGTCCCACGACAAAGCAGAACATTCAAGAAAAGAGAAAAAAAAATTTTGCTTGACCTAACCTATTATTTAATTGTGGTCTGTTTTAATGTGGTTACCGAGATAGTAATGAAAGCCGACCATAAACTTGTGTTCTAATTTAAATTTAGTTTCATCGAAACAATTGCTAACTCTTTTTAAAACAATAATTTTATTTCATGCGTCGATAAGTTGTGGAAGAACCATTTCTTTGTCAACAAATGTTAACATTTTTTTTCATTTAAAATAATAATTATTAGGGGTAGGCAGAGAGGATTGACCGCCAAACATCTCGGTTTTGGCACACGCTCCTGGCTTTATTCACATTCATACATCATCAATTTCAAAATTTAATGCTAATGCACAGACATGTGTAAATAATACTTGATTTACGGTGAGCGTTGATTGCTTTCCTCATTATCTCAAAACTTGGTATTTGAAGATGTCTGACTATTTATTGGACATACCGGATCGACATACCCTTCTGTTATTCCATTTCTTCACATGGCCTGACTCAAGTATTTGGTAATATAATAGTGCCGTGTCTTCCTCGGGCATCCCCGATTTCTTGTACTGTTCATATTTGCGTCACATATTCTCCTTATAGTCCTTTTTTCATTCAAGAGAAAAGAACAAATTGGGCATAGATGTTCAATTTTTTTTATAAGAAAAACTCTCTTTTTATAACTTTTGAAGGTTATTCCCTTCAACGTAATATATCATTCTTCTTCAATGATATATTGTGCATAAATGGTTTACTTTATAACTGTTTTACCAACAGATGGTGCATCATGCAGTGATATTGACGAATGTTCCCTCAACACACATACCTGCCACCAGGAGTGTACCAACACCGATGGATCTTACGAATGTGGCTGTAGACCTGGATACAAACAGCATGGCGATACTTGTGTCGGTAAGCTTACAAACATCTCTCATCATTATTTATGAATAATATTAATCTCTTAATAAATTATCAAATTAGATATTATCAATATTTGTTTTCTTCAGATGTGAATGAGTGCGCTGCCGATGTGGGACTCTGCCCCACCCCTGGTAAATGCATCAACACGCTTGGCAGCTACAAGTGTGTCTGTCCCAGAGGCTTCCGAGTGGATTCTACAGGAACGTACTGCACCGACCAAGATGAGTGCTTAGACGACACCAAATGCGATGCCAACTGCCAGAATCTTGTAGGCGGATATCGATGCGGATGTCCAGATGGTAAATATGAATTGTTTTCCTCAGGGTTGTTAATTTTTCATCAGGCACGCTCAGGTGGAGTTAATGTAAAAAAAAATTTAAAAAAAAAAAAAAAAAGGAGATTTGGTGATGACTTTTTACGAGTTTAACAGAGATTACGACTTTTTACGACTTTAACAGAGATTTTTGGTTGTTTATTTTAGGTTATGTTCCACATCCGTCCCAGAAGAAGTGCGTAGATGACAACGAGTGCTCGTCAAACCCCTGCGATGGGATGGGTCATTGCTTCAATGTTCAAGGTTCTTACCGCTGTGGATGTCCCGATGGCTATCAGTTTGATAATATGCACCAAGTTTGCTTGCAAGTAAGAGTATGTACAAGGTTTTTTTTAAGATTTCATTATTGTTGCTTTTGTGGCTTTCTGGTATTTTTTGTACATATTTTTGTCTTAATCTTACCCAATGCTGTAATTCAATCAACATCAATGATGGCCTATGTTATGATGTAATTAAGATCCTTTATTTTGGGTCCTGAGGTTGCAGGTTTATTCCTTTCGACCTTTGAAACAATGGAATGTTTGCTTTTTAAGTTAATAACTTATTATTGTGAAATGTTGTGGACATAATGTGAATTCAACATATCAGCTAAGACGTCCACCGTGCACCTTAATTTTGTATTACAATAACATGCTATCAGCTATAGAACCATCCCATCTAAAATTATGATCAAATTTAAGATACAGACAAAATATAATTAAATAAATAAAACCGATGCGAAAGAGAAATAGAAAGTGAAAAAGAAATTTGATCATCCAGTTGATTAGTCAGACATTTTACCGTTTTTGAATTGGCATTTCTTTTGGGTCCCATCCAGGCGTCGCAAGTTCGATTCCTCGGTTGGCTCAGGCTAACAATCCTCCAAGACAACACAAGCAAGATTTTCCGCTTGATTTTCCACTGTGATGATAATAGGAGATTTTTAAATATTGTCAGGTTATTCGTAACCCGGGAATATTTGTCTTTCTTTGAGTTAAGTATGCAGTTAAATGTAAAAGTGTACATTTTGTCTGGTACAATACTCAAATACCATCAAATAAATTATAATTCTGAAAAACTTGTAGGGAAATAAACAAAAAATTGATGTTTTCTGGGTTACTAGAAGGAAATTTCAAAATATCGTACTCGTTCGCAGTATTATTTTATAGCGTATTTAAAATGTAAAACACAACATATGTAAAAAATATTAGATTTATGGCTTACATTATATAATATAATTATATTGCTTTCCTCACTACCTCAAAACTTAGTACTTGGAGATGACTGATCAACTGGACAGTCGGCGGGATAATTTCCACCCGCCGTCCCGACGATTGGGGACTTTGTTTTTTTCGTGTATCTGAATGAAGTAAAGACATTTATTCTTGAATTTGTTTAGTTTTTTTTAGTTAGAATCAGAATTTCAACAGATGTCAATAGAATAAAGAACAAGTCACATTTTATAAACGGGTTGAGTACCATTTGACCTACACATTCTGAAATTTTTTTATACAAATCTTGGGTGCCTCTTGATTACACACATATGCGTTAGTCACACCATGGGCTTTATTTTCAAAATCACGTATATATGCGTCAGCCGCGGGTAAAATGCTAAGGGATAATATGCTTTCATTTTCTCACTATATTAATGAATGCATTATTTTAAATAACTTAAATGACAGGACTTTTATGATCTCATCTTACTGGTTATTTCTAGGTTAGCTCGGGTTGTCAGAGCAGTCCGTGCTTCTTCGGCTGCACTTCAGTTGGAAACAGCGGCTTCCAGTGCGGATGCCCTCAAGGATATCACGTTGTCGGTGAGAATATTTTATTATTGTTTTTTATTCAATTTAAAGGTAATACATTATTAAACTTGCTTCGAGATGTTCATATTATATGTAGTTTTTATTAACCCCACAGGCTAATTTGTTCGCTTTTCGGAACAACTCATATAAGTCTCATAGAAATCAATGTGTCTCCCTTAGTATTGCGGTTAGAAATATGATCTAAACGGTGATAGAAACAGAAAACACTACGCTTTATATTCAAATCTAAAAATTAACCACAAAAATTTAAAATGTATGCCTTTATGAAACCAAAGTTTCCGACTGCAACTTGAAAAAAAATTGTTGAAAAAAAACTTCGGGAATTTTTTATTGATTATTTTTAAATGACAAAAAAGTGAGGTGAAAATAACTTTTATAATATACTTGCCTTATAAAATATGTACTTATGTGTTTTTTTTTTATTATCAGTAAATCTAGTTAAAACATAAGGTTAGCCATTTTTAAAACTTTTTTATGTTTGCATTAAAATTTGTTGTTTGCATTATATGTTTTTTTTTGGATTATAAAATTGACAAGCATATTTAATCGCCTCTTGGTTTTCGGATTCGTTCAGAAATATTCCATTTACTTGAATTTTATTGTAAAGCACAAATATTTTGTGCTTCTGACAAAATAGGCCCGAGGCCTGAGGATTTTATAGACAGACACTTAGTTTTAACCACTTTTATTGTTTAAAAACCAACATGATTAGTAAGCAATGCCTACTTCTTCAGGGTTTACATAAAAAACCAAGCTTTTCACTTTCTTAGGTTAGGTTATTTAAGTAACATTCGATAAGATTACTGTGATATTTTAATTTATTTGTACTTTAGGACAAGGACACTGCCTATCCACAATTGATGGAGGATATGGAATGGATGACATTGGAAATGTACCAATTTATCCTATCCAGGAGGAGCGAAAAGACCAAAAGATCATATCAACCGAAGGGTGCTTCTCTTGCAAGGTACCTAGATATTACTTATAAAGAAACCAGGCAGCGTTTTGTCCATACAAGCGTATTCCTCAATTTCCTCTCTGGATTTTGACACTACTGCAATTATTTTTTAATGTAATATGGATATCGACCACTAGATTGTCGGTATGTTTGCTTTTTTTTATAAACCACTTCTTGTAGGAGTTAGAACCCTCCAAAAATCGTTAAATCGTTTGGTTTGAACGCCGTCAACAGACGTTCAGTATACAAACTATACCGTGTATTTTTTTAAAAACAAAAAGTGTAGACGTAGAGTATTTTCTTCTAATACAGTTAGTAAAAGAAATATTAAAAATTGGTCCAGTTTTGGAGGAGAAAAATTGGGAATACAAAACCTCGATTTTGATGATTTTATTTAGGTATTATCAGCCTGAGTCTCTTTCAGTATTTGGGGGAGTAAGAGCGACAGTGGCAACAACAGTTTGGTAAAATACCCATTGTTCAAAATTTTCAGTGACCAGTTTCCTTTTAATCTCTCAATACTTTCTCTCTAAGGTATGTGAAAAAATATCCAAATTCAGCTTCACTAGGTGATTCAGAGCTGATGATTGGGTAGCTTGTCGAGGGTCTCAGTCCGGAGTCAGTGGGAATTTTGGCTCCACAATATATGATTAAGCTGTGAGACAATATTTGAAAATTATTGTTCAATTTTAATATGTGATCATTTACTCTGCTTATTGCTTTTGTTTCGGCTTCGCCCAGTTAGTGTTGGTGACCATTTTATAAATCCAACTGAAACTGGTTCCAAAAATAGCCCGTTTCTCGGATCCACTGTCGTCCAGTGATAGCTAGTCACCGGGACAAAGTAACCAAGACAGGCAATAACATCATATTTAATATATAGTCGCTTGATACTATTATTCACAACTGAGTATAACCGTCAATCTTTCCATAACTGTAGAGATAGTACAAATTCACAAATTCGTAGCACTTATACCTGCCTAGGGCACATCTCCATGCAACCTGCTTAATGGAAGTGGCGACATCTTTTGACAAATTCTTGAATTCGAAGCCGAATAGCAACGGTAGCTTGTATTGAACATTCACATACACAGATGTTTTGGAGGCGCGGCGTGTACGGTGTGGCGTTAGACATGCACGGGTTGAAGCCGGGTTCTGAAATTCAACTTCGCAGATGCTCTTGTATTAATACTGTTCTAATATTTATCCATATGTCGAATAACACGAAAGATTTTTAATCTTCATGGTAGTTCCACTAAAAAAGTGAATTTATTTTGAAGGTTATGTAATTTACTCACCAGGTGAATGGCCGTCACAGGAGAGATATGAAACATCGTCACCGCAACTCCACTACACCCGCAGATATATCTTCGGACATCATGGAGCTGCTTGAAGAGGAACACAAGTTGTCCAACAGTTCTGACAGTTCCGACGCCAGCCAGAACTATCCTCCCTTCATCAGGAGGGCCCTTAGAAAACGAGGAGTTACCAATGAACACGTTGAAGGAGAGAGTACAGAAGGAAAAGGAAGAAGAAGGGTTGCCAAGAGAGGTGTGTACATGTTTTAATCTTTTCGCTCCATTCGTACAACATATATAATATCAGGCATATCCTTTTTTGACAGGTGAGTCCCAGTGAGATATCATTATCTCTTCTTGTAACAAAAAAAGGAAGATATTAAAACATCTATTTTAATTAATATTTAGATCCCAATGGAAGGCTGAGAAGAAAGAGGAATGGAAAGAAGAAGCAGAGAGACTTGGAGCAGGAACATGTGGTGGTGAAGGTGGACGTCACGCAAACCAAGCACAGAAGCGAGATTATCAAAATACGGCCCTCTGTCAAGGTAAAACTATTCCCAATATGGAAACTGAAAAACATTAAACTACCATTAATTTCATTCTGGAAAGTCACCTACAAGTTACCTAGCTAGAATATTTCACGCTTTTCCCAATTTTTTTTTTTTGCATTACATTTTTTTACATTATTTCACACTAAGATGACATAGGCTCCATACAGGAGGTCGTTTTCCTTAGGGCCTGCTGTATGAAGCCTATGCCTTCTTTGTGTTGGTCTTTTTAGGGAAAGAAAGGAGGGGTAGTTCCGGGAAGGAAAACGCAATGAGGAGTGGGTAGGAAACTGGGGGTCAATGGGTCCAGGAGTGACGGACGTATCAATCCATGCCTCTCACTGCAATGCAAGGCGATGGGTTGAGAAAGTCCGGCTGGAGAAGTCTAAGTAGACCCGCCACGTAGTAGGAAGGCAAACGCATGCTTACAAACCTCACTCCGTGAACCTGGGCACACTACTAAGTCACAATAACATAGTGAACCACTTGGGGTGACCTATGGCAGGGATGTTGGTTATCATTGTGAGCAAAAAATATTACTTGTGCAATGTTGGAGGACTTAGCTAGAATTGGAGTTGAATCTACGATGCCTGGGTGGGAAGCCAAAGCATTTGTCCATTTATCTACTAACTGGTCAAATAAAATGATAATTTAATTAATCTTGCACTCGGTAATCACGCAAATGCTCTCTCAACAAAGTTATTTGGTCAAAAGGTTAACTATAATATTGTATAACTGATCATCTACACTATAATCTTGTAGTGTACTCCTACCGATGAAAGCATGCAATTGGTGAATTCAAGAACATCTAGACCCCTAGCACTGTCGATTGATAAGAATCGTATCGATAACTTCTCATCATATCCTAGGACAACTGCAGACCGCTAAAGTACAAAAAAATTTTGTCGCCTCAGTTCTTATTTGTCCAATAGACCATTAAATTTTTGTTCAATCTCTACTTTAAAATTAAAAATAAAGTATAAAAAGTGATAGTTAATCACTTAACTAATAATTAGTTAAACTGATGAATTTACAGAAATAGCTTTATCTTAAACACCTATCGTAATGTTTCATTGAAATAAAGAAAGAAAACCTTCTCCTCCTGTAAAATTTTCTAATGGTCTCTTGGACAAATACGAACTAAGGCGACGAGTTGATGTCGAAAATATTATGAACCCTTAGTCATTGTGAACTGTTGTTTATTCATTGGAGATCTGCAGTCATGCTAGGGATCAATGAGAAGTTGCCGAAAATTATCGATACAATCCTCATCGATCGACTGTACTAGGGTCCTGAGAAATGTCTATGTATATTTCTATATTTTGAGTTATTTTTTTCATTTCAAACAAACTACTACAGTTCCTGATTTTAACTCTGGGTTGCTAAATTAAATGTGTTCATTGCTGTAAATGTGATGATTTTTTCTTGACTAAATAACGACGACCTAACTTAAATGAAACCATTATTTATTTATTGTATTTACGCATAATATTTCTATATATTATACACAAGTTCCTATTTTGAGCGAACCTATTACCTGGCGGCAATTTCGAGATAGTGAAACCCTTCTGCTTCCTTCGTGAAACCGATTAGGAATCGTGGACAATTTCATTTATGAAAGATTCCGAGTTTCGTACCGTTTAATAAACTCATTAGCCTGGGCTTTATTTATTATATCCCTGTTTTATTTACTACTTAAAACAAGGTCATACTAAAATTGTGGTTATTTATTTTTGCCGTGTTGCGCTTCTTCCTTCTTTAGCTAACGTTTCGGACAATGATTGTACATGGAAATCAAAAAATATAAATTGCTTCTCATTTCCAGAACACTGACATTGTCTACCGCATCACCAAGGGTAACGAGCTGAAGAAGTTCGGTCTGGTCAAGAGGCACGGCGTCTGGTCCCTGCACTTCCGAAAGCGATTGAAGAGTCCGGAGAACTTCCTCCTGGAAATCGAGGGCAGGATCCCCCGCCTGCAAGTCACCAACGGAACCTACGAGAAGCCCCTCAAGCTGTTCATCAACCTCGAGGTCACGCAGCTTCCCTTATAGGCCCAGTAAGGAAATAGCTTGTTATTAATTAGTGAGAGTAGAGTTTTAATATTCCCATTCATACAACTTAAAAAAAAATGTATGTTGTTAACCTTAGGCGATCCATGAAATTTCAATAATACACAAACATTGTGTCAAAACGCGCCACATGATGGTGATGAAAAGACCAGCTAGTAAAGATTAATTTATTGTTTAGTCTAATGAAATTCATACCAGTTTTTTCCTCTAAAAGTGCAGTACAAATTGACAAATTTTGCAGGTGGTTAAAGAGGAAATAAGAAACAACAAACCATTTTACATTAGCAATCCCAATATTTACAGTAGCGACGTGGATGTAAGTGCAAGTGCACAGTTATAGATATGCTCACATCAAAATAGTTTTCTTTGTAGCTGGTGGCATCTCTAATTAGATTTTGTGAATACAAAATCTAAGGATTTTAACACACATATACTCGCGCCAAACGGTATCGCACATACACTCGCGCACGGTATCTCAGACCGAGATTTGATCTCGTGTGTATTATTTTAATTACATACTTTTAGCATTATTAATATTTATTATATAGAAGGGGTAAAATAGAATTTTAAAAAAAAAACACAGAAAAATATTACAATTTTTTCTTCATTTGGTAGAAATAGACTTTTTACTCAGTCTCTCAAAAAAGAATGTAATTTTTTTGTACTCCAACTTTAATAACAAAAATAAACTTTTTCATTTGTCAATTATAAAAAAACTCAAAAATCTAATAAATGAAAATATCAAGAATAATAAAATATTATAAAAATAAGAAACAGTCATTATTAGGGTTGTTTGTGTAGTATTTGCTACTTAACTAAAATAGTACTACTTATACTCGCATCAAGTAATAAAGTGTCACACATCCACTCAGCACCAACGCCCGCGCCATACTAAACAATGCCTAACAACAAATTAAGAAGCTACTAAAAACTGCGAAGTCCCAGTGTTTTTAATTTTTGAGAAAACAACGAATTATTGATTTGTCGGTCTGAGAGACCAACGCGCAAGTTGTATACAAAGGTTAAAAATAATTTTTTTATTCATTACTTCCTCCTTTGGCCACCCGAAAAATTAATCTCAATTCTATTTCCGTGTTATTTTTCACATTACCTATTGTGTAGTGGTGCTTTTTTTCAATCCTTTGTCCGCAATCGTATGAACAGCTGATGTTGCAAGAAATCAGCATTGATACGCGACTGTATCGATTTTGTTGCTGATAATATTGAAAACTTGAGCCATCTAACGCTGCCAAAAGTTTAAAGATTATTTTATAATTTAATTTCAGGTAAAAAAAGTATGGTCCGAGTTATGATGGGAATATTTGAATATTACGAAACATCTCAAGTCTGTGAATTAGTTATTGTTCAGAAATTCGGATCTGTCTTGTGCCATTGCTATGTTTCTATGTTATCCAATACGCTGGCTTTAAGATAATATCAAACTGCCTATGAAATAATTTTATATGATAAGTTTTCATGAAATAATCCTACATATAAAAAAAATGTATGCACGTAAATCTGTATGCGTATATAACCCTTTATAGCCATACTTTTATTTATTTTAATTATCAAATAATAGGAATGTATGTTTGTCTTTGCATTTCAAAATCTGAGATTTTACGAGTGCCTGCCTACCAAATTTGATTCTTATGTTTTGAAGTAGCTGGTTAGGTTATGTTTTGGTAGACTTTTCAGAGATGAACGCAATCTCAGATTGAATCGGAACGATATAGTTTTGAGATAATATTCACGAAATAACGGCAACTAATTTAAAACATAGGCTAAGTTTAGTTAAATTATGTTTAGAGTTATCTTAAATATTTCAGTATTTCTACGCATTTCACTTACCAACCTTACAATTAATATTTTAAATTTTCAACTCATCAATATGTAGATCTTTCCAGTTTAAAACTTATATTAAGTTGTAGTTTCTTTAATCAATCAATTACCAACTCTATGATTAATATTTTAAAAATTCATTAGATATTTCAAGTTTAAATCTTATATTAAGTTGTAATTTATTTAATCACTATAAAGTTACGTTATTTAACCAGAAATTTACCAAAAGTATGTAAATCGAATGCTTAACAATTACTCGCTTTTACAACATATTATTTTAAATAATTATTGTGATAAGCACATTCATAGCGAAGGTCCCAAAGAACAAGGTCGGATGTGCCATTTTTTAGTTTTGCACTAGAGCTGTTTAAAGTATTGTTTTGGCATTTTTACAAGATCAAGAAATATACTGTTCTTTTGGCATTTGGCATTTCATTTTAAATTCCGAAAATACATACTTTTAAATCATCAAAAGGACGCCCACAAAGCAATTTTCAATTTTTAGCGTATCCGACATTCTTCTTTGGGACCATCGATATTATATAATAATAATTGAAGGCATGGGTGGAATAAGAAAGTATGTTATATTCTGTCTTTTAATACAATGACTTGTTGTGTTCGACAATTCTTTCTGTATTGTAATTGATGTAAAAAGTTTCCAAAACTATTTACATATTGTCATATTAATTCTAAGTTAGCCTCTCAGAAACTGAGCGTACTGTACAGGGCCCGCAGATACTTTAATAGTACACAACTGCTAACCCTGTACAAATCGCAAGTGCGCCCCACGGTTGAATTTGGCAGCCACCTCTGGTCTGGAGTCCCAAAATACCTGAAAAAAACCCTCAACTCTGTGCAGAAACGGGCGGTCCGTTTGATAGATTCTCCTAACTTAACAAATGGACTGCAATCTTTAGAGCACAGGCGTCAGGTGGGAATGCTGTCCTTGTTCTACCGGTATTACAATGGAAGATGCTCCGAGGAACTAGCGTCACTGATCCCCTCGGCACCGGTGCATAGTCGGGAAACACGCCAAACACGCGCTCAACATTTGTACACGGTTGACATTAGTCACATGAGAACGGGTCGTTTCTACGACTCGTTCTTGAGTTCAACAGCCTGGCTGTGGAACGATTTGCCGGCTTCTGTGTTTCCTCCCTCCTACAATATGGGTCTCTTCAAGACCCATGTTCACTCCTTCCTCTCCTCAACAGCACCCTCCACACAGCATCTTCAAAGATGACATAGGCTGTGTGGAGTTAACATAAAAAAAAAAAAAAAACAAAATGTATGATAGATTAACCATATTTAAATCTGATGTAACAAAAACTTTCATAAAAATGAAAAAAAGAAACCTGCAAGGAATTGAGATACATAGTACTACTAATGAAACGAGTAAAGGAAAACCTTCTAATTGTCGTGCACAAGTTTTTGAGTTTGATTGTCAGAATGGCAGCAAATTGGAGTCGGAAGATGAAAAATACGATTAAGTCTTTTTAAAATTGTTTGTTACTCATTGATTCTATTTTATAACAATAATTTTTCTAGGTACATTTTCTTAACCCTTATTCAAGCAAGAGCGGGTAAAACCTTCATGCCTTTGAATATAAATAAAGAAGAGCGGAATAGTATTTTTTTACTTACGCTGATATTACACCCTTGTCTTCGATTAACAAAAATACTTCAATGCCATTTTGCTTCCTTTAAAAAGAATTTGGAAGCTATTTAACCACCGTTAATATTTAAGAACTTTTAAATAAATTTTGAAAATTTATCATAAGTTTGTTGTAGATTTGATAATTTAGAGGCCATAATAATTTTATTTCTATGTGATTATTTTACATACTACTTTAGCATTAGTCCTGCTGTTTTTTTAATTGATTTTATTGGAATACTTATCTGAATATGTAAAGGTTATTTTTTTTTTAATATTGTCGACAAATAAACAATTCCACTAAATTGCTAAAGACAGCATTGAGGGAGTGCCAAAAAATAGTATTTTACCTAATGTAATATTAAGAAACATCTTTCAATACTATTTATTATTTGTGTTGGTTTTTGTGCATAAAATCGCTGCACCAAAAATAACTCAATTTTTTGCGAAGATATTTATCTTATAATAAATAAATTTGGTTAATTTAATGTCAACAGATGTCTCTGTAGTTCCATTTAATTTTAAATAATAATAGATTCCTGTTTTACCATAGCAACCATTTTCCTATAAACAGTAGAGCCATTTCTGTAGATTCCTGTTTTATCATCTCCACCATTTCTCTTTTGTTTTTCAAGACTAAATTTTCTCTCTTCAAATTTGCAAACTCATGGAATAGCTTGTGACCGAAGCTGCTGTTTCTATTATTATAAAAGGAAGGAATTGAAAAACATATGTGATTGACACACCAAAACAGTGCCCTTTAGCATGGCAAGAAAGTTCAGACATGTGATAGAGACGGGACCGAGGGAAATCTCTCCATTAAGGCATGCTATATTTGGAAATGCTGGGTGGCGAATCTTTTTGAAGAAATGTATATTGTTTATTTGTCGGTGATAAATTTGATGATACTGCCATAATTTAGAATATTGTTTTCAGATAATTGCATAATTTTATTATTTATTAGACTTATGAATGCGTGCATACGAATATACTTATATGAAAGCTTTATGTTGCTATTTCTAGATGACAGAAGTGTCAAACACTGCCATTATAAAATTATATGGATAATTTATATTGTCTATCAAAATTTCAGCATTGCCTTTTAGTGAATAATGTATTATGTTTAATAATAGTTAGACTAGCATAAGAAATACATAAGTTGTACAAAGTTAGGAATCTTGTGTTCCACCTGTATTGATACAAATTGATTAATAAAAGAAAGTATTTTAAAACAAGTGTTTTTATTTTCTGAAGTATTTTTTTGTACCTATTCACCATATTCAAGATATAAATTTCATCATGGTCTCCCTCTCACGGCAATGACCCAAACTTCAGAATCCGAAAACATTTTTATTAGGTGACATAGTGCCATCTCGTTTATTGTATGGCGCGTAAACAGACAGAAATATGATATTGGGACATTTCGTAAATTGAGCCAGCCAATCAGTGTGTGGAAAAGAAAGCTTCCATTTAAGAAGTTAGATGTCACTACTTGCCGCTGCCGGCTATCTCACGGTGGATTTCAAATACATTAGAATGATACTCGTTGTTTTGGTTTGCATAATATTATGTTTTACTATCATTTTATAAATTTGGGAGGTCTTTGACCAATTGACCTGAGGGCAGGACCGCCACTGGTGGAGGTTATTGGAGAAAGGAAAGAGAGGAGGTTAAAGGGTAAGATTAATGGGTAGGAATCTGTTGTCAGCATGTCCAGGAGTGACGGACTTGTGAACCTATCCCTCCCACTGCAGTGCAAGGCAATGTTACGAGAGAGTCCTGCTGGAGATGTCAAATGGTCTCCCTCAATCAGTCTCCCGATCCGACCAGCCACGCAGTTGGTGGGCAGACGCATCTGCCACCGAAATCCAGACAAACCTTACCCAATGAATCCAGCACCCCAGCTAAATCACCAAACATAGCGAACCACATGGGCAGATCTATGGTAGAGGTCTTGGTAATCCAAAAAATGGTTATCGGGGCCGCGGTACCTGTAACCTGTCCCCCAAATTGAAAATAAATTAAAATTTATGAATTTCTTTTAAATTTGCCTCTAAGAGTCATCAATGTGATTTTTTTTTGTCTATAAAAATATGAAAAAAAGTAATTTTCATATCCACCTTTACACATATAACAAAAAAAAATAAAATTTTACATGTGATGCGCAAGTAATTTTTTAATAAATTAATACATTTTGATTATAGTTTAAAAGTTATATTAGATTCAGTACACCAATGCAAATTTACAATTTTTGGTAGGTAAAAAATTAATTCTGGGACGAGGGCCGATTTCATAGCTGGATAACTCTTGGGCCAATGGGTTATGTATGGTCAGCGGTGAATGGGTTAAAACCATAGTTGGGTTAGACTGGTGATGTAAAAGGGTAGAGGAAGGAGTAGGTAAGTGTGTAGTCATTCAGATCTTGTCAGCTGAAATAGAAAATTACTGAGCGTCAATCTCATTTCTTCGAAGACGTCTTTTGAGTGTTCAATACAATTGTTTTTTGTGAATCTGCCTTTACAGGGTAATATTACAATTAAACGTTTTTTTAATAATCAAACACAAAATAATGTTAACCTCTTTATTAATTTTACAGATAATTTATACAACATCATCATAATTACACAGAAATAATACATTTTAATATTTACTTACACAGAAAAAACTTTTATTTGGACATTTAAACACCGTTACACATTTTATTGATGTATTTAATGTTAATAACATTAGGATCAAACCTTAATTTCCAACGTCAAATGGATGCCATTTATAAATATTTAATTTTCACAACCAAATGAATGTTGGACACAAATTGCTGAAAGTTTTATTAGTTACTCAATAAAAGGTTTACTGATTCTATTCAATTGTGTTTTGCTATTAATTTCATTTTCAGCTATGTTTCTGTAATATTACACGAGCAAAGATGATTTTTTTTTGTTTTGGTCATTGAAAATGTTACATTTTATGGATATTTATGATAAAACTAGTTATAAAAATTCAAAATTTGCACCTGTAATGTAACACTTTTGCAGTTATTTATGTTACATTATTAAATGTGCTCATAAACGTTTACAAAATATCTTTTGAAATGGTGAAGAAAATTTATAATGTGTAATTCAAATCGGTTTTTACGAGGTCAAAACCAAAATATACAAGTTACGACTTACAAACTAGAAAATTTCTTCTAAAAAATTATTGTCATCTCTAATGTCTAGGACTATTTACTAAGGTACTAAATTAATTAAGCTACAATATTTCATGTCAAATCACCGATGCACTGCATCGAAATATATATAGTACACACTCCTCAGTGTGAAAGTTACAAGTTGCATTGAAAATTATGAATTTCAGCGTCACTAAACTGATTTTTTTAATAATATCCATCATCGACAAAACAAATATGTATAGCAAAATTTATTTTTTTTACCAAAATTTGATTAAAAGTGGTGAATTAATACTTTGAGATTTCATAGATATAAATGTAACAATGTCATCAAATTACCAATCAGCCCCTTTATATTAACATTTGAAAAGTCCTTACCATATTTACTACTTGTCGTATCATAACTGAAACGGACTTAGCATTTAATGGTGTATTTACAAATATAACAAAAAAATGGTGCTGACAGGCTCTCGGATATTATGTTACATTTGAATTTCTATAAAATATTTAATTGAGAAAATTGAGGCTTCAATTTTGAATGAGCTGTCTATTTTTGATCTAAATCAGTGCAGGTGTCGTTGATTTAGTTAGGTGAGTAGTAACAGGTGATTTTTTAATCGGCTTAAAATTATTTTTTGTTGCTGTTGTTTTGACATAAATCCATATAAAAATTACACTTTGGAATTAACCGTGCTGAATCTTCACGTAGTTCGGTCCATTCGTATGGCTTTTGTTATTCAAATGACATAATATCTGGGCCAGGCGAATTATTATGGGTGAATAAATAATGCATTCAAACTAACTTGTATTCACTTGACAAAGGAGTTGGACTCGTGTTTTAGACATCAATGAAGTGGGACTGACTCTATTTAGGAAATGTTCCTTTGAATATTAGATTCCACTGGTCACATATACTTTTTAATAATTTACATATTCACTGTTTGAAACTTAATCAATAAACAACTCATATTTTGTAAAATCACCGAAAAATTTACAATTTTCAACGGTAACACATAAAAAACATCATAAATAAACAAAAAAAAAATCTATGGATAGACGTATTCGCAGAAGTTAAAAATGAATGGTTCAAAATTGTACAGATCGGTTTTAATTACTAGGAAAGTGTGCATTAATGGCAAAAGATGAGACTACTTGAAAATCGATAAAAATAACTCCAAAGGCAAGGATCCGCTCTTAAATAAATAAAGGTTTTTGTTTTGTATGAGAAAATTATTACTGAATTACATCACAGTATGTATTTGATAAAAACAATATGAAACACAAAATAGCAAAATTTTTACAACACTTTTCAGGATAAAAAATATGACTGAAATTTCTATCTATAATAATTATTTTGTCGATGATAGCATAATTATTAAATCATATTAATTAATATTATGTTGGTTTGTCAATTGTATAAATAATAATACAGCTTAGATATCTTGTCCTGTAAGATACCGATTAGTTCATTTAAAATATTTAGGATGAATATTTAATTCTGTAAAATTACTGGTGGAACACGAAATTGAAATTGCAGTAATTAGCACTAATTTTAAAACCATGGGAAAATTTTAGGGTGATTCTATGTAATATGGACCAGTAGAATTTTTAAATCGATTATAATTTTAAAGATAAATATTTTTGCTCAAGAATAAACAACTATTCAACAGCAGTATTATATCCATTTTAGATTGTAGTTACGTTATGCTATATTTTTATCAAACAAACACTGCCCTCTTTCAACAGTTCATTCACTGTACATGTAAGGCCAGAGTTTTTTCCGCATTCTAATTTAAACATCCAATACGCCTTCAAATGTAAATTTCTTTAAACCTTACCTAAAATAAACACTCTTCCATTATTCACCAACTGATTTTACAGTTTTAAATTTACATCCTCGTAAATAAATATTAAGATTGTATCTCGAACACTGATTTGTTTAACGCCACAACTGGGCCACTGGGATCTCAGCTTCGACACATGTTTACATCACAAGTTCATCAAAATTCACTCCTTTACAATTCAAATAACAAAGGGTATTATTTGAATAATCGAAGCGTTCACACGATGGGACGCTAGGGGTTAATAGTTTATGGAGGGGCACAGTCGCAGCAAAAGTTCACTGCTCTCTCTTCCCAAACCCACAGTTCTTTCAGCTCTCGGGGCAATCCTACGACTCCTTCTCTTCCGTTCGGGTACACGCACTTGCCTCTCTTCCTTCGTAGAAGCTTTACTGTGAAGGATCTGGCCTTGCAGACGAATTTGCCATACCAGCAGTCATGCTTGGTGCATTCTACACTCCTGAGGTATCTTGGGAAGTAGTCTAAACCTAGGTCAATCCATTTCACTACTGCCTGGCATTCCCAGGGTCTGGGAGGGTTTGCCGCTCTCCTTTCTCGTCTCTCTGACGCTGCTGATCTCACGACATGGTCCACCTCCCAGGCTGGTTTGTCTTCCAATTCTTGAGCGAAGTCTCCATCGACAGAGAATTGATTGTAGTCGCTTGCTTTCCTTTTGATATCTGATGAATTTGGGTCTTCGGAGGATTCTCGTGGAGGGTTTACACTCATATATCTAGGGTTGTAGGCTGGACCCAAGATCTTAGCCAAGTATTCCGTCTCCAAAGAATGGCACCCGGGATGAACGAAACCAAACTTTTCATCGATATCCGCTCCGGATCCGTGGAATTGTCCAGCACTAGAACGATCAATTCGCGCACTCCCCGCGGATTTCGCAATTAGAAACAGTACTACAATTTCAATCATAAAGACTGCTGGCAAACTGACGTTACGAAACGCAAACTTCGCCATTATTAGACTTTATTTTGGAAGTCTGTGTAACTCAAAGTTCAAAAACTCGTAGCGATTTAAATCCGCGCACATTGCATCACCGAACTAGGATCGACAATCAATCCATCAATAAGTTTACATTACACCGGCTCAGATTATTTTCAGCTCATAGATTGAATGCGCGAACTTTCAGAATATTATGTACTGACGGTAGGAACTCAAGTTACCAACTGACCAGCAGAAGCCATGCGACTGGCTAGGTAAACTAATTACAGGTATTCCTGAATATTTACCGTAAACATAATTAAGAAACATTTAATATCTTGTCTCTTTCCAACTTGCACCTTAGCGCATCTCGTTTCTTCGTTCCGCTCAGCTCTGCCTGAAATTAAACCTAAAATACTGCGAATTCGGTAAGTACCTTTACAACATTGGCAAAGTCATTAAAGTAACATATTATTTTGTTAGCGTTGTTCTTACCTGGTAAGGCGCACGTAAATGTAAAATTTATCACTTATTGGAAATAAATTAGGCGATGTTCCCATGGAATATCGTGTCTGACAACTTTAATGATAAATAAATTATATTGTGGGTAATACATTAATAATTAGTGTGCGCTCGCGTTCTTGGCAATTAATTTTGAATATCAGATGTGAGATCAGGGGTTTGGGAGACTGTTGTCAAGCATGTGGGAGGAACTACTGTAACATTAAACGCCTAATCAATATCGCTGTAAATATACCCATGAATGTTATGGGTTTTATCTATTTATTTATTTTATTACAAAAAGGATTTGTAACCGAGGGGTTACCACGCAGAATATCAGAGAAAATATATTTTCTTTACTTTTCGTTATTTATTTTTGGGGTGTTATGCCTTGTTGCGCTACCTCCTTCTTTAGCCAACGTTTCGGACAGCGTTACAGTGTACATTATCACATCATCACACACCTGCCCTTATGATGAACACTGTAACGCTGTCCGAAACGTTGGCTAAAGAAGGAGGTAGCGCAACAAGGCATAACACCCCAAAAAATAGCGAAAATACTTTCTTCTTTCTTTACAGATCCAGTGGATCCTTGGTACATCCAATTGGGATGTGCCTGAATGTAGTGAGGAGGAGAGAGTTAGGTTAGGTTAGGTTAGCTGAACCGAATAACATATTTTATAAAAATTATGCTACATCGGTTTTTATGTCCATACAAATCATTGTCAGCAAGTTTTGTCCGCCTTACAAAAAAAAACAGTCACTCACAGTGGTAGCTTCTCTCAGAATGGCCCAGGTGAAATAAGAATCGAAACGTTGCTTGAAATAGCTTTAGACTTGTTTGATGATCAGTCTGAATAGCCATATACTCTCAACCTTCCTCTTTCCACTTCCTTCCCAACCCCACGCCCTTCCATATATCCCAATCGGGGTTGCTATAATCCCTCCGGCTCCGAACAGTTGGGATAGTTTAGTTAGAACAGATAGAAATTCGTACTTACAGCCTCGATTACATTGAGCGAGTTTACAAGCTACTAGCCGGTAATTTTAAAAGCGGGTGAATCGGCGAGTGAGATTGTCATGATGACACACAAAAGTCAGTCTGTCGGCGAACGAATTCGGTCGACATTTTGTAAAAAAACTTGAGCATCGCAGCTAGCGCCACACGCTAGCCAGTAGCGAGAATTACGGCTCCCGCGCGAACTAATTCTGAGAGTTACGAAATCAGCTGTTGGTAGGCCACCATCTTGAGCGAGTACGAGTAAAGTAGACCACCTTTCAACCGTTTTCGTAGATTGTCCACAATCTGCTAGTTAGCAAGTAAAACGATGACACTGAGCGAGTTTACAACAGATAGCGTATTTCCCAGACAGTAGCTTGTAAACTCGCTCAATGTCATCGAGGCTTAAGGCGCCGCTTCCCGACTCAAAAAGAAGAAGATGGAGAGATACGTAATTACGAATGTTGGACAGAGCGCGCAAATATTTTAAGTGGTAAAATTAAAGCGAAAATTGCGAAAAAGCTTAATAAAACATGACTCGTTTAAAATAGAGCAAAAATCTCGTGGGACGTATCTTAAGTATCATTTAAAGAAACACTGTGAATTTTTTCACAAATATAACTTGTAAAATAATAGAAATAGACTTGTTTTAAATAATTTTTGGAGAATACTTTGCGATTTTTTTCCATCGAGGGAATTTCATATAATTTGCGTTTCGACGTGGAACGTTTCTAGATATTATCTTAAAAAATAATATATATTTTTTTAAGAGCTTAAAAACTTCAAATGTTTAATGGAGATATGTAAGAAATCGGTCGAAATTCGGATAGCGGCGGCTTAATACATAACTTTGAAAATATAATTTCATTACTCCGTAGAAGCAAACAATTTTAATAGGCAGGTTATCTAAATACTGCATCTATTGCTCCCCAGCCAATAATTAAATGAAATAGTGGGGTTCTGTTTAATAATAGTGTTATTGTACTTAGGTTTTGGAAAGCATTTACTAATTCCTGGAAGAGCGTACACACGATAGTCTTTGGATAATAGCTTTCACAGTAATTACCGAAAATGAACAATGATAATATTATTAGACGGTGTTTCAATATTTACCAGAACCATTTATTATATTTCATGGAAAGCACATACTTGCGGTAACACAAAACAAATTAAATGCCATTTTGGGAAATTCCCAATAATGCCTTCTAACAGTACCTAATGACTTAATGTAAATATTGGAAAAAACAACTATATTTTAACAATAGAATACGAACACGGCAAACAAATAAATTGGGAAACTTTGACCTGCAGTTAAATTTTATAATTATTTAATGACAACTTCTTCGGAAACGAGGTAATGAATAACTGGAAATGTAAACAAAATTAAAATTAATGTCTTACTAATAGGTTGGTTGGTTGTATCGCCGCTACAGCTTGACAGTACTCAGAAGGTGAAATAGCTGTTACATGTTAAGGCGACGCTTCCCGGCTCAAAAAGAAGAAGATGGAGAGATATGTAATTACGAATGTTGGACAGAGCACCCTAATATTTTCAATGACAAAATTGATGCGAAAATTGGAAAAATGCTTAATAAAACATGACTCGTTTAAAATAGAGCAAAAATCTCGTGGAAGATATCTTAAATATCATTTAAAGAAACATTGTGAATTTTTTCACAAATATAGCTTGTAAAATAATATAAATAGACTTGTTTTAAATAATTTTCGGAGCAACTTTGCGATTTTTTTTCTATCGAGGGAATTTCACATAATTTGCGTTTCGGTGTGGAACGTATCTAGATATTATCTTAAAAAATAACATATATATTTTTTTAAGAGCTTAAAAACTTCAAATGTTTAAGGGGAAATATGTAAGAAATTGGTATAAATTCGGGTAGCGGCGGCTTAAAATGACTTTGCCTAGCAGAACCTTAAAGAATTAAACATAAGACTAAGTTAAGTATTAATTTTCTTTTGATAGGATAAATGATGTAAAAAATGAAGCTACAAACAAACAATAAGTGAAATGAAAACAACAAAAAATAAAAATAATATGACATTATCAATTTGGGAGGCGGGAATGGGTACCGCCGCCCCGGGAACCTTTATTGGATAACCAACACCTCTGCCATAGGTCATCCCAAGTGGTTCGCTACGTTTGGTGATTTAGCAGGGGTGCCCGGGTTCATGGGGTGAGGTTTGTCTAGGTCTTGGAGGCGGATGACCAGGACACACTGAACCCCAGATTCCTACCCACTCCTCAAACCCTTTTCCTTCCCAGAACTCTCCTTCCCTTCCTCTCCTTAAAAAACCCTCCACACAGCATCCCCAAAGATGACATAGGCCCTGAGTGAAATTATTTTCCTCAGGGCCTCCTGTGTGGGGCTCAAGTAAAAAAAAAAAATTCCAGTGGTTTTAACCCAAAAAAAAATTGGTACTGTTTTAAAAATAAGTTTTATTAAAATATACATATACTTTTGTGTTTTTGTTGCAATGAGAACCTTTTTTTTTATAAAAACGTGATTTGTTTTTGGGGTATTAATCTCTAGCCAACATTTCGGACAGCGTTAGTGTCCATCATCAGGGCAGATGTGTGCATACTTCACCTCTATCCGCACATCTGGCATGAAGATGAACACCATAACTCTCTCCAAAACCTTGGCTAATGAGGGAGGTAGCGCAACACGGCATATTACCCTCATTATACTTTTGGCCGTTTTATTTTTATTTTTTTATATGAATACCGCACAAGAGTCCCAACTGCTCCCGTCTGGAGCCAGTGAGACTATGGCATCCCCAATAGGGGTATGTTGTGAGGCTGAAGGTAGTGGGCAGGGGAAGGAGATGCGGAAGAGGAAGGTGGGAGGTACCTGGCTATTCAGATCTGGTCACCAAACACGGCTAAAGCCAAATCAGGCCGTGAAAATCTAAAATCATATCTTCTTTTAAAAAGTTCTTAATATTCCGAAAGCTTTCTTAGGGCCCCGTACCCGAGCACGAAAAGAAGAAGATGGAGAGATATGTAATTACGAATGTTGGAGAGAGCGCGCTAATATTTCAAACGATGAAAGTGAAGCGAAAATTGTGAAAATGTTTAATAAAACACGACTCGTTTAGAATAGAGCAAAAATCTCGAAAAAGCGAGGGTTGTCTAAAACAACGTTCAAAGAAACACTGTGATTTTTTTCATACATATCACTTGTTAAATAATAGAGACAGGCTTGAAAATAAAAATTTTCGGAGCATACTTGGCGATTTTTTTCTATCGAGGGAATTTCATATAATTTGCATTTCGGCGTGGGGGTTGTAAATATATTATCTTCAAAAATAACATATATTTTTTTAAGACCTTCAAAACTTCAAATGTTCAAGGGAGATTTGCAAGAAATCGGTAGAAATTCGGATAGTGCCGCCTTAGGTACACACAGATTGACGTCTCCTTCTGTCTCATTCATAAGCGACACACGCATAACAGAATACATTGTAACATATAAATGGTTACAAGGAAGTTTGCAGCGCAAAGACCACAATAAATTCCGTGTCAATGTTTGGTTTGATATCCACGTCTGCATACTGCACAAAAAAGCTAATCCTTTAATTGAATTTTAGTATTTTCCGAAAATGCCCAGAATCCCCAGATTTTCCCAAAAAAAAAAATCCTTGAATAATTTTAGAAATTCCCCAGAATTTGGGAATTCCCCACGAATCCTGTGTCCGGTCATCGACTAAAATCTACCTCACCTACTTTAGTTACCAATAAATGTCAACTGTGACTGTAATATAATATATTCGATCACGGAATTTTGAGGACGTAAAGGACAAAACATTAATTGTTCAGCAGAGCGAAAAGAGAGATTTTTTTAAAATCATTTCTCTTGCTTTTGTAGATCTATAATTATGAAATTTTATTATATTCGGAATACATTTTTTGTAAATTTCTTTAAAAATAATATTCAATTTATTTAAAAAATTTTAGAAAAAAAAACCCTAAAATGCACAATGTTGTAAAGACGCACTTATTTTCCTAGAAAAAAACTGAGAAAATGATATATTTAACTCATTTTGGATTTTTTGTCCTTTACAGCATTTCAAAGTTCCAAATTTCGATATTATGTTCACTACAAAATGGTGATATTCAACTGTTGATTTCCATAAATAAATAAAATTTCGTATAGAATTTAGTTGCAATAAAGAATAATAATGACGTTGTCTGGCGCTGCGAGGGTTGAAGTGTTCAATCTTCATTTTTCCAGACGTTTCGAAGCCGCTCCGACCCTTTGTTCAGGTCCCTCCACAACAATCCGCACCCTTGAAGAATAAAAGCCTAAAGCTTTGTCTTCCGCGCAACCAATGTCAATAGAAGTTTTAGGCACGAAGTAAAAAGGCGAAATCAAAAATAATTACCTTTCAAGAATTTAATTGTTCTTCCAATTACGTTTGGACAGATCACCAAAACCTTCATTCGCAATGCGAAAATAATAACATGGTTTTTACAGTTTGAATTTGTCCGTGAATTTAAGTCATAAATATAAATGGTATATAATATTATGAATGTACATCAAGGTTTTGTTTTCCATTATATTTCACCGGAAAGCAATGTTAAAATAAGTACATACGATAGTAAGTTTCGTTAAATTTAATGTCTACAACAAAATCCCACTCTCAAAATCAAAACAACATAATAACATTTAAATCTAAAATGAAAAGCTGAAAACAAAACAGGGAAATCAGAAAAAGAAAATATACTTATACCAAATACAGACTGAAACAGAAACCACTCAACCTCATATTTATAATTCTTTCAGTAACTTTACATTATTCATGTAAATTTAGTGAAGATATCATTATTTCTACTTGTAACAAAAAAAGATAATAAAACATTTATCATTATTTGTACTTGTTCGTAGTTCTGTGAAAATAGACTTAGCGCATGAGCGCGCTCTGTCGGAATAAAAAAGTCAAACACGGCTACCACTTTCACAGGATTGAAGGGACCTGGAATACCAACAAATGTACAGTCAGATGAAATGCAAAGCAGTCGATTTGAAACAGAACTTCGCTACGTAAACGCACAGTCAATTACAGCGCTCTTGAGGTGATTTTTTTTGCAAAAAAGGCGATATACAAGTTATCCAATTAATATTATGGTTATAGACCGAGAAAATCAAAACAGAAAAAAGTGTTTGCCGCTTCATTTAATCAATTCTTTTAAAGTTTTGGCACTGAACTTCTATAACAAATAAATCAAATCAAGTCCCCGCTGTTTACCGAGCTTTACACAGAGTTTTTCGAAATCAGATTTGAACAGTGACCTTCGTTTGATCTTGAAGAAAATATCTTTCCACTAATTGATAATATGTATTTGGTGAAATAGCTCATGTTCTGCCGACAGATGTAAAAATGGGCACCTAAATTATCTGTTAGAAATATGGGGTAAATACGCACATTACGTACTTAAGGTAGTATTCTAGTCTAGAAAAAAAAAACAATTTATTTTCTTCATTTTTCTAAAGTTTAAATATTCAAAAATATCTCCTTAAAAGGATTTTTCGAAATTCGCGTTATTTTAAAAGTTATAACCATTTTAATGTCGTGGTTTAGACGAAATCTAACCAAAATCTGAATAGAACAACATTTTAAACCCATTTTTCTCCAAACCACTTTTTTGGAGGCGGTTGACACGATATCTCAAGTTCTACTTAACCAATTTACTTGAAAATTGGTGTGAGTCTTCTCTATACATTCCTCTATGGCGGGAACTAGAACTATAACAAAATGTCAATTTTTACTATTTTTAAAAAATTTGGAAAGTCAAGAAAACTGGTACAAAAACGTCTTTTTTATTTCAGACAGCCGCCATTTTGCGAATTTTTTTTTCTTTTCCTTAGTTCGGGCCATAGCCGCATTTGTTTGGATTAAGAATTTTTTTTTTTTTTTAGATTACTGGGAGGGTTGCAAACGTGTCAACCAGGGCGCGCCATTTTTTTGAGACCCCCCACTTCAACACCCTGTAACTTTCTGAATTTTTAATTTTTTAGTTCGACTCTTTTTTTAATAGATTCTTTATTTTAATAAATATTTCATAAAATAGAAGTTGGTAAAAATATTGTTGTTTTTTTTTGTTGCACCTGAAAAAACACCTACACTTCATGCCTCTAGACTAGAAACCCCCTTAAATGATTTACAAATAATTCAGAATAAAGATGTAAAACAACTTTTAAATTATAACCCAGATATCTCCATATATACATATTATTATGATGCCTTTTAATCTACAAAATACAAAATGGACTTGTGTACACGAACACAAGATTTATAAAAACGTCACAAGTACACCACACTAGACAACATTAAAAAATATACACTAATGCGGTAAAGACTGAAAGTGGTAGGCCATGAGGGCATACACATATACAGTGTAAACACATTTACAATCTCCTTCCCGATAGCCTGAAAACAGAGAATCGAATAAATAAATTTAAAAGAAAGCTGTTCATTTTAAACAAAATTATAATTTACTTTAACATGGAATCATTTTTATGATAAGACTAGCGAGTTCCCGGTTTGCGTTGCAATGCCAGTACGTCCCGTTCCCCTTCCCCTCACGCGTTTCCCCACCACCTTTCCCGCCTTCCCTCTCCAGCGAACCCCTCTCCCGCGATCCCCTCACCGCTCCCGCGTTCAATACATTCAGATTTTAAACAGCTTGCGTGCCACCAATTGCAATTTTTTTCAACAAATTTTCTACTATGAACATTCATTTTTGTATATTATAAGAAAAATCTATCAAATTTGGTACCTAACTTAGGTATCTATTTAAAATAAACATCATTTTTGATTAGATTTAAAGTATTCGATTTTGGTTAGTACCATAGGCGAGTACTTCAAATAAATTCATTAATTAAAAGAGTTTCATAAATTGAATTTTGATTTAATAACCGATGGTTTGGAAAATGTCATTCTCAAATTGTGACATTTTTGTAAGAGATTTTGTAATGATTAAAAAAAACTTTTCAGATGTATTGTCATGTGCTTGTAATATTCCAGAAACCTTCGCGAGGATGGATATAAGGTATTTTGAAAGTTTCAAACATTTCCTATGCTTAATATAGCAATACATAGACAACTCATATATACATGTAGGTACCCAAGCAAACATATTTTGATCTTTATATATATAGATTAATATATTTTCATTAATATTATATTAAAGTAGGTATTATTGTTACAATATCAAAGTGTTATTGTTGTATTACGTAAAATTATTGTTGTTAAATTAATATTACGGCGATCTGAATGATCCAATTAGTTATAAAGCAAAATATTTATATTTCTTTAACTATAATAAAAAATACATAAAATTGGCCAAATTTCATACACTTCGGAATAAAACTACATATTTGAATCAAATCTACGCCCGATATCCGCCCGATGTCCGCCCTCTACAGACATTCTTCTTGTATAACAATAGAACCCGAGTTCCCTTCCCCCCTCCCGCATTCCATGCATTCAGTCCCGGTACATTCAATTTTCAAACAACTCGCGTGGCACCTATTGCAAATTTCATAATTCCAGAGCTCACCAGTAGTTTTATACAAAATAACGAACACAAAAAAAAGAATTATCCAATTTGGTGCAGTCGTTTGGAAGTTATGCGCATACATACATTTCGGCGATTCATTTTTAGACATAGATATTAACTACGACACCTGAAATAAAATTTCCCGCAAATATGTCAACATTGTTTCCACGGCAACGCAACGTTTTGCTTTTCTTCCGACGTCAGCAGCAACTCGCTTTTGTTAGGGACGGAAAACGTATAATAAATTAATGTTTATAATTTCATAATGCCAGAACGTACCACCATGTACAGCATAAATTACTCGCATATAATTTATCTTTCTATTTTTGAAAGAATTTTTAAAATCGTTTTATTGGTTTATGCGTGAAAGCGTAACAAACAAACACACGCAGCTTCGCATTTATAATATAATATTATAGTATAGTTACAGGTCCCCAAAACTACAAACAATTTTTTATAGATAACTATTACAGTAGTATCACGTAGAAATAAAATGACGAAGAAATTATTGAGTGAACGGTGAGATTGAAAGGGTGCCAGCAGCCAGCTCTCACCGCCTACACACTATGCATGGCTGTTCTACTACCATCTTTCACCCACTTCCACTCTTTACTCTTACTAAACCTACTCCGTCTGTTCTACTCTCTAAGCCGGCCTAACAAACCTTACAACTACATATCAGCGAGGAAGCTGCAAGTAAAAAGGAAATACGTGAGTTAGCTTTTAACGAAATGAAAATCAGGGAAATTTAAGAGGAATGACTGCGCGGCTTTTTTTTATACAAAGCTTAAATTTGAATTTGAGGCCAAAATACCAAACTAAACTGAGAATAATATTTTTGAAGTGAAACTTCTGTAGCACCTTTGTGATTTGAAACTCAGATGAATGACGCATTACAGTACCTACGAAACGTCAAACTGCGCTCATTGGCCGCTTTGATTATGATCCCACTTTTCAAGGCTCCTATTGGTTAAGATTGTTTTGGTGAAGTTTTTCTTCCACCGCGTGTGAACTGCACTCGATTTTTTTTAATCAGAAGGAAGAGAAAATATCTAGTACGGTTACGTGCTATTTTAATTATTTGTGTTTTAAATTATCATGTATAGGTCATTGAAGAATTTAATTTTGCATGATTTTAGATGCAACTTCGGCATTTTTTTGTAAGTTTTTTGAAATTATTTAAAAATAATATCTTACCTTGCCTTTTAATGAAAAGAAAAAAAAAATCAATAATATAGTATCAAATCAAAAAGCCGTCTTTTAAGGCCGCACTCTTGAAACGCAAGGCGCTGGAAAAGAAGAAGATGGAGAGATATGTAATTACGAATGTTGGACAGAGCGCGCTAATATTTAAGTCGTAGAATAGCAGCGAAAATTGCGAAAAAGCTTAATAAAACATGACTCGTTTAAAATAGAGCAAAAATCTTGTGGAGCGTATCTTAAGTATCATTTAAAGAAACATTGTGAATTTTTTCACAAATATAACTTATAAAATAAAAGAAATAGACTTGTTTAAAATAATTTTCGGAGCATACTGTGCGATTTTTTTCTATCCAGGGAATTTCATATAATTTGCGTTTCGGCGTGCGTCCATTTTTTGTTAGGTGGAACGTATCTAGATATTATCTTAAAAAATAACATACATTTTTTTAAGAGCTTAAAAACTTCAAATGTTTAAGGGAGATATGTAAGAAATCGGTCGAAATACGAATAGTAGACCCTTAAGATGAAATTTTATATTATATACGACAATTTTGTATTTCAACGTAAATCGGTCGTTTGTAATTTAATTTACACCCATCGAAATGTATTTTTAAGCATTTTTAATTTATATTTATCTATAACTGTATACTAAATAAAGTAAAATATTTATTTTTAAACAATTATCATTAGCTTGCCTCGAAATTCAAGACAATTCGATTTTTTTTAACCCTTCGAATAATGAGAAAATAATATCTATGAACTTTTGCCTGTCAAGATTTGCGCGCAAAATTTCCGGTTCTTCCCGTGCATTTTAAATGTTCCTTTTTATTGGTTATTTTTTATTTTATTTGCAAAAACAAAAATTGTTCTACAATTCGGATAAAATAATCTTTCTGATGTGTTTATTAGAAATCAAAATTTTTGTTTTTAAATATTAAAATTTTGATATTGAAAATTTAAATTTGCTTAAAAATACGTTTCTTAGGATTCCTTAAAAAAGTACGTAAAATAAAATAAACTTAAAATTTTAAATAAAGATTCATTTTTTTAAGAAAATTTGTAATAAAACTGTCACCTCACTTTTTATGACATTCATACAATTTTATTTTAAAATTAAATGTTTGCTACGTCACAAATTGGCACAAAATAAAATCGTCACTTACGATCGGGTTTGTAAAATATCTAACCAACATAGCTCGTATATTCCTATAGCAATAAGAAGCATCATTTCTTTCGCTTTCTAACATAAAAAAAATTACAAATGTATGAACGACAGGAAGAGAGATATCTAACTTTTAATAATGCACGGTCGCTCTGGGACAATCTGGGTCTCCTGTTATTATAACGGCATATGATGTTTTGGGACAACTTGGGTCTCCTGTGATTAGACGGGTTAATGGCCTGTATTTTATAATTCGAACCACAAATACATAAAGCAGCATATATCCTTACTAGATATTTCAGTTAATATTTCAGTTTGTTTAGGTATTTTGGTCTCAAAAACAAATTTAAGTTTTGTATGAACAGGGCCGCGCAGCCGGATAATGCGCATTTTTATCCTGCGACAAAATACCCCCGACAAAATATTCTACGGACGTAACATCCCCCAACAAAATATCTACTAAAACTTAACCTTACCTAACCTATTCAACCTAACCCAACCTAAAAAAATGGTACAAAAATAATACAGACATCCTGTAAAGACGATAAATTATTGTTAAAAATAGTAAAATGGGACAAAAATTATACAGATAACAATAATTTATTTTCATTACAGGATGTCCGTTTATTTTCGTTCCACTTTTTGTTAGGTTAGGTTAGGTTGTCGCGGAACCGCGCAGCCATTCCCCTTAACACAAATCTTCGCTCTCACATCCGTTTAAACCACCGTTTCGGTTTCGGCCCGTTTCATACCAATCTTAATTTTGGATTTGTGATCAAAATACTCAACCAATCTGAAATTTTTTTTTGTAATCAAAAGGTATATCAAATACCTACTACGCATATGAGCTACTTTATTTATTTTCGCTTTAAAATATAAGATATAGGCAATTAAAGATTTAAATGCTTCTTGATTTGAGAGGCAATTAGTGCAATTATTTGTTAGTAAATGAAAAACATAAAAAAAATTAACTGCATTTATTTTAAAAGTATGTAGTAATTTTAATATCTAAATGACAAATATTTGTTCCGACGTAAATAAGTAATTTGTAATTTAAATTTACATTCGTCAAACGGATCTCTTTTATTAATTTTTATTTTTATTTTATATTTTTTTGTAATTTAAATTTACATTCGTCAAACGGATCTCTTTTATTAATTTTTATTTTTATTTTATATTTCATCATATTTTTATAATAAATGTAGTAAAATATCTTTTTAAATTTTTTTCATTCACTCATAAATAATTGTCCAAGTTGCCTCTAAATCATGAAACAATGGCCTTTATCTTATAATTTAAAGTAAAAATAACAGCCTTTTATAAAAATAGCTTGTATCCTTACTAGATATTTGATATACCTTTTGATTACAAACATAATTTTTCAGTTGGTTGGGTATTTTGTTCTTGGATCCAAAATTAAGATTAATTAATTATTATTAATTAATTTGTAATTTAAATTTACATTCGTCAAACGGATCTCTTTTATTAATTTTTATTTTTATTTTATATTTTTTTGTAATTTAAATTTACATTCGTCAAACGGATCTCTTTTATTAATTTTTATTTTTATTTTATATTTCATCATATTTTTATAATAAATGTAGTAAAATATCTTTTTAAATTTTTTTCATTCATTCATAAATAATTGTCCAAGTCGCCTCTTAATCATGAAACAATGGCCTTTATCTTATAATTTAAAGTAAAAATAACAGCCTTTTATAAAAATAGCTTGTATACTTACTAGATATTTGATACACCTTTTGATTACAAACATAATTTTTCAGTTGGTTGGGTATTTTGTTCTTGGATCCAAAATTAAGATTTGTATGAAACGGGCCGAAACGGGCCGAAACGGGCCGCGCGTTCCTCTTAACCTCTTAGGTAAAACGTAAAACCTAAGGAAAAACGACGAAGAATATTAAATTGTACAAAATGAGACCAAACTGTTGAAAACAAGATTTAACTGTACATAGCAAGATTTCAATATTTATCTAAACGTGTGTGCACTTAATAGCTTTATAGACCTTGCATTTAGTAAGAATTTCTAAGCTCGGGTTTCAATAGTCGTTTTTCATTATTTCATTTTATTATGACAAAGCCGCCCGAGTCCCAAATGTTGATTTGGAGCCAGAGAGACTATGGCATTCCCAATTGGGTTACGTTGTAAGGCAGTGGTTAGGGAAAGAAGAAGAGAAAGGTGGAAAATTACCTGGCTATTCAGATCAGGTCAACAAACACGGCTAAAGCCATTTAAAGAAACCTTTCAATTCTGAATACGGAGCGATACGGAGAGTATCTTCCATTCCGGAACTTGCCGCAAATACCTACATAATTTATTATTATTTTTTTTTATATTTTAACCTTTATGAGTAAAACCTAAAATTGTAATATCTAATTAAATGAAGATACCATGAGCGAAACTCAATCGAAAATCTGGAAACAGAAAAATCAGAAAAGATATTGGCACCTCTGGGACTCGAACCCAGGACCTCTCGCTTTCCGGACGAACGTGCTGTCCACTGCGCCAAGGTGTCGAGAGTTAGGAGTTGTTAACTCTTTTCGCCCGGAGAGGGAGAGGTTCTGGGTCGAGTTCCAGAGGTGCCAAGTGCCAATATGTTTTTCTGACTTTTCTGTTTCAGATTTTCGATTGAGTTTCACTCATAGTGTCATCATTTAATTAAACATCATATATTATTTTAAAAGACAAAATTTTGAAACAATACAAATTAATAACACAAGATTTACTATAATTGAATTATTTTATTTCAAATATGGCACATTCTCAATTCTCAATGAACAAAGATGATGACCATTGAACAAATATGGCAACAATCTAACAAAGAACATGGCTATTAACAGATGGTGGACATATTTCATTGAAATTAACCTATTTCATTTGATTCATTGCGTATCGGTAAAAATATTCTATTCGCTAAAATAAAGTAATCCTAGCTTAGCTACTATGCCTGAAAAAAACCCTCTTCAATTTGAATAAAATCATTTCGACCAATCCAAGTTGAAATCAAACGCTTTGAAAAACCTCAGAATGAAAATCGCGTACATTGTGTTACATTCTTTAAAGTTTCATAACAAAACCTTGTCATGGTTGCTTTCATACCCCATTTGCATATTTCCCCGCAGCTTTCATGTGTTTCGGGTCTCCCGTGCCGTGTATCCGGAGTGGCGGCTGGGGTGGTGATATACCCCCCTCCTCCCGAGTGGGGGTGTTAGAGCCTCCTCCGGCTGGCAGGGGGCGGAAAGGCCTCCCAACACCGGGAACTGAAGTGGCCATTGAAAAAAATGTATTCGTTGTAGGTTGGAGGTACTTGTTTACTCCGCGGCAGCGGATATTGAACTGTATTTTTAAATTAATTAACTTCTTCTAGGTAAAACAAAATTGTGATATTTAGTGGCATTCCCACACGGGAAGTTTTGTGTGAGTAGAAGGAAGTGGAGAAGAAGTGATGAGGAAGTACCCGGGTAACTAAAATGTATCTTTAGAAAAATCTGTAACGAGGTTTCAGCTACGTCACATTTCAGTATTAAACCACGAACTTTCTTGTTTGTTGGTGTAGTGAATAAAACCATGGTGTAATGTCCACAATATATAATATTACACGGGATATTAATGATGAAAAAAAAAGATACAGCAGCTCGTTTTACGTACGAGCCGACTTACACAAAAATAAGTCGTTCTCATAAAGCCAACGTCAACGTGTACGGCTGTTCCGCTTGTGTACATCGAGTCTCACCTACATGCACGGATGCAAACAGGGGATCAATGCTGCTAGCTCCTTTGAGCAGGCTCCATTGTAATAGCTGTAGAACAGATTCAGCATGCCTACATTGCGTCTGTGCATTAGAGATGCCAATCGGCCTGTTAACAACGGATTGTCAATCAGATCAATCGCTTTCCTTTGCACAGAAACAAGCAAGCCCATCTTTGTTTAATGTCCACTGTCCATCATCTTTGTTCAAGGGTCATCTCTTTTTTCAATATCTTTGTTTAAAAGCCACCATTATTTCTGTATAATCTCCTTTATTACAAAATGTGTCTAATGTTGAGAAGCACCGATCACACGGCTACCAACAGCGGCTACTGCCTAGCCCCTGGTGCTACCAACCTATTTGCATTTCTCCAGGTAAAGGCCAAACGCGAGACGGGATACACTGCTCGCCCAAAACCAGATTTTCTTCCCAAATTCACTTCATTCTCTCTTATCACACGGAATTTAGAAGATTAATGAAAGGCATTATTATTTGACAGATTCGAGATATAAAAGCCTCCTGGCTTGGCTTGACAGATGACGTACAATAATCCCGCATTTTATTCCAATTTAATTTAGGATACAGCCGATGAAATGCCAAAAATTGGAAGCGTTTTATTTTGATTGACAGATATCAGAAGATCAAGATCTTATTGGCTCGACCTTGCTTTATTATTATTTGTTTTATGATATTTTTTGACTTTTGAAAATAAAAAGCATTTTGTTTTATTTGACTTACAATGTACAAATCTAATATACAAAGCTAATATACAAATCATTACCTAGTATAAAATGAAGTCGCTCCCGCTGTCTGCACGCTTAGATCTTTTAAACTACGCAACGGATTTTCGTGCGGTTTTTACCAATAGATAGAGTGATTCAAGAGGAAGGTTTATTAGGTATAAAACATGCATATTACAGTAGAGAAAAGCCGAGAAATTCAAAGATTCAGGCAGCGGGCAGCTGGCTGGCAAGCCGGCGGTGTGGATTTGATATGTATGCAAATTAACAAATGGCGTTGATTATAAAGTTTGGGTAATGGCGTTGTGTTTCGTTAGCCACAACAACGTGTGTCCGGGTCTGCTAGTGGTGTATAATTTAATTATTCATCTTTACTGTCAGTAAGAAATATTTTTTTTACATTAATTCCACACAGGAGGCCCTGAGGAAAATAATTTCCCTCGGGGCCTAAGTCATCTTTGAATATTCTGTGTGGAGAAGAAGGAGTGAACATGGGCCTTGAAGAGATCAATGTTGTATCCATCCAGGGAGGAAACATAGATCGGCAAATCGTTCCACAGCCGAGCCGTTGAACTCAAGAACGAGTCGCAGATGCGATCCGCTCTCATGTGATAAACCGTGAACATACGTTGGGCGCGCGTTTTGCATGTTTCCCGTCTATTCATAGGTGTCGAAGGGATCAATGACGCTGGTTCCTCGGAACATCTTACATTGTAATACCTACCCGATGCCTGTGCTCCAAAGGTTGCAAAAATGGGGAATCTTTCAAACGGACAGCCCTTTTCCGCAGAGTCAAAGATTTTTTCTGATATTTTGGGGCTCCAGACTAGAGGTGGCTGCCAATTTCAACAGTGGGGCGCACTTGTGTACAGGGTCACTGGTTGTACAGGGTCAGCAGTTGTGTACTGTTAAAGTATGCGGGCCCTGTACAGCACGCCTAGTTTCTCAGAGGCTAACTTAACTCCTCTTACCTGAGCTGGTCACTTACAGTTACACCAAGCATATCAATGAAAGTCATGTTGGAAGATTGCTTCCGTTGAATCTGTTTGAATGAATGGTGTCCAAAAAAAATAGTAGCGATCCCTGTCGCCAATTAATTTACATGGCTATAACTCTCCGCAATTTCAAAGTCATGGCAACTATTCATCGGGAGATGATGTAAAAGAAAACAAGAAAAACTTTCAGTTGATATATTTTGCTACAGTACATACTATAAACTAATATTATATATAGCGTAATTTTCAATAAAACCACTTTTTTCCGCTCTGTATACATAGATATATGTGGATGAATATACAAAAGTTGTCCAATTCACCTTCATCAGTCAATAAATATGACAATTTTTATGGATTTTGCTATGTGATAATATATTATGAAATTCCTAATTCATCTTTATGTGTCCACTCAGTTTAAATTACACACTCCAAAAGCGAATATGTAAAATAACTCATTAAATCTTCAAAGCATGACAATGAGTCATGCTTTTTCGTGAGTGCAGACGGCGTTCATCGATTTATAAGACGTAATCACGTCAAAAAAACTATATTTACAAAAAAAGGCCAATTGTTGATCAACTTTTGTATATTCACCCATGTAACAAAAAAAAATTGTTACTATTTACTTGTTCTTTACTTTATATTTAAGGGAAATTCACAATATTTTGCGTATTTATTTATCTTTAAATAACGCAATTATTCATGCAGATCTCGTCTTTTTCGTGAAAAACGATTAATCGTTTACTGGCATCCAGAGGGATAATCAATTGCACCTTTATCAAATTATTAATTATCGCAAAACATGAAATATGTGAATAATAAAGGTAGCCAAATAAGAACACAATTAACGACAATCCTCTCGTATTTATTGTTATAAATATAATAACTAACTCACATTGACTTAAATTTCTATTTAAATCTTGGTGCCCTAGCAATAATAATATATTAATGATTAAATTAAAATCGATGGTCTCTTCATGTTCACAATAAAAACAAAATTTAATACTTATGTATACAAAGATTACCTTAGTACTTACCTTTTTATCCTCTCTCTTTTGTATTAATATTATCTTGTACTTTTTGTACCATAATTTGTACTATTTTTTACTTTTTTACTATCACACTATACACTTGTTGAACTCATCTGTATAACTTTTCAAGATATTACAACTCATGTATTTTTTATTTATTTTCTTCTATGTGTAGGTACTATTTATCGCTGCGTTAATTTTGCTGAATTCTTGAAAAACTTGCTTTCGAACAATTTATTCATGATCAAGTTAATAATAAAATCAACATAGTAAATACCTACACGTTCCTCAATAACTACTTTTAAGTATCTTAAGCACTCTTCTGTTTTACCATTATTACACTATGTAAACTTTTTAACTCCTTTGTACAATTTTAATGATAACGAAACTACATACCTATGTACATATTAAACCTGTTTGTATCCTTAAGGTGATCCCATAGTCCTTGAAAAATTCGAAATCGTCTGTTTTGCGAGGGATTATAAAATACTTGAGAAAACTTGACAACCAATAATAGACAAGGGGCGTCAGGCTCATAAATCCCGAGTTCCGCCCTCCAATACACTGTGGTAAAATTTGTGAAAAATATGAACATTATAATTATATTGAATACTTATTTATGATTATCAAAATACACGGTAAAATTAACAAATCATGGGCCTAATTTGTAGAACAAGTAACTTTCATTTATCAAATTTTACAGGAGGCAGAAAAGACTGTTTTTTAAACCCATGAACCAAGATGAACCGCTCTCCTTCGCACGGAATAGAGTAGGTTTATAAAACATTTGAACGTACTTAAGATTTGTATAGTTTATTAATCAAAAATGTTTAATAATTTTGAATTTTTAAATTTTTTTTTTTAAATATAATTTTTTAGGTAGTTATTAATATGCAATTTACAGTTATTTTAATTAATAAATATGTGTAGGTGTGTGCAACTTTATATGTATGTATGTCTATAAATATAAACATGTGCATAAATGTGTATATATGGATTTGTATTTTATACATATTTTTTCATTCTAAATAATCAGTGTATGCGATAATAAAATGTATAAAAAAAAAATAATAATAATTAAATAACTAATTTTCTACAACACACATAAATACTTGTCCCACTTAATCATAAGCACGTCAACACCTCAGCACAGGTTCTCCTAGTGAGGTGTTCACGAAACATACAATATTACCCACACACAGTTTTACCTTCTCAAACCTACCTTACACCCAACAAAATACTTAAAAAAAAAAAAATCTTTTTGCTTACTGCTACTGAAAATTAACGTTTTTTTGTACTCCTTTGTAAACCTCTGTAATCAATTGTAAAATTGTGTATTCAAGAATAGACATAAATAAATAAATAATAAAATAAAAATAAAAGACTCCACCTTCCAATAATATTAAAAACGCAATAATTAACACACAAGAAACATTTCACTTAGAGGAGTAGATCGCCAGCGGTCGCAGGTATTTACTGTCTGTTACTGACGACCTATAAAGTTCGCAATAGGTGACAAAAAACGCACACAAACAAAAGGTCATTTTCAACTGTCAAACAAACAAATAATAATCTCAAAAAGGTATATCCCAAGGGCTCGAACAAGATAAAATCGTGGGAACGCATAACTGACCCTTTGACTAATGGTTGCGTTTTAGAAGAGAAATATTACTACTTAATATTATCTTGTTCAAACCCTACTTTCGCTAGAACCAAAGTTTCGGAATATTTCCGAAGAATCCCGAAGATCTACGGGTGGCCGTGCGGCGCGCGGTTAGTCGTTTTTTAGATACGTTTAGTACAGAGATGGGCAAACTTTTTAACGAAATGGCCAGATAAATCAAAAAATTATCTAGGCGGGCCGGAAAACAATTTAATAAAATAATTTTTTAAAAGTGATATACTTTATTTTTTAATTTTTACATCAAACATAATATTAAGTATGTTATATGCTACAAAGGCAAAAAGTAACAAAAATTAATTATTCTTTAGAAGAGTATGAAGGCGTATGTGACAGATGAAACTGTGACTGAGCTTCTAAAAGTTTTTCATAATCTGGTAGAAACTGGGATGAGCTGATTCGCAGTGGTGGTCAGTCAATCGGTTTCTAACGCTGTTTTTGCGAAGCTTCATAGTAAAAAACACCTGTTCACAGATGTAGGAAGATGCAAACATCGCAATTATCTTCTGAGCGTGAAATTTCAGGTTTGGGAAACTTGATTTTGACAGGGCCTTGTAGAACTCAATTTTGGATACGTTGAGAAACAGTTGCTTCAATTCAGTGTTACATTGCAACTCAATCAGTTCGAGCTGCAATTCTGGTTTGACTGATTCACAATCTATATTAAATGGCGTGCTAAAAATGTCCAGGTCCTGTTCTATAACTTTGAAGTCTTGGAATCTTCGTTCAAATTCTTCCTGAAGACATTTCACGCTTTTCTCATAGTTCTTAAGTTGGTCCTCCCTAACTGCAATAGTTTTTAGTCTTGGAAAATGAGTAAAGTCTTTCTTGACTAGTTGTTTGGAAAATAGATTCAATTGCATTTTGAAATACATGATATGATCCCAAATATCACTGATTAATTGATTTCTTCCTTGGAGTTTAAGTTTAAATTTATTGATGTATCTGAGATCTGTAAAAATGCAAAGTCTGAAAGCCATACAATATCTTCCATATGTTCACATTCGTCCATTCCTTTTTCTTCCATGAAAGAGTCGTCTTTTAAATCCCAAACTCGTCCGAAAACTCGTCAATTGGTAAATTGTGGTAGGGTTATTCAAAACAATGTCGCGGGCTGGATTGACTAGCCTGAAGGGCCGGACTTGGCCCGCGGGCCGTACTTTGCCCATGACTGGTTTAGTATGACATATTTCGACGTTTTGGAATTTTTTACTACGAGCTTCATTCAAGCTACGGGGCGCTTTGTTCTGGCGCGCGGATTGGTATGTACCTACCTCTGTTCCTCGGTTCCTCGTTCCTAGCCGCCGTATTAGGGGGCGGGCGGGCGGGAACACTGCGTTTATTTGGCCGCAAAACATTGTTAGATAGGTAATTAATTGTGATTATATTTAAAGATTGTGCTCAATTTTATAATTAAACACATTACATAGAAATACAACGAGCCGAAATAAGGTAAATTGTTGTTCAATTTTGTTGGCGGTTCAGCGCACCATTGAACGTTTGCGCCAGCCGCGCCTGCACAATAGTCTCAACTTCTGCTATTTGGAGTCGGTGAGACTATGGCATCCCCAATTGGGGTATGTTGTGAGGCTGAAGGTAGCGAGGAAGAGAAAGAGATTGGGAAGAGGAAGGTGGGGAAGTACCTCACTATTCAGATCTGGTCACTAAGCAACGTATCAATTTCGAATGTTGGTCTTACACCAGGGCGATACTGGGAGTATCTTCCATTCCGGAACATGCCATAAATATACCATAATATATTATATTTAATTATTTGAACCCGCAACCATCGGATCGCTAGACGAGAGCCTTTCCCCTCAAACACGGAGGCCGTCAAATACATTTGACCAGGAGGCCTACAATTATATTTGAACTGCTAATAAATTGGATTGTTTAAAATTCTTCTGAACAATTTGCATTTATTTAAAAATAAAAATATTGGAAATAACAATTTTCAACAAAAATATTCACCAACAGCTTGGCGGTTAACAACTGAACGGGAAAGCTTCGGACTGTAATTTAGGTATTAATACACAAAAAAATATATTTAATCATTCCCCGAAAGTAAGAACTTGGCAATAAAAGTTAATTAATTAAAGTTAATAAGTTTCTCTTCTACGGAGATTTGATGTGCATAGTTAGATTTATGCCAGTGTTATCAAGGTAAAAATAATTAAGTTCATCAATGTTGCGGCGGAATTTTAAAAATCGCGTTTTTTTAAATAAAAATAATATAACTTATTCAAAATGTGAATCGAGTACTTCAAGGAAGTCGTTTTATACGGAAAATGAAACGAATTTATTAATATTAAATTGTTAACCATGTATTGAAATTTGCTCACTGTGCGGTACTGTTGTCACTGTTTAATACTCAAAAGCGCGCCAGATTTAAAATTGTAAATGTCAAATCATAGGCAAAGTTATTGCCTACTTCAAACGACATTTGGCAACAGAATTATATATATTTTTTTCAAATACGAGTATTATTATATAAATAAAGTAAATTATAAAGTGGTTAACCGGTTCATTCAAACATCTACATATATAATTAGGAAATTTAAAAATCGATTGTACGTAAACTCGAATAACATTTTACGGCGCAGAGAGTCACTAAGTCGAAGACAGGTCTGTCCACCACAACGGTTGGGTGGAGAATGCGACAAAAAGGCGGTGACGATTGTGTGGTCCTTATGTCCATGGCATAAGGTTCACTTTGAAATAACATTTTTGTCGAATGCCGGCGGTCTTGATTGTCGTCAAAAATAACAACGCGAAAATGCACATTTTATTTTATTTCGTGAAGTTCATGCATAAATATCAATTTTTTTCGCGATTATCATAAAAGAAACTAAATTTGCCACATTATGCAATAAAACTAAATCCGAAAAAGGGTTTATAAGTAGAAGAGTTTGAACTTGAAAGTGTTTTTTTATAGACCTAATACTTTATTTTTTTCTAGGCTTATTAAAAGACTTATAAAAAAAATGACCGATATTTTTAAGGGCCAAGATACGTTCTACACGCAGTATTTAATTGAAGCATATATAATACTTCCAAGCGATTAAATTTTCAAAACAAAAATACACGATTTTGTATGATTTTGCAATACGTCGCATGGCTTCATCTTAAAGTACAGTTTATAATGTTATATACTTCAATCTTACAATTATACTCCTGAATAACATGTGTAACTTGAATAATGTGATTCTGTAAAAGCCTTCAAGGCGTGTATGAATAAATAAAATAAAATAAAATAATTAAATAGATTATTTCGTCGGATGTGTTATAAGATACTCACAGCCAATAAATAAATAATTAATGATGTTCTGATGATTTACTTTTGGGGTAAATGGGAATGCTGTATTTCTTTCGTCTCCTCCTTGAGCCAACGTCTCGGCAGCTGGGCCACGTCAATCAATAGGACAGATGTGATATTTATTTATAAACAGAAACAAACAGTGCATTGGTTACAGTGATGAGAACAATTTACAGTTATTAAGTAAATTTCATGGTGGGTACATATGATATGTTTCTTTGTTGTATCCTATTTATATACGGTATGTATGTATATTTAATAGTAGTTACCGGGTGACGTGCATAGTGGGTAGGTGTGTCTGTATGTGTGAATATGTTTCCAGATGTGAGAAAGGGTGATGGGTGAAGGGATCTTTTTAAATTTGGGCAGTAAATCGGAGAAAATGTCAATGTTAGAGTTTAGACAAATATTATTAAACGTATGAAGAGCACGGCTAATTGGCGAGCTAGTTGCTGCATTGTTTTGTAATTAGGCGTGTGCAATAATTAATTAGGGAAAGAAGTTCCGTAGAGTCGATGTTATTATTTAGAATTCTGTGTATAAATGTTAAATCAGCTGTTGCTCGCCTTTGTTGCAAAGTTTGAAATGTGCATTCAAAGTTATTGTTGAGTTTGAAGGTAAGATATTTCATAAATTTATTTTGAATAGAATAGATATAATAACAGGTGTGAAGACACTGATAGTGAACCTTACGATACACCCGCCCTGGTGACAGGAGGAGGAGGAATAGCAACGCAGTTTTTACCCTAGGCCCTAGATGACCAGATTTTTTTAACCTTAAAACTCTGAATTTGGTTTTGAACCCCTCCCCTAAAGTCACCGGGGCCATCTTTAGACATGGATCGACGATACCCAAAATAAGGTCAATTTTATCCAACTCCGAGTCGAATTGAGCCAACATTTACAATTTTGAAGTCATTTTTGAACAAATTTGCAAATTTCATTATCTACCTGGGACTTGGAAGTCAGAGATCTTATAATTTTCTAGTTGCAGACTTTAGTTTCTCTCAAATCGGCAGATATAACAGAATTCGGTTTCCAGATTTTTTTCTATTTGATGTCACGAGTGGTCCGCTTTCTGAAAACGGAACTTTTTTTTTCAGAAAACCGTAAGATTTCCTTTCGGAAAACGGAACGGTTCGGCTCGAAACGTGGGGCGTTACGTAGGGAGCTGTAAAATTTTATTATGAGTTCCTAGACTCTACCTAATTATATTATTTTTTACAAACAGATACAGAAAACATACTTACCTGACACTGCCTGGCAGATTACTTCCGATAATCACACTTTTATCAGTTAGTGAATTATTAAATATTTTAGAAAGTTTATGCTTGCAGAAGACACGACTTTGCACGCAGAGAATATTATATTAAAAACACTAGACATTGCATGATTTTACATTTGCTCCTTGGTAGTTGATATTTCTTTTGAAAGAAGAATTTAGAACTCTTTAGGAGATTTAGGATGTTTATGAAATGAGCTTAAAATTGTTACAAGTTCTAATTAGTTTACATTTAGTTATTTCAATGTCGCAAGTAATAAAGGTAAAACGTTTTTTTACTTTAAATTTAAACTCTAAATTCGATCGTTGTGAACTCCTGCATTTAATACATCTATGTGTACCTAAACGAACAACTAGACAAACATTAACATTTTATGTATCTTCTTCTTCTTCGTGTGCCCTAGCAGGTCCCCCCGACGTTGGCGATTACTCTATGTATGTACATATACAACTCATTCCAACTATAGTTTGCATTCCCCATTACTACGTTTACATAGTCTTGATAACAAATACTTAAACAAAATGGATGTACTTGACAATAATTTGAACTGGGCAAACTTCAAACGCTGTACGTGCCTACTATTTCTACATACAGTAATAGTTCATAAACTGTTGTGAACAACAGTTTTACATTTTCGATATTTGTTTTTGGGGTGTTATGCCGTGTTGCGCTACCTCCTTCTTTAGTGTTAAAGTGTCCATCATCAGGGCAGATGTGTAATTGTGCACATTACACAATTACATATCTGCCCTGATAATGGACACAGTAACGCTGTCCGAAACGTTGGATAAAGAAGGAGGTAGCGCAACACGGCATATCACCCCAAAAACAAATAACGAAAATACTTTTGGTCGTAAAAATCTAAAAATGTATCGAACAGTTTTACACATTTTTTTCAATACGTATTTTCGTTGATTTGGATGATATTGGCAGATTATCTACTTTTATTTCACATGTATTCTATGTTACCTACATTTTTTCAACTCTTATATTTTATGTATCCTGTATTTGTTTCTTATATTTTATGTTACCTGTATTTTGTCAACTCTTTATTTTCGTTGTAATTTTTTATAAAAAAAAGAAATCTCAAGCAATAAAAGCCCTATGGGTACTTAAAAATAAAATAAATAATAATAAACAGGAACGACTACTGCCATTGACCGGCATTACATGTTATAACCAATTTACCAATAAGTGGCCGCCAAGTTCAATGCTCCATGCAAATAAAACGTTTCAAAAAGATTTGGCCGACTTCCGTTGCCAGCTGACCATGGAGTAAAAAGGCACCGCTATGATGTTCCAGGTCAAAGAGGATAAGTTTAAAAGATTTTGGCCTTTTGGAGAGATGGTGCATGACTTGACTCACGTGTCGGCAACATCGGAACAGGATACAGAATTTCTGAGTCACATGCGTTGGTTTAATCATTATTTCAGGCACAAACTTGTTAAAATCTTCCCACCTTTGAATCTCTTAAATGCAAATCTTAACTATAAATCTAAAATGTGTTTTTGTGTGTATATGTGTGAAACCTTCAGAAAACTAAACTTCGAGAGAATGAGACGAATGCAGAGTATCAGAAGTAGGATAATTGTAGGGTTTATTTATTATAATATTGTTACAAGTTAAAAAAATATTTAACATTTTATTCTATGCAGCACCGCACAAAGTGGACACCGATTAGTCTGTTTCATTCTCTCGCAGGCTAAATCCTATAGATGTAAGTGTTTGACTATTTTTAGTGTCGCTCATCCGTTTCCGTTTCATCGAGTTTTAAATCATAACGGTGTTAAAAAAAGTTTTCATTTAAAAAAGCAGTACGACAAAATTTACTTGCCTTGCGAATAGTTTTGTACAAAAAATTGTCACTCTTCGGTCGGGATATCTGTTATCAATCATTGAACGTGCTCGCAAATATCGATAAATAACCATTTAGTGAATATTGTATTGAAATACGGTATCGATCGTCTATGCTAGACACACTGAAGATGAACGTAATTGTCCGAAACCGGTTTCGTCGGAGAGTAATAAAGTTCTTTAAAAATAAAACGGAATTGGTTTCGTTTTACTTTATCATCACTAATTTCTTTGAACATTTTGATTTGAAATTCTCTAGAACTTAAAAATGAATCGAATATTTCTCAGCATCTTTACTAATAATAACATTCTACCAGTTCACAGAATTTGAATGATTCGACAAATTTCGAAGTAAAATTTCAAATTCCGTGAGAGTTCTATTATTATTTCAGTTTTGTGAAATACTGAACTGGCCTACGACGATAAAAAAAGAATTTGAATAGAACTTTAACAGAATTCACCATGTATGATTAATTTTTAATTAATCAAATTAATCTTAATACAAGATCGAGATTCTTACCTTGCGTAGTAATACAAGTTTATTTCAACCAACCTCAAGAATGACTCGATTATACAAAAAATATTGCGAACATGAAGACTTCGATGTATTTTCAAATTCGATCACCGCCTTCAGAAGGAACTTGTACTTAAATATCCCTAACGATCTTCTCACCTAGAGCTATACATATGCAGAATATACAGATGTATATGTATGTGCATGTGTGTATGTACATGTACGCATATATGTGCTTATGTATATATGTATGTGTTCATGTGTGTAAATTTACATGTAAGTGTGTGTATGTATTTTCTAATATTTGATCCTTCTTGTTTTATGTACGTACTTTTAATATAATTTTATATTATGCACTACAAAATATTAAGAATGTTGAGATGAATGGTGTGCTCACCTTTAATTGGAATTGTCACTGTAACCTGTAACCATATTCAAATTGTAAACTAATATAATAATTATATATGACGTATTCTGTTGGCAAGGCAACAAACAAAATATTTAAAAAAAACTTATAATTTTCTTTTAAATTTGATGAAATGTTCAAGTTCTGTGAAACAATTGGGACTGAAACTAAAAATGAATTGATTATTTCTGGTTGCATTGTAATATATTTTTGTTTTTGTTTGTTTTAAAAAATAATTAATATATTTATATTGCAAGAATGATGAATATTGCAAGAATGGTGAATTTTGCGGTCTCTTTGGATTATCAGAGACACTGAAACCGTTCGAAAAAACTACTAAATCACCATGATCGGCTACAATGGATCAGAGATGGCACTCACTTGTCCGTTTGGAGAAATAATGCAGTAAGTGTATTAATTCAAAAATATTATTGTGACTTGTGAAATAACTGCCACATCATATTGTGGTTCAAATATCTTGCAATTCATTGTGATTTCTACTTTAGTTGTGTAAAGTTGACAACTGACTTGTGCATATTTCAAAATTACAAAAAATATACTGATCTTAATTTAAGTGGATTGAAATTACTGGTGGGTCTCCCATGTTACAGAGATCAACGTATTACGCTCTGAGAATTCTGGGGTTATTTACACGCCCCAGGCTCGCATATTATAATACAATATCAAAATTATTTTCGATTTTGCGTATCACAGTAGCAGCATGCGTCGTGATGCAGTTAAAATTTTTAAATAACTAAAATGTGTACAATTACATCTGAGCTGTAGGAGTGGCGAGAATTGAATCAACACGAGAATTATTCAGTGAAAACGTGGTATGTTATCATACGTCTGTAATAGAAACTGTACATTTTCCTCTAATGGTTGTGGACGCATTTATTCAGACTCGCCAAGCAGTTTTGTTATCTTACCGACTAGGTATTACGATTTATTTATGCATTTGAGTTTATAGTCGAGATAAATAAAATGAAAGAGATGAATTAATGCAGGGGCGTAGTTAAAAGTTTATTCGTAGTTTAAAAGTTATACAGGATATCCATACTACAGAGGAGATCCAGAAGCAGCAAATCGCTGTTTTTTCCACCTACAAAAGCATATAAAATCCAGACTGTTATCCAGAAGCACTAAGGTATTAGTGTAAAAAACACTTATTAGCCAGGGCTCACGTATGCAGCTGAGACGTGGGTACTAAGGGGAATGAGCAAGAACTGGCTGTTTTTGAAAGGAAAATTTTGGAGGTTCTTGGCGTGGAACATCGATTTTTGCGCTTACAACAATGAGCTCTATACTCTGTTTACTCTGTCAAAAAATCTCGTCACATTGGGAAGACTTCGGTGGCTGGATCATGTGGAGAGAATGGCCGAGCATCAAGCACCAAAGTCCCTGCTGAACTCAAGACCGGGCGATAGGGCGAAGGAGCCCGGGAAGGCCAAGATTAAGATGGAACGACAACGTCCTCAAAGACATATCTATCTTGGAGCTTCTTAACTGGAGAGAGCTGGCACAGAGCCGAGATGAGTGAAGGAAGATTCTTGAGGGGGCCAAGATCTACCAGGGTTTGTAGAGCCAAGAGTGATGATGATGATAGGATATCCAGGGGTAAAGTGTACCAATTTCGAGAAGTGTTTCTACTTCACTATAGAAGTTCAATTTGGGAGGCGGGAATGGGTACCGCCGCCCTTGAACCATTTATTGGGTGACCAATACCTCTGCCATAGGACTTAGCAGAGGTGCCTGGGTTCATCGGGTGAGGTGTGTCCAGGCCTTGGTGATGGATGTCACCAGCTGCGCGGCGGGCCAGTTTGGGGAGGCTTTTTGTCTTTTCCTGCTGGACTCTCTCGACCCATCGTCTTGCACCGCAGCTGGATTCTTACATCCGTCACTCCTGGATGGATTCTTCAAATGCTTATAGAAGACTACAAACGCTCGGCAACGACGACAATTTGAAGGAGGGGGTTTAGCCCTTCCTCAATGACATGGCGGCGAGCTCTTATGACATGTGTATAGAAAAATGTCATAGAACTTACTAAAATGAATCGACTGAAATGGCGATATTAGAACTATATGTAAATATTCAGACTTTAAAGATGACAAAATTATTAAAAGTAGGAATTGTTTATTTGTATGAATTTCTAAAAAATGAGAGACCTTACTTTTGGGATTATCCTCGTTACATTATATTATCATATAATTTTTCTTTCAAATCGATACAGGTTGACCACACTTCTACTGATTTTCTGTGTCATAAAGATAGGCTTAGCATATATATTTTTTGAAGTGAAGTTTAGCACCGTTGTGATTTGAAACACGATGAAACGGAAACGACACTAAAAAGAGACAATCACATATGTACATCCGTAGGATTTAACCTGCGAGAGAACGAGATAGAGTGAAACCTTATCGCATTGGCCGCTTTGATTATGAGCTCACTTTTCAAGTATACTATTGGTTGAAATTTTGTTTATCATTATCTGTGCCAACCCACCTGTGCCAAAACAGCACTTTGTTAATTTTGTTCTATTGGCATTGCTTTGTATATTCGGTATATTATTTGTTTCATTTTATTTGATCAATATTTTGTAATGACTCGTAAGGAAACTGAAGGATACACTCGTAGGATAACTTTAAGTTTATTATAGTCAAGCGCACTTGAAGTGAAATAACACAATACTGCGCTATACAAATATTACGTTATTCTTATTATTTGTGCGGTGCTTCGCAGCCTCCTCACGCTTGTCTCCTACCGCCTGTGAATTACACACTCTGATTTTTGGTTTAACTCCTGAGTTCTTTCAAGATTTTATCGTTAACTTACTTAAAAATATCCGTAAGATTCATGATTTGTTTAGAAATATCCCGGTTGGGACTTGGGACTGATTTTTCAAATAGATTCGCTGTTATTTAACGTATCTCAAAATGAAATATTATTTTTTAAAGCAGATGAAATATGTTTTCTGATTTTAAGATTACCAAATGAAATATGCTATTTAACATATTAAACTTTTGATTTAAGCGGTGAGGAGTTTTTTTGCGATTGTTTTATCGATTTTTTTTTTTATAAACTATAAAAGTACAACTTTCTATGAAACTAAAAAACAGCATGTTTAATTTCACAAACGTATTATAGAGGTTATGGATTATCACTGCATTTTTTTTGATTCATACAAAAAAAATACGTAATAAAAAATTCACACACTTTAACAAATCTTTCGCGTACACGCAAGCAAAGGCGGTTGATTTTTGGAATTTACTACAATTATTTGGAAGTGTCTACGTAAAATTTTTAAATGTCCTAGAGTGGTGTTTCCACATTCTAACGTTTACTAAAAATACCCAAAAGATTATCGTCACTTTGTCTGGACAAGGTTCTAACATCACTTTACCTTGTATTATAATAAAAACAAATATAAAACTTTTTTCCACTTTAAGTTTAATGACCGTAACCGGTTTCAGCTCGCTAGAGCCATCTTCAGACTGGTACAAAATATTCTTAATCTACGGTTTATATACATAACATTTGAGGGAGGGGAAGCGGGGTGGTCTTAAGGGTTTTTAATCAATTATACTAATTACATTTGTTACTAAGTAGTTTGAGACTGTTGAATTTCTAAATATTTTGGTTATTCCAGTGGGCTAATTACCTTGGGTTTGTAGCTCACTTCAATATTGTTTAGGAAAAACCTTACAAGTGGTATGAATTATTAAAGACCTAATTTTATTGTCAAATCGTTATTACATTTATGATGCATGGGATTTTTTTTTTTTTTTTTTTTTTTTTTTTTTTTTTTTTTTTTTTTTTTTTTTTTTTAATAGCATTTTGAAGGGATACATGTTTACATTGGAGTAGGAATGGTCATTTTACTAGCTAAATACATATTTTAATTTCGAAATTATTATGAAAATTACAATGGATACAAAAGTGGAGACTTAGCAAATGACTCTAATTGTTTATTCATTACAAATTGTCACTTTACCTTGTTCTGAGATTGAGGTGTTAAGGTTTGCAGGGAAAATTTCTCACCATCAATTTACCGATTTCTGATTTTGAGCATTGTGTAAAACTGTAAAGTATTGTAATTTATCAGGAAAAAAAATAATTGGGACATATGCTTAACATTTTAGAACATACCTAAATGTGCAGATAAAACCATATCCAACCAGCTGCTTAAGGTTCTAACTGCATTTTTTTAATGACACTCCAAGGTAGGGCCACCTTCTAATTAAATATTTTCCTTTGAAATATTTTAAGCTACAATACTTTCACAAGATTGAACCTCAAAATCAGAAATTCTTAAATATATTAAGAGAATTTTCCTTTGCAAATATTGACACCTCAGAAAAGGCGAAGTCAGAACCCTATCCAACTAAAGTGACGAAGTACATATACTAGTGATGTAACGAATATTCGCATTCGCATTCGCGAATATTCGCATATTTTTGCATATTCGTAATCGCATTCGCATTCGCAAATTTCGAGCGAATGTTTTGCAAATATGAACATCAGAAAAAAAATAATATTAGGTTAATAAAAAATCCATTCATTTCGTATTTTTTCTCATTGAACACTTCTGCTTTCAACACTATCATTTCCATTTAAAATCTTCTGTAATCCCATTACAAGTTAAATTCAGCAGAAACTCCAGAACAATTATCAGACCAAAATCGCTAGTAAATGAAAATTTGTCGAAGGATTTCAGCAATTCGAGTATTTTCTGACTTACTCTGCCATATAATTTATCGCAGATAGATTAAGTAAAATACTGACGAGGCTTTAAATTATAGGATGGACACAAATGGGGGGGGGTATTTTGCAGCATTGGTGTAATCGAGTTTCATTTTATCGAAAAAACAGAATTAATTTCCTACTTATCGATCCGAAAGATTTGCAATCGATTGATTTGCCTTCCCTGGGGAAAGCGTTGCATGCATTTTCATATAATTTATAATATACACGTAATGTGAGTAAACACGAATTGCTTTTCAGACCAGAAGAGCTCTACAGGCTCTGTGGCAGTCCAATCAGGTCTTGTGCTCTGTAATTTGGATTCAGGGATCGTGCGTCCCGGTTTTAAAACCCACCTGGACCGTAAAAGCGAAATACAAGTATTTTCACAAAATAATAAATTTATCTAATAAATCAAAATTGAGATCTATTCTATGTGTGTACCTTCTTTTAGAATCGAATGTAAACTTACGCTACATATGCCGTGATGTGAAGCGCGAGTCGAACCACGAATTATGGGAAATGAACGAAGCAACCGCAAAGCGGCGTTTTCCACCATTTTGCTTCGGTTCCAACGTGCATACCCAGCATTAGAATCGCCATGGCGAGGAACCAGAGGAACAACCATTTCGAAATGTTTTTCTTTTATCAATCTCATTTCCTTCTCCACTACCTTTAGCTTCGTAACAATCCCCAAAAGGAATGCCAAAGTTCCACCGGTTCCGAGTTGTTGGAACTCAAGTGCGGTTTCACGTAAAAAAAAATTAAATCCCACATAGTATCGACCAAAATATAATATATACAAGTACAAATGCTGTCATTTACTTTAAAACTAAATTACGAGTGCTATTATGGGAAATGAACGAAACAATCGATATTTTGCAACGTTTGCGGTTGCTTTGTTCCTTTCCCATAATTCGTCGTCCGGCTCGTGTGTGTACACGCAGCCCACTATACCTATCCAATAACGGTTCGCAAAGACACCCTCACACCAAGTCCAGCCTATGTAGTTATATACACAAATACAGCCTCACATTATACCAATTCCCTATTACCTGTAACTCTACACATATAAAGACAATCTCACACCATACCTACTCTAAAACCTATAACTACACGAAAAGAAATCCTCATACTACATATACCCACTCTTTAACCTACAATGCTTTGCACACATAGACAACGTCACACTGAACCTATTACATATATAAACTATAACTAAAATCAAAATACACTCACACTCTCACGCTATACCTACTTTATAACATAATATAACTATAATCCATAACTACATACTACACAACTCTCATACTATTCAACTCTGAAGATGAACACGTGAAGACGCCCTCACTCTATACCTACTCTATACGCGTAGACACCCTCACACTATACCTATTCTATAATCCATAACTATAACTCTTCACTCTATAAACTATAACTACATGTTATTATAAAGTCACGCTCACACCACTACTCTACTCTATGGACATTTTCAATTTATCTTTGAATAAATATAAAATATTATTATTGAGGCAGTTCAGTTATGTAGGTACAATAAATATGTATTTTTCTAACTATGCTATAAATGTAAATAAATAAATAAATAATCTATAATTACAACTCTTCACTTCATAAACAGTACTTTAAAAAAGAAAGGCACCCTCACACCATACCTCTTGTAAAACCTGCCATATACATAGAGACAAAAACACGCAGTCACTCGAATGATACCTAAATATTACCTCTACGTCCTACTAACCTCTCATAAATTGTTATCTACATAATATATTCAGCTTTGGTTTCGAAGCCGGAAACACGGGCGATTATTACAAACCATTTTTTATAATAGTATTGATAATAAATGTGTGTTATCCGCTTCAATAGATAGTACCTATCAGTTTTTAGTCTAACAGGTAATTGACGGTCAATAGAAAAATTGCAACCATAAAACAGAAACTCTATTTGTTAATAAGCTCCAGTGTCATGAAATTTGACCACTTATGTTCTATTTGGCATTCAGGTATAGGTCAGTTTATAGGTTAGGATTATATTCGGCTTGTCCATAACGTATTTGGAATCAGCGATTGAAAAGAAGATGTGAACGAACAAGGAAGACATGGCAAGATCAAGTGAACCAAAATATACTTGTTTGGTCTTTTCCAAACTTCTTCTGATAGCCGACACTGTAAGGTATTTAGGGAAAGGAATTTAGAAATTAACACATTGATTTTTTTTTACTCAATACACTTAAGTTTAGTTTTCAGTTAATAGGAGGCCCTGAGGGAAGAAAAATCCTGAGGATCTATGTCATCTTTGGGGATGCTGTATGGGGACACTTTTTAGGGAAAGGAAGAAGAAGAAGTTCTGGGAAGGAAAAATATATGAAGAGTGGGTTAATGTATCCAGAAGTGACCAACGTATGAATCCATCCTTGCGGTGCAAGCCGATGGGCCGCGAGAGTCCGGCTGAAGAGGTCTAGGTTAGGTCTTCTTCAACCCTTGACTCTGTGCAGAAACGGGCGGTCCGTTTGATAGATTCTCCTAACCCAACAAACGGATTGCAATCTTTAGAGCACAGGCGCCAGGTGGGAATGCTGTCCTTGTTCTACTGGTATTACGTTGGAAGATGCTCCGAGGAACTAGCGTCTTTGATCTCCTCGTCACCGGTGCGTAGTCGGGAAACACGCCAAACGCGCGCTAAACGTTTTTACACGGTTGACATTAGTCACATGAGAACGGGTCGTTTCTACGACTCGTTCTTGAGTTCAACAGCTCGGCTGTGGAACGATTTGCCGGCCTCTGTTTCCTCCCTCCTACAACATGGGTCTCTTCAAGACCCATGTTCACTCCTTCCTCTCCTCAAAAACACCCTCTTCACAGCATCTTCAAAGATGACATAGGCCCTGAGGGAAATTATTTTCCTCAGAGCCTCCTGTGTGAAGTTAATGTAAAAAAAAAAAAAACAATCTCTCTCTGTCTCTATCCGGCCCGCCACGCAGTAGGTGGGTAAACGCATTCGCAGCCAAGACCTAGACACACCTCACCCCATGAACCTGAGCACCCTTGCTAAATTACCAAAATTAGCGAACCACATGGGGTGACCTACGGCAGGGGTGTTGGTTATCCAATAGGGCGGCGGTACCCATACCCGCTTCAATCGATTGAATAATGAGCAACGAAAGGTATCTACCTACATTTTCGATGTACAAGCGATTAATATTTTATATGCACAATTGAGTAAAATTTTTGCAAGAATTCGGTCGGTAGTGTGGAGGGCCGTTAAAACTGAAATGGTTCCGGGTAAAGAATTCCGCCCATTACAAATCTTTAAATTACAAAACTAACCATGTATGTAAATTTGATGAATTGTTCAAATTCTGTGAAAAAACAGATCCTTGGAAGATTTTTAATAACTTTCTAGTTTGTTGATTTCAACACAATAAAAATAGATGCCGTAGTCCCACTGGTTCCACTGTTCGACGCTTGAGTAAAAGTGACCTTCAATCACAATTTAAAAATTGTATTAAGACGCAGAAATTTTACGTCTCGTTTTGGTTATTCTTTAAACTTTTCGTAAACATAAAATGGAAGCAAACAGTAAATAAGATAAGGGAAAATCACGCCACAAACAAATTTCTGTTAGGAAAATGTTTCAATTAAGTTCTTGCGGAATTATTAATAATTACAGTAATAAACGTCAATCACACAGTCTTGGACCGTTAAAAACACACTTTATAAAATCGCAACCAATCATTTACCATCAATAAAATTTATAATTGGAACATTGGAAAACCGTTTTGAATTCAAATTGCATCGAAATAATATGCACAGTATTTTTCCGAGATTCATCTGCGGGCGCATGCGCGCTGAGTACCGAAAGCACATGTTATGCGTCAGTATGTCCCGTGCATTGGTCGCGGGCGGACGCGCTTTGGGGGAGGGGTTATCGCTCTCGCTGTCTATCTGACATTTGTGTATGTTCGCAAATCATGAGCCTACGCCCATCGCGACCGAGCGATAGGCGATATTTTTCAAAGTGTTAAAAAAAACTGTCTTAACAGTCGTGATTTTTTTTTAATACTGTTTTAAATCTGTAAAAGTGAGTGTCGTGAAATTAAAAATAAAATTAATTTTTAATCAAAAAAATATTTCTTACTTATTTCAAAGTTCGTTTCTTTTGTCCATAGTACTTGTATGGAACATGAAACACCCGGACTTGCTTTGCTCGCTTTATAAGTTGTTTTTGTTGTTTTTTTTGGCGTACACGCTAGGTACCTACCTAGTTTATTTTGAAAGAGGTTTTTTTCCGTTATAAAGTGAAGTTTGGGTGTATTGTGTTAACATTGAATTAAATTTTGTATAGACTAACTATAAAAGAAGCATTTTTTTATGACTTGGATGATAATATTATTTTAATTTAAATTAATATTAATTTTTATCAAGCTCATCAACTTTTTGAAAATATATATAAAAAAAAAAAAATATGCTGCTTAAAGCGACAAAATAAATATGTATAACTGTATAAATATATATTTTAATATAAACTAATTGTGAACTGCGTTAATTTAATGTTTTGGAAAATATATCGTGAAATCTTGTCGAAAAGTTAACTGAAGTTATTTTTCAGCTGCGCAATTTCAGTTGTTCCAATTTTCAGACGCGCAATTTTGAAATTTCGTCGTAGAAGAAAAACGATTGTTTATACTTTATTACGAAATCGTTACAATCGCGCTAGTTTTTATTCGCTTTTAAAAAACGATAAAAATAACAATAACGTAGAATATATTTCAATTTGATGTTTTTTTAAATTTTCACTGTTAAAAGTATTTTTTAATAAAATCTGGAGTTAATCTAATTTAATTTTATGTTTTGTAATAATTTTTATACGTTTTACTTTATTTAAGTTGTTTTCTTCATAGTCTATATTACATGGGCGTGTCCAGTGAATTAAATAGAGCGAAACAAAGACAAAATACTGTTTATAGTCAGTTAATTGCTATTGGGATATCAATTAGGGCATTTCTTGCGGTATGTGTCAATCTAGAGGATTTTCTGCGTTTAATTGCTACCTTATTTACTTTGGCAAAGTTTGCCAACCCACACAACGCAAAAAACCTTACAGTAAAATATAACACCTGAGAAGAAAGACTCTTCTCATCCAGTGTTAAAAAATCTTGCGTTGAGATGAAAGTTGGGTACTTCATCTAAGTGGTTTCTTGCTGATGTTTTTTTTAGTTTTTTTTTGGCAGGACGAAGATCCCAGTGGTTTAATGTTTAATACCTGTTTGAAGGGACGGAAGGAAATGCTACAGGCATTAGTCTCTGTCTCCACAGTGAATTACGCTAACTCCCGGACAAGTAATATAAAGCCTTTGCACATCAAAGTGCTTTCCATTGTACTCCGGTGACATCTGGGCATAGCCGAGTAGCTAAGTCCTGAAACTTTCCGTGGGTCTGAAATCAGAAATAAGAAATCAGCGTGAGTGTTGTATTCTTAATTTGTTGGCGCTCAGTTAATCTGTCCGTTTTTTACCCTTTGCCTCGCAAGGTTAACATGCAACGTCCTGGTTCTTTTTCACATTTCTACTACGTGTTGTATATTACTTGTTGGTACGTTACCGCATTCTCTTTCTCTAGATCTCGTTACCAGATTACTTATAGATACTCATCTCGGTACTCGGTACAGTAAAGCATCTGAAGGTTGTTGTCTTTTTTCGTGTTGGCACGAGGTAAAGTGGTGCAGTTTTTGCGCTGCACCAGAAGGACGAGAACAATCGGCGTTTTTCTCGGTACTCGCTGGCCTCGGTGGATTCGCTACGCCTTCTTGCGATGACCAGCGGCCACTTGTCAAAGGAAGAAAAGGTGTGTCGGCCTGTTATTCCGAGCAAGGCACCTTTCCAGGCGCCATTTAACTGGACTTGTTTGATTTATTTCCTCGGAGCAGCAAGCACCTAACACCATATATTGAGTAGCCACTTAACTGCCCAAACTCTAATACTTTGAATAATCTGCGCAGTTCTCAAGCGTTCTCGAGTTTCGCTATTGCCTTTTGTATAATGTATCACGGTCATCGAGAAATGCTACTACAATAAGTTTTATTTCCCCTTTCAGCAACGCTATCTGTTGATGAATTACGTCGTGTGTACACTGTGCGATGCTTATCAAACAAGGTGATTATGATACAATTCAGCCTAGATAATGCACCCAGTGTGTGAATAGTGAATTGTTTATCTGCGGATTCGAACGTATCAGATATTGTGTTTTGTGGATTAGTGATTATGGTGGAGAAAAGTAGTTGGTCCTAAAGATGGGAGTTGTCGGAAGAGTATTTAACTTCTTCTGCACAGTGGAAAGTTGAAACTTTTGATGGTGAACGATATCCCCGGTGGTGGGCTGATGGTAGGCCAGGGGGCCGACCTGGTAATCATGGATCACGAAGTCCGGTTCGCGGCCCACTGCCTGCTCGCCATGTCCGCGGGTCGAGGCGCCAAACCCCTGGAAGCCCCCAGCTACACGGTGGCCAGGATACTGGCGGAGCTCACGGAATACAACGAAGGCCGGGTCAGAGACCTAAGAGCCGACAGAGGGAGACCCAAAGACCTGACTGAAGACGTGGAACGCGATACCCAAGATGAACTAATCATAGACACGGAGAACAGGAACCTCTTGAAACGTGGACACGAAGACGATGTCCCGGAACACCGTGAATTCAACGCCTGGGAATCCAAAGACGAAGCAGAACCAAAAACCAAAATTCCTAAAGAAGACAACGGAGAGTTTGGCAGAAACAGGCAAATGAAAGAAGAACAAAGACCTTTTACAAGATTGTTGGAAATCGACACTAACCAAAGAGATAATAATTCTGACCTCGACGAAACAACTGAGCTTGCTCTTGAAGGTCTCCTAACCATTAAAAGCTCTCCGGAAGTCGCGGAGGAAGTGATAGAACCAGATCCCGACCCAGAGCCCGAGCCTGGAAGCGTTCCAGAGATAAAAGACGAGCCTGTTGTCGTGAGGGTTAAGGAGGAACAAAGGGAGGTGGGGAGGGGCCGCGAGTTGAAGGAGATGAGGGGACAGGGGAGGGAGGCCAAGCGGAGGGCGGCTCTGGGCCCCCGGGCCGCCCTAGCCCCGAGGAACGGGGACAGGGCTCCGCCCCACAAGACGCATCGCTGCCTGTTCCTGGGCTGTGACAAACTCTACGGCAAGAGCTCGCATCTGAAGGCCCATCTTCGGACACATACAGGTAAGATCAATCATTACTATTTTTACTTTTATTTCTGTACCTTTTCTAATCGAAGGCATAATACCACTGAATAGAAAATCCATAAAAGTTAGATATTTAAGACCTCTGGACCCCAGATGGGCCATGAAATAAATTTGTTGTGATGGACTCCACGATCGACTAGCAAGCCGGAGTTCACCAGTAAATTATATTTGATTTTTTTATTGTATGAATACCGCACAAGAGTCCCAACTGCTCCCATCCGAAGCCAATGAGACTATGGCGTCCCCAATTGGGTTACCTATGTTGTGAGGCTGAAGGTAGTGGGAAGGAGATGGGGAGCAGGAAGGTGGGGAAGTACCTGGCTATTCAGATCTGGTCACTAAACACGGCTAAAGCCATTTCAAGCAACGTTTCAATTCTGAATGGTGGTCTTACACCAGGGCGATACTGAGAGTATCTTCCACTCTGGAACGTGCCGCAAATATACTATATATTATTTTTAATTAATAAATTGTGAAATAACACAAATTAATCAAATAAAAATTATTTGCCACGCCGGGATTCGATCCCGCGACCTTCGGATTGCTAGTCAAGAGCCTTACCGCTGGACTGCGCCGGCCGTGATTGTTTTGTATTTCATAATTTACTCATTTTAAATTATACTTTACAGAGTGGAAGATAATCTCAATATAGCCCTGATGTGACGCCGCCATTCAGAATTGAAACTTTGCTTGAAATGGGTTTGGCCGTGTTCGGTGACCAGATCTGAATAGTCTTTTCCGGTTTCCTCTTCCGCTTTTTCTCTCTACAACCTTCAGCCTCACAACATACCCCAATGATGCCACAGTCGGCTCCGGACGGTTGGGAGCAGTTGGACTATTGTTTGGTTTCACACAAAAAATAAAAATTTCGGTATTTGAAATTGTTTCACCTGTTTCAACCGAATTAAGGTAAATACTACCTTTCTTCTTGCTTACAAAATACAAATACGCCAACAACGTACTTTTATCGGTTCATTTCTTCATTGCATAATAATATATTGGGTATTTTCTTGCCAAAAAGACATTTGAACTTATTTACAGCAAAAGTAGAAATTTTTCGTCTCTATATAAAGTTTAACTTTATTTATCTCAAATTCAAAATAATAAGAAAATGTTGCATAATTCGTATACCTACGCTTGTAACTCCACTAGTTCGACCCTTCCAAGGCAAAACAGGAGACAATATCTCTTATTTTAAGAGGGGCGATTACAATACAGAATTTACTATTTTTTTATGGTTTTTCCATTACACAATTGTTGGTATTATTATAATAACTACGATATTGCCTATGTTTTCTTCTACAGAATTGTCTTTACTTTATCTTCACTTCCTGTCAAGCACTTGTTAATCGATTGTCAAAAATAACATTGCATTTTTAATCTTTCTCTGAACACCACAAAACAACAAAAATGAAATAAGAAAAACAAACAATTAGTAAAAATTAATTTGTTGCTACTTATTGTTATTCAACTGTTGAGCCGAAATTTTGGCACACAACACCCCTCAAATGCACAAATACGCTCTTCCCAACGCAACTTTCCGACCAACAGGCGAATCGAGCGTCACTAAACAAATCATTTAGCTGATCGGAGACTCAGATTGATCGAACGAAAAGTTGGAAACAACGGCCGTAAGTCTGTAATAGCCAGATAACAATATTTTAACCAAAGAACATTTTAATCACCCATATTGATACGAGGTAAAAGTTGTGAGGCGCGTTCGACGACGTTCTATTTTTATAAAGAACATTAAATTTAAATTTGGTAATGATTCACCACTTGATGGAAAATAAGAATCTAGAAAATGAAAAAAAAAATCTCGTTATTTTACCTTCTTCTGTTTCCAGGTACAGATGTGATTGGCATTGTTGTGATCTCATGCGTAAACTAATCTCCCCTGCGGAGTTGGCATTGCTTTCCTCTTAAAATATTTCAGGTTTTCATCTATCGACCCCCTGAAGAGATTTCGTAGATGATTCTGTCAGACCACGCTAAGCGTTTTTGGGCGTGGTCTATATATATCATCATATCGCTCGCCATACAATCCCATTCAAACCTGCCACACATGACAGATGAATTATTATTAGTGTGGGCGTGGCGATGATGATATGCCGTGATTTGCTAGCCAAGCGATATTTGAAGATGACGCGACCCCCTCTCCTTCCAAAGGTAGTTTTGGGAGTTGCCGTGGTCATGCTGTCAGCTTTCAAGGTGACAAATCCAGTACAAATAAGTGATATTCCGCGATAACTTCATAATTGATCTGACCCCCTCTCCTGATGTAGAAGGAGGAAGATTATACCGTCGTGTGACATTACAACATATAATCTGTACAGGCCACGCCCAAAAACGCTTGATGCAAAGAGCATAGTCTGATTACAGGCTTCATACAAAATAACACTCAACTTTCGTTATAAGTCAAGCGTGAACAGTAAATATATAAATAATATTACATTTTGTTTGCTATTTCGAATACTTCGATTATATTTTACGCGTGTTAATAATGACTAATTACTAATTCACAGAAAAATAACATTTATTTTTCTTCCTCTGGAATGGCAATCAATGGTTGTAAAATTACTAAATCTCTTGCAATGGTTTTTTTTTGCACAGAATTGAACAAACATGTATAAATCATTGTTCACTGAATCATACTTTAACGTCCCTTCTTATTAGCGGTGAGATTCACGTAAAAGTACTTGTACAATACATAATCGCCAAAAATTGGAAAAAAACCTCAGCATAGTTGCCTTCCAAGAAAATGATCTGCCACCATAATACAAGGTATTAAGGGACGTACTTGACTTACTCCAGTGATTCCTGACATTATTTGGAGTAAAAAATGTAAATGAAATTTTGGTCTCCGGTGAATTTTTTGACATCTTTTTTTTCAAAATTTTTTTCTTCAAAATCAAAAGTTCAAATATTCAAATTTAAAAGTTAACCACAAAATAATTCAAATGTACATTATGAAACCAAAGTTTACAAACGCAATTTGAAAAAAAATCATGAATGTGGGAATTTCTTATTAATTATTTTTATTCAAACAACAAAAAGTAAAGTGAACTTAACATTTATAATAATAAATTTGTCTAAAAAATATGTGTGTGTTTTGATTTATCAGTAATTTTTGTTAGAAAAAACAAGCTTGCTTTGGATATTAAACATTTGCATTCAAAAGTTTTATATTTGAAAAATTATATGTTTATTCGAATTATAAAATTTGAGATAAGAGTGTATCAATACCTTTCAAAAATAGTTTTTAGTTTTCGGGTACGTTCAGAAATATTCCATTTATTTGGATTTTATTGTGAAGCGAAAATATTTTGACCTTCTGACAAAATATGCCCGAGACCTCGGGGGTTAATGTAGAATTGATTCGATATACATAATTTCCTCTTTGACCTTTGAACCTCCATCACCGTTTTCGTAAATCAAATTGAGCCATCGTTAAGCTAAAATGAAGCATAATCGCTCAACCCCACTGAGCGATTCATTTTCGTTGAGCGGCATACTTTATAAAGTTATAGATAAGGTACCATACGATAAAATTAAGTTATTAATTTGTATGCAATAACCTTCCTTATGTGTTGACCTCTCCATATGACGTCCACGTAGCATTTGCAGGTCAAAATGATAACAGTTTTATTTACAAATGGTGATGATAAATGTAATGCAATTCAAGCATGCAAATTAAACCACGTATTCACAGTAAGTGCTAACAATACATGTTTAATTTATGTTAATAAAATACTACACTTTATTATACTGGAACCGAGCAAATGCTCGGTTGAACGATGTTCTTGAACCAAAACCTAAATCTTGAACAAAACGGAATTGAGCTTAGACAAAGAACGGGTTGTTTGTTTTACAGAATTTGTACAATTCATCAAATTTCAAAGATAATATTCAAGTTCTGTGGAAGTCCTATTTAAGTTCTGTTACTATCTAGCCACTGTGAAACAAACCAGCCCGTGGTGAAATAAGATTTTGTTCATTATCAGTAATTTTAGTTTATTATTGTATATTATACAGTAGAATACGTTTATTATGTCTCCGCCTATATTGACCAACCGCTTAATTAGAAGTAATTACACAACGAAGTTTGGTTGTCATGTAAAATCCTTTATAATAAAGTCCGATTAAATGACTTCGCTTATGGTGACATGTCGCTTATTATGACCCATTTTTAATAAATTATGTCCGGTTACAGTGACCGACCACTCTTCTACACAAATAACGGTGCTAGATGCAATTCTCATGGTTAATAATGCTTGGAATAAAATGTCACAAAGTGCCATTCACAACGGTTTTAAACATGCAGGATTCGATAGCGCTTTCCTCACATCCGAAGAACCCACAGATGAAAATATCGAACAGAACATTAAAGCTAATGAGCAACGCGAAAGTGATGGGGAAGAGGAAGTCGAAGAAGAACCATTACCTACCGCAGAAGAAGCATTAAAGGCTGCAGAATTATCACGATTTGTTCATATCAATATTAAAAATGATAATTTGACCATGGCGATGTCTTCTTTACACTATAGTATTAGAGACTGTTATTACAGTATAAGGAAAAAACAAAAGCAGACAAACATTGATTTCTTATGTACAATTGTTATACGCTGTGTTTCTGTCTATTAAAATAAATACATACATGTATACCTAACCAAAACAGGAGGTTGTTTATTTTTTACAAAATGCTTTTTATGACGTCCGCTCAATATGATGACGTGTTTGTCATTTCCCTTCGATATCATTATAAACGCATTCCACTATACTTAAAAAATTCAAAATTTTTCTGAGTGAACAAGAACTTTAACAGAACTTGGATTTTAACATTGAAATTTGATGAATTGTTCGAATCCTGTGAAACAAACCATCCTTAGTTAGCTTTTTTTGATCAAAGGGCCAGCCTTCGCTTTCGCTTTGGCATTAGCCGTTTCTGAGAAACGTTGTACTTTCGAACCTTCTTCTTTCCCATCTCCTCCCACTTCCCACTCACAGCATCTTAACATACACCAAAATAGGCAATGCCTCAGTCCCTCTGACGTCGTGCATTTGGGACTTGTCCTGTAATAAATAATCACGTTATAAAAAAACAAAAAAACTGCTTGCATGGAAATTTAAAAAAATAAAAATTAGAGTACCTTACAGAAAGTAATATCTGGGTTGAATATTATTTGTTGATCGACCCAATAATCCATAGATATAAGTATTAATAAGGGCGTGACTGTTGTTTCTCCATTTCGTCAATCGGCTCCCACTTTTCGTAATTTCGTCAAGCCGGAAACAGATTGGGAACGACAAGGGCGGACGCAAAACTATTCGGCTGACGGGAGAAGTTTCTCAGAATGGAGATTACATATGTGTCAGATACTTTTAAACAAGTTTAGATTAGATGAAACATTGTGTATTTTGATGTTATGTGGTTTTGTGCATCTTCATATATACAAATAGTGGTGACTCAACTGTTGGTCAAAAGTGACGAAAAGCAGTGTTTTTTTTTTACAAAATCGAAAAATGAAAGACAGTACGTGAAGACTACTTCGAATGTTATAGTTATTCAAGCTTGTCCAAACCATAGACAAATACATATTTAGAACTAGCGAGTACCATTGAGTCCCATAGCGTTGCCATTCCTTCCTCCCCTGCCGCTAAACTGTATGCAATACACAAATTTTTCAAACTCGCATGCCCACTATTGTAATTTTTTATATAAATTTCATAGCGCGAGAGATCAGCATTATATATTAAAACAAGGCAACATTAATTTTGATATACATACTAGCTGACACGTGAAATCTAAACACAACGCCATTTACTGGATGGTTACCCAACCTAGATAACCTAGATAACACCAAGTGTTGTGTCAGACAAGTTTTTAGATTTTCACGGCCAAAAGTATTTTCGTTTTTTGTTTTTGGGGTGTTATGCCGTGTTGCGCTACCTCCTTCTTTAGCCAACGTTTCGGACAGCGTTACAGTGTCCATCATCAGGGCAGACGTGTAATTGTGGAATTTCATCAAAATCGGTTAAGTAGAAAGTAGTAGTTGGAGTTTATCTCGAACAAACATCGTGACGCGAGATTTTTAAATGTACATGCATTTGTATCGAATATATATTTGTATATAATATTATTATTTTCTTATTTAAAACACATACCGGAAAATCGCGTGAAAAATACGAAAGTTCGCATTATTTTCCCAAAAGTTTCGCTTAAAAATTCGCGTTATCGCCAACGCGATTTTTTCAGATCTCTACTCAACTCATTAGTTACTGTCATTACCATCTCCTAGTAATAAAATATTATGTATGTTATATGTAGTACTTAGGTATATGTATGTGTACAACATCCAATCGAGTCAAGTCCGGAGCACATGTGTTTGAATCAACCAGTTCTTTGACCTTCTTTACTCGTATGTCGCGAAGCGAATCTATTAATCGGCTATAAATCTTACGACAACCTTTATTAGTAAGCAGACCAAATGATATATAATATGAATGATTGATGTCATTATTAATTATCATCAATAATATTATGTTTTTTTTTGGTAGAAAGCAGTAACTTTGTGGTTTGATGTGGTAATATAAATCGTAGAATAAATTGAAATAACACAATAATTTTGTTTGTAACCACGATTTAGTTAATTTTTCCACTACCGACCGGTTTCGCTTTACATCAGCATCACCAAGGTATAAAAATTAAACTTAAGTCAATTTAACTCAGTTTAATTTTTATACCCTGATGATGCTTATGTAAAGCGAAAACGGTCGGTAGTGGAAAAATTGAATAAATCGTGGTTACAAACAAAATTATTGTGTTATTTCAATTAATAATATTACGTTATTATCCGAAAGTGACATCTGGCGAATTTTATTAAACCATGGATGTCACGTTCACAGTGTATGCAAAATGCTACTGAAAATTTCGCCACGACACATTACGAATCTTTGGAGATAGAGAGGTACGTACCTTTCACTCTACAATACAGAATATTGTTCGTATGAAAGATTGGGAGGCGGGAATGGGTACCGCCGCCCCGGGAACCTTTATTAGATAACCAACGCTTCTGCCATAGGTCACCCCAAGTGGTTCGCTATGTTTGGTGATTTAGCGGGGTTTCAGGGGATGAAGTTTGTCAAGGTCTTTGAGGCGGATGACCAGGACACACTGAACCCCAAATTCCTACCCACCCCTTAAACCCGTTTCCTTCTCAGAACTATCCTCTCCTTCCTTTTCCTTAAAAAACCCTCCACACAGCATCCCCAAAGATGACGTAGGCCCTGAGGGAAATTATTTTTCTCAGAGCCTCCTGTGTGGATCTCGTGTAAAAAAAAATAAATAAAAAAAATTGCATAGGAATTATCTGTCTATAGGTGCGTTATGGATTCCGCTCCTATTAACATTTGGCGGGCGAAATTTTTTAATAAGGAGTTATTCAGAAGATGTAAAATGTAGGAAGCAATTTATTATAATTAATGTTTTCGCCCTTGCTGGTTTTCGGAAGCTCAGTGCACAGCGTTTCAGGTAAATTTATTGGTACGATTTTGCCACTTCCACGCCTTGAACCTGTAATGATGGTGTATTGTGTATCATATTCACTTTACGTTGATTTCCTACATTACACAATAAAATTTTCACAATCTTCATAACAGAGCGGAAAGAACTTGGCACTGGGCCCAGAGATCACGGGTTCCGAATGTGGCGAAGTGCAAATAGTTTTATGGAGAAAATGTCGGTTTTTTCGTATGCACAATGAAAAAATATTATGTTACGCAATATCAATAACTAACTACACGGCTTCATCCGTAGTTGTTTTGTAGCTCAAGGTATTCGAATCAAAACAATTTTTTTTAATGTTGCACCTTGAAATTCCATTCAAAATAAGCTGTGCAAATTTCATGGCGCCAGAGCTCACTGTTCGAGAGTTTTTGAGTCACAATATTTTACAACGCTTACAACACAATATTTTATAACGTTCACAATATTTTCTGCTATGTTAAATATAAAATTATCAATAAAATTACTGTGAACGAAAAAAAAATTGAATACGAATTTTGAATAGGTCCTACACAGTTGACAAAGGCGTCACAGATCGACATGCTTTTCTATACAGCCGGGGACGTCGCTATATAGACAAACATTTAGATGTTAAAATCTGTGGATTTATAAATTAGATAGTTCGCTCTTCCTATTGTTCCTCCTTTAACCTTTCTGGTAGGTCACCCAAAAAACAGTCCTTTTTAATTCAACGTAGTCTTCTTATTTTTACTTAAGATTCTACTGGGAAAGTTATAGGATTAGAATTTTACTGAGAAGAGAGTTTTCACTTAAGATTCTTTTTTTTACTTAAGGTGATACTTAAGAAATCATAATCTGCTCTTTCATAGATGGCGTGAGTTTAATTATTTTTGGAAAGAACACTTTTTGAAGTTGTACTACAAAATATTAAGATGTTTTAATTTTTAGAGCCCGTACACGCGCTATATTAATAGAAATAAATAGTTTTGTTCATAAACAAACTTAAATCTTTCAAGAAAGGCTTAGAAATACGATATTGTATCGGTGATTCAAACCAATTTTGTATATTGAATTTGTAAGCCTTTTTTCTAAGATTTGAGTATTTGAGTTTGTACATTGATAAAATTATTATTGATGTACATGATGTTACGTTACAAATTGTCACGTGGCGGGATTCGAGAATAGACCCCTCCACGGACTGGAGAATGAACCGCCAATATAGAGGCGCGCGCATTACCCCCTCCCGCGAGCAACAAACCGAGCGGCCGCCAGAGCCCGGCAAGCGGGCAGTCTTCAGCAAGCGAGCTTCCCGGGCCCACGTTCCGCGCGAATATGGGCGACACAAGTTCAGTTTCGCCGATTGTGCACTTCCGGTCCACGCATGGACGCTGCGTAGACTGAGAGAACAAGTGCGTAAAGCCGCTGTTGGCCCATAAACCAAACGTGAGTCAATTACCATGTTACCCTTTGTGTGCAATTAAATGTTTTAGCCCTAACCACGCGTGATAGAGAGTAGAGACGGACGTTCAAACTAACTTTCAGCTAGGATCGTTCCTTTTATGTATTATTGTGTCTCCTAGAATTGAATAAACTGTTTATGTGATAACCTACCGTGTTTTGCTTGACGAGAGAGGCCCTGGGAGAATGGAGAAGCGTGAAGTTCCGAACCACAAGCACTAGCCTTGAGGTTACGAGAAATCCTGCTTGCACCGAATCCTGAGCTAGTTTTTATTTGGGGCAGATACAGCAGCTAATTTGTATTAAATATGTGGGAGCTTTCTCCAACCCTGCCGATAGCATCAGCACGCCCGTTGACGCTAACACTGGCGCTAAACGTGGGGCCATTTAAATTTTTTTCTGTTCCACCACGGCCTCGTTCCCAAGCAACAATTGTAAACTCTGAAATGTTATTATGATGTATTGTTTATTCCCAATTGTCTAGCACTTCCAACAGGAATCTCGGCGCGAACGTAATTTCGAATCACAATTTAAATTATTACGGGCGCGATTTTATCATTTGTGACTCGTCACTCGACAAAATATTACCGGTATTCCAACGCAAGGTGCCCAACCTAGGAAGTTGTCGCTGCGAATAATACAGTGATTACAAAGTGTCGGCCGATTAAAATTGCTATTTTCAATACAAGTGAATAGTGGAAATAAACACAAATTAAAGAAGAATTTATTCAACAATTAAAATCATGTACATGATAAACAAATCATCCGCTTGGTCTCGAAAGTGCTAAATATTTTTAATAATATACTATATTGCAGCACGCTGGTACGTCTCTTAAACGGACACTTGCTGACACCTAGGGAACAAGTGGATTTAAATTCTTTCTGTCATTTGACAATTAAGTATTTTTGACTCTGTCGTCTGATGAAACCGGATCATGCCGAATCACATTCGAATAATGCAAAAAATACTAAATTCGCGTTGACGTGGATTCCTCGACATCTGACACTATAATACCTTGTCAATTGACAAAGAAGGTAATATCTTGTCGAAAAGACGAAGGGAATTCGCGTGTAAATACCAAAAAATTGGTGCTGTTTAAAATCAGGCTATAGGAAGCCGCGTAATGAAACCATGCCCCCAAGATATTGTTGAATTCTCAAACAAATTACTTCCACGAAAACTTGTGAAAATTTTTTTTCGATTTTTCCTTTTTTCGATTTTTTAATTTTCGAAATTATTTTTTTTCCAAAACGCTTGGAGTTTTTCTTAAAAACGCAGTGCCAGAGGAAAATCGCTGCCCAAATTTTCTCCAGTTTCGGACTCTGAAAATTTTTTTCGATTTTTCCTTTTTTCGATTTTTTTAATTTTCGAAATATTTTTTTCCAAAACGCTTGGAGTTTTTCTTAAAAACGCAGTGCCAGAGGAAAATCGCTGCCCAAATTTTCTCCAGTTTCGGACTCTGAAAATTTTTTCGATTTTTCCTTTTTTCGATTTTTTAATTTTCGAAATTTTTTTTCCAAAACGCTTGGAGTTTTTCTTAAAAACGCAGTGCCAGAGGAAAATCGCTGCCCAAATTTTCTCCAGTTTCGGACTCTGAAAATTTTTTTCGATTTTTCCTTTTTTCGATTTTTTTTAATTTTCGAAATATTTTTTTTCCAAAACGCTTGGAGTTTTTCTTAAAAACGCATGGCCAGAGGAAAATCGCTGCCCAAATTTTCTCCAGTTTCGGACTCTGAAAATTTTTTCCGATTTTTTTTCCTTTTTTCGATTTTTTTAATTTTCGAAATATTTTTTTTCCAAAACGCTTGGAGTTTTTCTTAAAAACGCAGTGCCAGAGGAAAATCGCTGCCCAAATTTTCTCCAGTTTCGGACTCTGAAAATTTTTTCGATTTTTCCTTTTTTATATTTTTTAAATTTTCGAAATATTTTTTTTCCAAAACGCTTGGAGTTTTTCTTAAAAACGCAGTGCCAGAGGAAAATCGCTGCCCAAATTTTCTCCAGTTTCGGACTCTGAAAATTTTTTTCGATTTTTCCTTTTTTCGATTTTTTTAATTTTCGAAATTTTTTTTCCAAAACGCTTGGAGTTTTTCTTAAAAACGCATGGACAGAGGAAAATCGCTGCCCAAATTTTCTCCAGTTTCGGACTCTGAAAATTTTTCCGATTTTTTCCTTTTTTCGATTTTTTTAAATTTTCGAAATTTTTTTTCCAAAACGCTTGGATTTTTCCTAAAAAGCACGTGGCCAGAGGCAAACCTCTGCCCAAATTTTCAAATAACCCAAACACTTACAAATACGCGTTTTTTCGCAGAAGCATTTTGTAAAAAAAAAAAAAAATATATATACGTCCCCAGTGGTCAATCCCTGGCAAAAATTTCTTTCCAATTACGGATAAAGAGTCGAGTTCTCGTTTTTCTCCCAACGTAAGGTCACCCTGACACGACCCTATACACTATGGAAGTCCCTCAAGTCACGCTGGGTATAATCCCCCACATTTCTACGTCAAAAAAGGAAGAACTACTACAGGCCCTGAGAAGTAGAAAGATTTCTCCCAGGAATAAATCCAAAAAATGCCTTATTCAATATGCTTCTTTCTACAACAAAAAGTACATCAGGAAGTTGCAGTTTCAACAGGAAGACACCTCAGAAATCATCTCTACCTCCCTCACAGTCTCCGAAGCAAAACCCTTGGTGGTACAAGCCCAGGAACAGACGAAAATATATGATTTGACAACCTGGAAGACGAAATACAACGGACTCACGGATGTAGAGGATTTCATCAACAGAATAGAAGAAACAGCCCAAGTCAGAGGAATCCCCGAAAGTATTCTACACAGGAACTTCATAGACCTCATCGCTCCTGAAATGCTTACCTGGCACAGGATACATAAGAGAAAAACAAACTCATGGAGGGAACTCAAGGTGGCACTTTTATCCAGTTTCGGAGAAAAAAAGGCCCAACATAGAGTCAGGCTATCCCTACTCGCTATCAAGCAGCACTCCGGAGAGCCTGTTGCTAGATTCACACAGAGGGCAGAGGCCATCAATATAAAGCTCACCCAACCTGTCCCTGAAGCGGAACTTCTCCCGGTTTTAATCGACGGTCTTCTCCCCAGATACGAAAACATCATTACTTCTCAGAAAATTGCCACGCTGGAGCAACTGAAAGATGTCTGCCAGCTACTAGAGGCATACCAGGATCGGAAGAAAGACGAAAGATTCCCCAAAGAAAACTTTCGCCCAAGCACTTCGTCCGGCATAAAACCGGAGCACAACGAGAAGAAATCCTGCTCCTTTTGCCACAAGATTGGTCACTCCCAAGCCGCCTGCTTTAAACAAGCAAAACTTTTATCCTCCAAAGACACCCATTCTAACAAAAGGCGATCCGTCGATCGTTCTCCAAGAAGAGATGAAGGGAGGAAGTTTGGCAAAAGACCACGCCAAGACAATACCGAAACGTCCATCCCGGATCTCAGATTCATCAAACCCCCTATGGATTTCTCCAGACCCCCTCCCAATTGGACAGCCAGGAAGACAAAAAACTAGACCCCAACCCCCCGGGCCATCCCTCCCATAGGCCAAAGGAATGGTCGGAGTGGTTGGAACACGTCAAATTTTTTAAACAGGCCTTACCCCTCTCTACAGTTTGCTGCAAACAGGCAATAGACGGTAGACCCTTCGCGCATTTTTCCATAAACAACGTGGTTTTTTCAGGTCTCCTAGACAGCGGCGCCTCTGTCAGCTGCCTGGGCGACAACGCCCACACCTTATTCACAAACTGTGGTTTTAAAATGGGAAAACATTCTTCACATGTTACCACGGCAGACAACACTTCACAACTCGTCATCGGTTCTTTAACCCTGCCGATCAATTGTGACCAAAAAACAGTTTGGATCAAGTTTCTAGTTGTACCTACAATCACACAGAAATTCATCTTGGGAGTGGATTTTTGGATGGCTTTCAAAATTGCCCCGCAACTGTTTAACAACCCCTCCGTCACTCCCCAAGTAAACGAAATCCGTACGGTAATACCCTACGAAAACTTGAACCCCTTACAAACAATACAATTAAATCAAATGATCAACAAGTATGAATCCATCTCCTTCGAAAGGTGCGGTTTAGGCTTAACCAACCTAGTACAACACCATATAAAAACAACAGGCCCCCCAATCAAACAAAGGTATTACAACCTAGCTCCACAAAAATTGAAAACGCTGGAAAAAGAATTGGACGATATGCTAAGACTGGGAGTGGTGGTACCCAGCCGCAGTGCATGGACCAACCCCACCTTATTAGTTTCAAAGAAAGACGGCTCAGCCCGTTTCTGCCTCGACAGCAGACGCCTCAACGCATGTACAATATCAGACGCCTACCCGCTCCCCTTGGTCAACTCCATCCTGGACAGACTTCGAAACGCTAAATACATCTCATCCATAGACTTAAGCAAAGCATTCTGGCAGATACCTTTGGATCCCAGCTCCTGCGAAAAGACTGCCTTCGTGGTGCCTGGCAGGGGTATGTTCCATTTCAAAAGACTACCCTTCGGTTTAAAAAACAGCCCAGCAGAACTACAAAGACTCATGGATAAATTGTTTGGCCCAGAGTTTGATAACAATTTATTTTGCTACCTGGATGACCTGATCATCATTAGCGATACCTTTGAAAAACATATACTTATTCTAGAAAAGGTTTTTCAACAACTCAAACAGGCCGGTTTGACTATTAACCTGAAGAAATCGGAATTCTGCAGGCACCGCCTACGATACTTGGGTTTCATAGTAGACGAAGAAGGCCTAAGAACAGACCCCACAAAAGTAGCGGCTATGACAAATTTTCCCCGACCTACAAATGCAAAAGAGGTAAAAGCCTTCCTCGGACTCACCGGTTACTACAGAAGATTCATAAAAAACTTCTCAACTCTCGCGGCGCCGCTCAACAAAATCACGGGAATCCGTAAAGGTACCAGTAACTTTTCCTGGTCTGCAGAGACTGAGTCAGCATTCAACTCCCTGAAAGAGGCTCTTCAATCAGCCCCAGTACTGAATTGCCCCGACTTCAATCTTCCCTTTACGATCCATTCGGACGCATCAAACGTCGGAATCGGAGGAGTCCTCACTCAAAATTTTACGGACGGCGAACACCCCGTGGCATACTTCTCTCGTACCCTAAATAAACACGAAAAAAACTACGGGATTACCGAGAGAGAATTGTTAGCAGTCATGGAATCCATTCAACATTTCCGCGGATACATTGAGGGCAGTAAGTTTACCGTCGTCACAGACCATAGCAGCCTAAAATGGCTGATCTCGCTAGACAACCCCTCCGGGAGATTGGCTCGCTGGTCGTCCCGCCTATCTCAATATACCTTCGATGTCATCCACCGTAAAGGCGCGGATAATATCGTCCCGGATGCCCTTTCTAGGATCGAGATAGCAACATTAAATGCCGAATTACCCAATTCTAGTCTCCCCACAAAAGACGTATGGTATCAAAAAACCTTTAGAGGATGCAGTGACAACCCACAAAAGTTCCCGAATTTTATGATTAAGGACGGACAACTATATCGCAACTGCAAGCCTCCACTGTCAATCTTAGAGGACTATGCCTGGAAAAAGGTAGTCCCTCTCGAAAATAGAGAACAAGTTATTATTGATAACCACAGTGCCGTAGACTCCATACACCCTGGAACCTTCAAAACATTCAAAAAAATATCTTTAAGATATTATTGGCCGGGTCTATTCAAACAAGTACGTTTATACATCTCCAAGTGCGACATCTGTAAGGCATACAAGCACAGTACGGCACCACCGTCTGGTCTAATGGGCAACCCCAAGCGTGCCGATAGACCACTTCAATCCTTTTCTATGGACCTCATTGGACCCTTCCCTAGAAGCTACGCCGGTTACATGCATATACTCAGCGTAGTGGACATTTTTTCCAAATACTGCTGGTTGTTTCCTCTGAAAAGGGCAACTGCAGCAGCAATAACCAATCTATTGGAAAAACATATTTTCATACCCTACGGTACCCCTCGTACTATAATATGCGACAATGGTAAACAATTTATAGCTCTGGAATTTAAAGAGTTTTTGTCTAAATATGGTATAAAGGATGTATTCTATAACACCCTTTACACCCCACAGAACAACACCGTTGAACGATACAACCAAACCATAAACACGGCCCTGGCAATTTTGGTTGGCAAAGACCAACGCACATGGTGCAAAAAATTAGACAAAATACAAGCAGCCATGAACAACACGGTGAACCTCGCTACAGGCTATACACCATTTTTTCTCAAACACGGCATGGAACAAGTAGTTCACGGTTCACTACACCCTGACAATTGCCTTCCACCCGTCCCTTCCTCCACAGCAGACCCCGCAGCAAATTACGCCCACCGCTTGGAGGAACTCTCCGCTATCTATAGTGAAGTAACAGACGCTCTACTATTGGCCCACCAAAAGAGCGCCGACAGGTATAACCTTCGCAGGAGGCACGTCACATTCAAGGAAGAAGACATCGTCTGGAGGAGAAACAACACTCTGTCACAAGGTGCGCTGTACTTCTCTGCCAAATTGGCACCCCGTTTTGTAAAGACGAAAGTCCTAAAGAAAATCTCAGACCTGGTTTACCGATTGTCCGACATCTCTGGTAAACACATAGGTAACTACCACATAAAGGACATTGTAAAAAGTGGGAACATGGAAACAAACTCCATTGCCACGCCCGTATAACCCCAACGGTTATTCCTTGACTCCTAGCAACCATTCGTCTACACCGTGACATGGATCACTATGGAAGTCAACCCTTTTGTTTCGTCACTAATGAGCGGCCTCTCGTAAACGATTGTCACTCATTGGGACACTCAAACGAAACCTTTCTAGCTCTGGCACAGTGTTGTCAACTGTAGCCAAAGTCATGGAAGAAATTATAATTCTCCCTTGGGTTTCGTTTCATTTTATTTTATTTTATTTTTGTTTGTATAAATATCTCGTCATCATCAGTCATTCGCCTCTAATTGCTGCCCCAGGTGTCAAACCTTGGAAACATCGTTTTTTTTCTAAGCATGCACACCTCTACCTGAAATTGATCACTTCGGAGAAAGGAATTCCCTGTGGCTTACTGCAAGTAGTCAGAGACTACGTGCCCAAGGTTTTGTGCATCGTCACAACTCGCAGCATCATATTTTCACATCATCATGTCATACCTCGTCACCCCTTTCTAAATGTTAGAAAAATCTTTTTGTACATTAAATATCGGGTCCTCGCCAAAGTGCATCTAACCCTTATGTCATATGTAGTTAAATTAGGTAAGCAAACCTGTGTAAACCCACGGCGGTATCAGATGTTTGCTACCCGTTCTAAGTTTTTTTCTGTTTTTTAAGAAAATAGAATGGCGCTCAATAAATAACCCAAATTGCTCTAGCTCTCCCCAGAACTGGATGTGGAGTCTGGAAAGTATCGTTATAAAAGGGACAACTTTCAACGTGCCTCTTCATTAACGATAAAATTTTTTACAACATTTCAGCAACATTGAGTCACCCTGGGTCTCAACTGCTCAAACTGAAATTTTGGGGTTGCCTTGTTGTGACTTATCACGTGCAAAGTACGAGGTCACAACAAGAAGCCAGGTCTCCAAGTGAACCACCCTGTGAACAACCCATCCCATTATTATAATTTTCATAACACCAAGGTGTGTCCATCGCAGTCTGTTTAAGTAAGTAAAACCTAGAAGGTCTTAAACACTCAAATCGGACCAATGTAAATAATTTTCCTTGTCAAACAACGATAAGCGCATGTCTTGTATTGTTGCTACCATCGTACGTGTAAGTACAACAAAAGTTGTACCATCACGATACGATACTCTGTGCGTAACCAAAAGGGTTGTACCACAAAGGATCTCTTTTGCGGTAAGCTTAGATGAAATTCACATTCCATCAGCACGCCAGAATTTTTTTTGTCCCTTAATTGTTGAAGTATAAAATCTTGGCCAGATCTTCAAATATGTTTTTGCCTTTGTGCAAGTCTTTAACGTACGCTAATATGGATTTATTATGCTACGGTATTGTTGTACTAAGTACATCAGTATGTCTCGCCGTCTGTATTGAATAGGTACCTTTATATGAACGTTAACCTTTGTTGCCATCATAGGTGGGAACCTTATAAAATCTGCCGTCATAGATGGGAATCTCAGAATATCTACTAAATGCGATACGGGGAGCCCGTTATAATTACTCTGTGGGTTTTTGTCAGAAATGTCATAAATACCTAGTCTTTTGCACCTCCCTTCAATACTGGGCAACCCAGTTGTAATTCGTTCATTGTTATCCGTGAAGACGTTATAAAACTTACTTGCAAATCTTTTGATTTTGCAATCTTGTACGCTATACGTGAAGACGTTATAATACTCACCATGAATCGTGCGAACGAAATAATATCAAACCTTTATGTGTGAACTACTCAATGTAGTCCACACCCCTTTTTTGTAATCATTAATATGCCCGTGGACTTCCTGTCACAAGAACCCAGGAACTATCTACTATCTCAAAAGGACTAATCATACGCTTCACTCATGATTATGGGGCATCGTGTCGTGGGAGTTAAGTTGATGGACACAAAAAACACCTAACTCGTTGTCTGGGAGACGAACAAAGAAAATCCCCAGGTTTGTGAGATTTGAGCAAGGGTCTGTCATTTCTCGCAAACAAGTAGGAGAATAAAACGACCCCTAATCTTCTGCCCAATACACGTAGAGGATTAGACTTTTATGTCAGTGTATTCTTTTGTCCAACACTACCAAATATTATTGTAATGTGCCAGGATGACTGCTGTAGACCTTGTTTCACCTCCACCCAGAGGTCGAATTTCGGAAATAGCCGAGTCCCCAGCAGTTTTCTTCGTTCAAATGTTCCCAATTATCACCCTCCCCCTTCCTCGAAATTATCCGTGAATGGGGATATATGCGTTACGCACTTGGCGTTTCGTTTGTCAAATGGGACAATCTTCATACGCGGATCCTTTCAACTTCCTACTCCTTTCCCACTTTGTTATAACTAATCTTGTACGCAATGTTTTGTTTTTCGAAAGTAGAAAAAAATGCTACCGTATAGACGTGAGCATAGGTCATGGAAGACCAACTTCTTTCGAATGGGGAATTTTGTTATACGTACAATCCCTCAACCACGTATTCTTGGAAATGTATTTGGTAAAAAAAAAAACCAAAAGGGGTTACACAGAACCTGTCCTTGAATACGTACCTTTGTAACATGTATTAGGAATTAGCCACATTTAGTTAGCTCTCTCTCCGTCTCTCTCTCTACACGCCAAACAAATCCAACTTTTTCTCAACATGCACACTTGTTTCTCTCCAAACTTTTTTCATCATTGGTCTACTAGGCAGGTAAACTTCAAGAATTTTGTTCTAATAATAATTTTTGCCGGATTTTAAAAAAAAACCAGCAGCTCTGCACCCTATCTACATCTGCGCCTCTTCATGCTGCCCTCGCTACCGTCACGGAGGTCCCTTGCCTTCAATCCCTGCGTACCAAAAGCACCCGACCGCATCTAACATAACCTAGTGTGAGTCGTGCGTGTAGTTGCGAATTGTATCACCACAAAGAACCGACACTCAAAACAAACCCGAGCACGCCAGCTCTAGGTTGGTTCCTGTTCCTGCTGCCATTATGCAAATGTTCCTGCTGCATAATGCAAATGCTCTGCTGCCATTATGCAAATATTCCTGCTGCATAATACAAATGTTCCTGTTGCCCTTGTGCAAATGTTCCTGTTGCCCTTGTGCAAATGTTCCTGTTGCCCTTGTGCAAATGTTCCTGCTGCATAATGCAAATGCTCTGCTGCCATTATGCAAACGTTCCTGCTGCATAATACAAATGTTCCTGTTGCCCTTGTGCAAATGCTCTGCTGCCATTATGCAAATGTTCCTGCTGCATAATGCAAATGCTCTGCTGCCATTATGCAAATATTCCTGCTGCATAATACAAATGTCCCTGTTGCCCTTGTGCAAATATTCCTGCTGCATAATACAAATGTTCCTGTTGCCCTTGTGCAAATGTTTCTGCTGCCATTATGCAAATGTTCCTGCTGCATAATGCAAATGCCCTACTGCCATTGTGCGGATGCTCCTGTGCCCTTGCGCAAATAACAATACCAACGATTGTTCACAAAACAATCCCACTACATACAAAAACCAGTGTACCAACCACCAATTACGATTCCACTCTCCAATACTTCAATGGTTTCGTACTGGCTCACCCACAGGATCCGGAAGCAGTTACCCTTTCGACCTCTGTGACAGGTAGAACTCTCCACACCACCTAGAAGCCTCATAATGTGTTCTCTTCCTCGTATTTTCTTAAAGGCCCTAGTGTCCCTTGAGTGTAATCTCAAATGGGCCAGGTTACTGTGACAAAGTAACCTTGTAACTTCAGTGAAACGTTCAACCACCCCAGACATCCTACGCAAACCACGTTCGCAAACATTAGCTCACAGACCAATGATACAATTTTAGAGTTTTTTTTTTCTATCACTGCATAACCCTTGTACCTTTCTTCAACAGATCCTTGTTCTTTGCAACTGTATTAATGTATGCCACTGCCTTTATATACATTTATTGACAATTCCTTGTTACACCATGTATCATCTCTTTTGTGTTCTGTTCATAACTATTCTCCAGCTAGGAATCTCTCTCTCTCTCTCTCTCCTCGTTTCTCTTAAATGTTTTTGGCACAAGTGCTGAAAAGGTAAGAGGATTTATTAGTCCTACAGCTCCATTGCCACGTCGCTTTTATTGCGGCGAGGGGGGAAGTGTTACGTTACAAATTGTCACGTGGCGGGATTCGAGAATAGACCCCTCCACGGACTGGAGAATGAACCGCCAATATAGAGGCGCGCGCATTACCCCCTCCCGCGAGCAACAAACCGAGCGGCCGCCAGAGCCCGGCAAGCGGGCAGTCTTCAGCAAGCGAGCTTCCCGGGCCCACGTTCCGCGCGAATATGGGCGACACAAGTTCAGTTTCGCCGATTGTGCACTTCCGGTCCACGCATGGACGCTGCGTAGACTGAGAGAACAAGTGCGTAAAGCCGCTGTTGGCCCATAAACCAAACGTGAGTCAATTACCATGTTACCCTTTGTGTGCAATTAAATGTTTTAGCCCTAACCACGCGTGATAGAGAGTAGAGACGGACGTTCAAACTAACTTTCAGCTAGGATCGTTCCTTTTATGTATTATTGTGTCTCCTAGAATTGAATAAACTGTTTATGTGATAACCTACCGTGTTTTGCTTGACGAGAGAGGCCCTGGGAGAATGGAGAAGCGTGAAGTTCCGAACCACAAGCACTAGCCTTGAGGTTACGAGAAATCCTGCTTGCACCGAATCCTGAGCTAGTTTTTATTTGGGGCAGATACAGCAGCTAATTTGTATTAAATATGTGGGAGCTTTCTCCAACCCTGCCGATAGCATCAGCACGCCCGTTGACGCTAACAATGAGCAAAGTATTTTTTCCCACAATAATTAAACTCGCGCCATCTATGAATGAGCAGATTGTGAATTATTTAAACCCCTCAGTCTAATTTGTTCGCTTTTCGAAACAACCCATGTAAGTCTCATAAAAATCCCAATATCCCTTACTATGAAGGTTAGAAATATGATCTAAACGGTATTAGAAAGAGAAAACACCAAGTTTTATATTTAAGTCTAAAAATTAACTAAAAAATAATTAAAATTTACACTTTATAAGGTTCCGCGACAAAATATTCCTAACAAAATATCATCAGACAAAATATCCTCCGACAAAATATCCTACGAACAAAACATCCCCCAACAAAATATCTGCTAAAACCTAACCTAACCTAACAAAAAAAGGACAAAAATAATACAGGTATCCTGTAAAAATAATAAATTATTAACCATTGTTTTTTTCTGTTTTTCTGTGTCTTGTTTTCTTTCATATTTTCATTTAGATTATAAGTGTTATCTTCTTCTTCAATGATATATTACGTTGATGGGAATAACCTTCAAAAGTTATAAAAAGAGAGTGTTTCTCATAAAAAAATTGAATATTCATTTAGACTTTCATAAAGTCAATAGTTCCATATGAATAAATTCGGATACATTTATCCGAGACGCTATTCAGGTTACAAACCAATTCTTAAAATGATTGTTTCCAATAAAAAGAGTAGTTGCCTATAATATGGAAAAAGAACTAGTTGAAGACAATATTAATGATTCTAAATATTTGAAATATGAGATTGACAAATATGACGGTTTGACAGAAGGTGGCAATAGCGAAATTGGAAAACGCGCACGTCCCGGTTAGACGAGAGGTCTGGGTTCGAGTCCCAGTTGCGACCATTGTTTTTTTCTGTTTTTCTGTGTCTTGTTTTCTTTCATATTTTCATTTAGATTATAAGTGTTATCTTCTTCTTCAATGATATATTACGTTGATGGGAATAACCTTCAAAAGTTATAAAAAGAGAGTTTTTCTCATAAAAAAATTTAATAAATTATTGTTCAAAAATAGTTTAATGTAAAATAAGGGTAGGTTAGTTAAGGTTTTAGTAGATGTATTGTTGGGGTCCGTAGGATATTTTGTCGGGGATTTTTGTCGCAGGATGAAAACGCGCTACCCCTTTGTAAACCAAAGTTTCCGACCGCAATTTGAAAAATAATTATGAAACTTTGGGATTTCTTTATTAATTATTTTTACATAAAACGACAAAAAGTGAGTTGACAATAACATTTAAGTATAACGATCTAAATTCGATTGTTGTGAACTCCTGCAATTTATGAATCTTTATGTACCTACACGAACGACTAGACAAATATTAACATTTCATATACATACATCTCATTCCAACTATAGTTTGCATTCTCCAATACGGCGTTTACACTGTCTTGGTAATAAATATTTTACTAATATGGATGTATATGATAATAATTTGAATTTGTCAAAATTCAAACGACGTATGTGCCATATATTTCTTCTTACTTCATAAACTATCTTTATCTCTATTTTTACTTATCGTAAATTCTATCTTACCTACTTTGTGTCAACTCTTTATATTTTGTGTTAACTATATTTTGTTTCTTATGTTTTATGTTTTCCTGTATTTTGTCAAAAACATGTATTGCTCTATACATAATAGATAAATAAAATAATGCCTAATGAAATGCGTGTGTTTTTTGTTGTTTTTTTTTTGCAGTAATTTAGTAAAAACGTAAATGAGTCATTTGGCATTTTATAGTTTACATTAAAAAAAAATTATATTTAAAAAATTAAATGTTTATTCCTAATTATAAAATTTGAAAGCGTGTTTTACCTTTCCAAAAGAGTTTAGTTCTTATTGTTAAGAAGTTTTCCAGTTTTGGATTTTATTGCGGAACGGAAATATTTTTACCTTCCGACAAAATAGGGGTTTAAGTACATAATATCACCTTAATGTATGTTACCCACAAGGAATTTTTATTGTTTAATTCGGTAGGTAATCTAATTCAACGAAGATGCATCATGTCTCAACCGATGCTAGAAGAAAGCGATACGTTACTTCTAGTAGTAATAATTAAGATGTCGCGCTAGCGAGCCAAATCTGCCGTCGCCACAAGGAGAAGGGAAAGAGGAAGCGGACCGAACTGTCTAGCAGTCTAGCTCGAGTGCAGTGATGATCAACCTTTACAACCGGAGGGCTAATTTATACATTATTTTAGTTCGCGGGTCGCAGGGGGCAGGATACACAATACAGCTTGACATGATTAACTATGCAGTATTTAAAAAAAAAACATGTAAACGGTTCCGTGAAAACTCAACGCAGTGATACATCAACACACATATTAAAAGTGATTCAATTCAAATTATTCATTTTAAAACATTACAAAATTAATATTTTAAAGCGTTTTAAAAGAGAGTATAAATAAATATTTTAGATAGATAAGAAGATTTAAACTAATAGCAACAAAGCTTACCGTTTAAATTGTGCTTCTTTGATGTTTGAATCGGACCCACAAGCTTGTTTACACGACAATGAAACATTAGTAGACATACGTATGACGTATGAGGCGTACCTGCGTTATTAAATATATCGATATTCGAATATGTGATATACTCGTAGAATCATTCAAAGCGATGAACAAAAAACTGAGGATTGAACCTTCTTCCCACGAACTAGAGTCAATAACGCTAACATCTACTGTAAGCCAAATCCCAATTGGATATTACCGACATTTATTTCGATATTGACTGTGGTAAATTTTAAAATATAATGTCAGCCAATTTCAGAAAAAATGCGTGTGTGCGCTCTTGTGTATGCATGAGTGCCACCAGAAGTTTATAGAATGCATTGTCATCGACGTCGAGTCTACCTGCAGAGTTTCAGCTTGTTCAGATGCCGGGAAGTGGGTTAATTTGTGCTTCCAAGATTCCACTTTATTAATACATTCATTCAATCGAGAAAACAATAGTGAAATTCCTCGTAAATTGACTAGACTAATTCTCTATCTATATCTTGTTATGTTTTTTTTTGACGTTCTCCGTGGTTGAGGGGTAAGGTTCTCGACCAGCAATCCGAAGTCGCAGTGTCAAATCACGGCGTGGATTAATACATTTTATTTAAATAGTTTATGTTATTTCGCAATTAATTAATGAAAAATAATGAATAGTTTGTTTGCGGAACGTTCCTGCCTGAAACATTGCTTGAATTGGCTTTAGCCGTGTTTGGTTATTTCTCCGTCTTCCTCTTCCCCATCTCTTTCCCCTCCCCATTGCTCTTCAGCCTCACAACATACGTCAATTAGGGATGTCTTAATTCACTGGTTACAGAAGGGAGCAGTTTGGACTAAATATACCTAATTGATAACATTTTTTGAAGCGAAAACTTCTTTAGCACCGTTGTGATTCGAAATTCGATGAAACGAAAAAGAGACAAACGCATACATCTATAGGATTTAGCCTGCGAGAGACTGAGATAAAATAATCGGTCTCCTCCTTATGCGGTTCTTCTTAGCCTCCTCACTCTTGTCTACTTTAGTTTTCTGAAGGTTTCACTTCTACCGTATGTGCAATGCACAAAAAAAAAATTTTTTGAGCGGCTCGTTCAAAACTTTGCTGAAGTTTTGTTTGGCTAAACCATTTTAAAAATAGAACGGAAACCCTGGAATATTTTTGAGCGCCAATTTCATTTTGTCAAAATAAGCCATATGAATAGGCTTGTAGGCCACACTAAATGCGGCCATTTCGTTATGCCGCAAGTGGCCCGCAGGCCGCGTGTTGTTCATCGCTGCTCTAGTGAATATAACAATATAATAAGAATATTAAACGAGTACAGTACAATGTTATGTCATGGCTGCGTTAAACGGGCCATGCAAGATACAAGATTGTAGCCATAGACATCTAGAACGTCTGTTTTTTATTTTTTTTATTGAATACTTATAAAAACATGAATGTAACGGTGATTTGGATGTAATTATTATTTTGGTACTCATTGAAGACATTAATACATTGAAGTTTGTCGACGGCGTATCTATATGCCCAAAATGGTATGAGAAATATTATCTTTTTTTTTGATGATTTTATTTATTTATATTATTGTTTAAACTTTTACACACATGAACAGTAATCAATTAATAATGAAGTAAAATATACTGTTTAAATAATTTGTGGAATAATATTTAATTAAATGTAGATAATATTAGCGAAACTCAATCGAAAATCTGTAAACTGAAAAAATTAGAAAAAGATACGATCACATCTACGAATCGAACCTAGGACGTTCATCTTGCAGGGGTGCAGCTCTACCAACTGAACTAATGTGTCCTTATCCGAATCGGTCATATTTAACTGTATCGACTAAATTATGTTCATTTTCTTAATGCATATTTTTATTGGCTGCTATCTTTAAAACAAGAGAATCTATCAAACGGTGGAGTTAACTCCGATAATATTTTCATTAGTCTTTTAGGGTCCTAGGAGTTGTAACCAAATTACGTTTTATAGATAGTCCGACGAAATTGGTTTTCTGCTAGAGTAAAATTATATTTTTTTAATGTTTTTTATTTACTCACAAATAATTGCCCAAATTGCCTCTAAAATCATGAAACATGAAAATCTTTAATGACCTATATCTTATATATATACCTTTTGATTACAAAAATAATTTTTAAGTTGAGTTGGGTTTTTGATCTCAAATCCAAAATTAAGATTATAAATTTCCGAAACGGGCCGCCCAAACGTCCCTCTTAAATCGTGACTACGTCTTATGACGGCCGAATACTTTTTTATTGTGTTAGTTTGATAATCCTGAAAGGACTCATATATCAGAATGCATACGAATAAATTGAAAATTTCTAGCTGCCTTTTTGCCTAAGACGCCAGTATTGAGAATGAATAATGCGACACGAGTTAACATTTCTATTCATTATCTGCGGTAGATAAAACCTGACGCTTTTAGTAACATAATAATCACGAATAAGGAGGATTGCGTGTAATATATCATAATTAGTCTATGATTAGTTCTCACATTGCTTTAGTTGTCTATGGGCTCTTCGGGTCTAGTTTACGAGATGTGCCGAAGGTAACCGAAGGTAGGCGTGCAGAATAATTACAATCCTAGAGCTCGGCAGACAAAATCACTGTGATCCAAAGAACCCGAGTCTTCAGAGAACCTGTAATACTGAAGAATACTGGTCCCAAACCGTTTAAAAAAATATGTCTCCACGGAGAGGACATAAGAGACTTAACACTAACGAAATTAAACTATATAATTATTTTTTTTAAATATCCTCAGTGACAGCCGAAGCTTATTTTCGAAATTCTTTTACGATATTCCAACGTGGAAACAAAGTAAGGAAAAGATAAACAAAAAAAATCTTTTTTAAGACTGAAGGAAACCACAAAATAATCGAAGAACAAAACCTCATTAAATCTGCATTTTGGTATTCGATTCTTTCCGAAATTAAGTCTTCTGTTTTTTTATTGTTTTCTAGACTTTATGTCCGGGTTAAATCTTCCCCACAGGAAAAACTTAACCCTTCCACACACTTTTCCACAAATGATCATCTAGTCAATCCACGCGATGTAATTGCATTGTATAAGTATAATAAATACAAAACTATACAAGAACAGCACGTCAACCTACCAGAGACCAAATGGGAAAATAAATCACCGACTCCAGATATTTTCATATCAGAGGGTTCGGCCCGATAGAACTCCTAACTGGACCGATAAATCCTACTGATCCCTCAAAATGACTGATTTTTGCAATTTTATATATAGATTCTTTGACAAATCTAATAAGCCTAAATTTTGAATTATGTATAATGCCAGTAGCCGAAATAACAAATGGTAATATTTTTATAGTCCGAGAACGCCCAATTCTTTTAATCTCATTTCCTAAATCTGTATATTTTCAATTTTTTTCAGAAACAGATTTTTGGATATTACAGGATTTGGAATAGCGACTATTAATGTATTATTTCTATTTTTGTTAATATTTAAATCATTTGTGAAATTTGGGTACATAAGCGATAGCTGTTTCCATTTTTTTAACAATATTATTTTGTTCTTCGAAAGTACACGAGCATTAGTTTATTTTTAAATAATGTATTTGTTCGCGTTTAGGTAACGAACCGTGAACACCGAGCGATGCTTCTTCACTCCTAATGAATGTAATAGTGATGTGGTATATTCATTTCGTAATAATCGGTTAATCGAAATAATTATTCGAAACATTTTTTAATATTATAATTTATTATTTTAACTTTATGAGTAAAACCTCAAACTGTAATATTTAATTAAATGAAGACATTATGAGCGAGACTCAATCGAAAATCTGGAAACAGAAAAATCAGAAAAAGATATTGGCACCTCTGGGACTCGAACCCAGGACCTCCCTACTTTCCGGGTTGGGCGCTCTTATCCACTGAGCTAAGGTGTCGATATCCAATTCGGTCACTTTTAACTGTACCATACTTCGACTAAGAACCACCCATATTATCTTCATTTTTCTTAACGCATATTTTTATTGGCTGCCATCTTTATGAATGATTGCAAGATTCAACTCGAACTAAATGCAATCTAGATGGTGTCTGGATAAATTATTATCCATTTTATTTAATGTGCGACATCTATTGACTCTTCTGCAAGTCTGGGATGAATATTATAATTTATTATTTTAACTTTATGAGTAAAACCTCAAACTGTAATATTTAATTAAATGAAGACATTATGAGCGAGACTCAATCGAAAATCTGGAAACAGAAAAATCAGAAAAAGATATTGGCACCTCTGGGACTCGAACCCAGGACTTAGCTCAGTGGATAAGAGCGCCCAACCCGGAAAGTAGGGAGGTCCTGGGTTCGAGTCCCAGAGGTGCCAATATCTTTTTCTGATTTTTCTGTTTCCAGATTTTCGATTGAGTCTCGCTCATAATGTCTTCATTTAATTAAATATTACAGTTTGAGGTTTTACTCATAAAGTTAAAATAATAAATTATAATATTCATCCCAGACTTGCAGAAGAGTCAATAGATGTCGCACATTAAATAAAATGGATAATAATTTATCCAGACACCATCTAGATTGCATTTAGTTCGAGTTGAATCTTGCAATCATTCATAAAGATGGCAGCCAATAAAAATATGCGTTAAGAAAAATGAAGATAATATGGGTGGTTCTTAGTCGAAGTATGGTACAGTTAAAAGTGACCGAATTGGATATCGACACCTTAGCTCAGTGGATAAGAGCGCCCAACCCGGAAAGTAGGGAGGTCCTGGGTTCGAGTCCCAGAGGTGCCAATATCTTTTTCTGATTTTTCTGTTTCCAGATTTTCGATTGAGTCTCGCTCATTTTTTAATACTTCAGTACTTAAAATGATTCTAATTTCAACAACTCTGGGGTATTATTTTTTTTAAAGTAATAATTGATCCAGAGTTCCAACAGCCAGTGGGATTATGGCATTCCGAATCAGGAAAACGTTGTGAGGTTGAAGAAAGTAGGGGAAGGGAATTAGAAGAGAACAGAAATCTTTCACCACGGAGCTACTAAATTTGGGAGTTGGGTATGGGCACCGCAGCCCCGGAAACCATTTATTGAATAACCAACACGGCTGCCTTAGGTCACCCCAACTGGTTCACTACGTTTGGTGACTTAGCAGGAGTGCACGCGTTTATGGGGTGAGGTTGGTCTAGGTCTTGCCAATGCATTTGCCCATCTACCGCGTGGCGGGTTGGAACGGGAGAGATTGGTTGAGGGAGATCTAAGCCAGACCTCTCCAACCGTACTTACTCGACCCATCGCCTTGCGCCGCAGTGGGGGGATAGACTCGCACGTCCGTTACTCCTGAACTCATTGACACCCAGATTCCTACCCACCCCTCATACCTTTTTCCTTCCCAGAATTTCTTCTCGTTCCTTTCCTTAAAAAGACCCTCCTCACAGCACCCCCAAAGATGACGTAGGTCCTTAGGGATTTTTTCCTCATAGGAATGTGGATCTAATATAAAAAATAAACAATGTTCAATTCACACATGGTAGAAGTGAAACCTTTAGAAAACTAAAGTAGACAAGAGTGGGGAGGCCACGCAACACCACACAAATAAAAAAAAAATCGAGTGCATGTCACATCCAGTAAAAGCCCACACAATCTCAAACAACAGGAGCCTTGAAAAGTGACCTCATAATCAAAGCGGCCAATGCGGTAAGGAATATCATTCTCTCGCAGACTTAATCCAACAGATGTATGTGCTTGTCTCTTTTTTAGCATCATTTCCTTTTCAACGAGTTTCAAATCATAGCGGTGCTAAAGAAGTTTCACTTCTAAAAAACAATACAAATTTTGAATTGTGATCTCCGTGGGAATTTTCGAATATTTAGAAACGTTTTTTGAGTATGAAAATGTTTGAAAATATCCACCACCGGAACAAAGCCGCTCTGGTCCTATCTTGGTAATTATTTTTCGCTATTTGCGGTTTAGTTCATCTCTCTGTAGCCTGGCGGAGCTAATTGACAAAGGGGAATGAACAAAGTACTGGAATAGCAGCGGTATAAAAATAAGCGAGATTTGCTAACTCTAACCTCACTTTGATTCCGACGTTCATCTTTGTGGAAAAGAATTCTTAAAGCGTTTCCGTAAAACTTAATTATATCTAAATTAGTTAGTTATTTAAGTTATTAAAAAACCATTGCAGGTTTATTAAATACTTTTAAGGTAGGTAATATAACAGTGGAACATACTTTCTCTCTTATTATAGGAATACCGCAAAACATCCCAATTTCAGGCAAGTTTTCCCAATCTTTCTCTTTCCGATCTCCATCCCCTCTCCATTTTCTTCAGCCTCACAACATATTGTTAATGCAATATTCTCACAGGGTCAATAAATTGTTGATGCAATATTCTCACAGGGTCAATAAATTTTTGATGCAATATTCTCACAGGGTCCCTATTTCAGTCTGTGGAAATATTGCATCAACAATTTATTAGCGTGTGAATTCTTATGGGATCCCAATTTCAGTCTGTTAGAATATTTATCAATGATTTATTGGTATGTATTTATATATATTCTCACAGAGTCCCAATTTGTTGGTATGTATTTATATGTATTCTCACAGAGAATTTCTGTCTGTCACAATATTGCATCAACAATTTATTGGGTATGAATTCTCAGAGTCCCAATTTCAGTCTGTCAGAATATTGCATCAACAATTTATTGAGATTTGTATTCTCACAGAGTCCCATTTCCCAGTCTCTCAGAATATTGCATCAACAATTTATTGGGGTGTGTATTCTCACGGGGTCCCAATTTCAGTCTATCAGAATATCGCATCAACAATTTATTGGGGTATGTATTCTCTCAGAGTCTCAATTTCAGTCTGTGCGAATATTGCATAAACAATTTATTGAGGTATGTATTCTCACAGTCCCAATTTCAGTCTCTTCGAAAATTGCATCAACAATTTATTAGCGTGTGTATTCTTATGGGATCCCAATTTCAGTCTGTTAGAATATTTATCAATGATTTATTGGTATGTATTTATATATATTCTCACAGAGTCCCAATTTCTTGGTATGTATTTATATGTATTCTCACAGAGAATTTCAGTCTGTCACAATATTGCATCAACAACTTATTGGGATATGAATTCTCACAGAGTCCCAATTTCAGGCTGTCAGAATATTGCATCAACAACTTATTTGGATATGCATTCTCGCAGAGTCCCAATTTCAGGCTGTCAGAATATTGCATCAACAACTTATTGGGATGTGAATTCTCACAGTCCCAATTTCAGGCTGTCAGAATATTGCATCAACAACTTATTGGGATATGAATACTCACAGAGTCCCAATTTCAGTCTGTCAGAATATTGCATCTATAATTTATTAGAGTATGTTGTGAGGTTGAAGAAAGTTTGGCGTAGATGGAGATGGGGAAAAGAGTTGGTCACCTAATATGATTAAAGCAATTTCATCACCATTTCTGATAACTTTCCCCACTTTAAACAGCGCGCTATTCAAATTTCGTGCAAAAAAATCCACCCGTTCTTGTGAATACTGACCGTGAGCAAATCCGAAATGAATCCCATATGTGCGTTATGAATTCAGCGACTACGAAATTTTCTGTTCAAAGAAATAGTTCATAAAAAAAAAAATTGTAGCGCTTCAGCAGTAAACCTTAGAAATCTGTTAGATTGCGACTGCGACCATGATATTTATTATAACTATATTAGCACTGAGTAGTATTTTGAAGGAATCGAGAGATTTTTTTTCTGTGATTATCCGTTTAAAGTTTTTAATAAAATAAGTTTATCAAATAACTTTTTTATATTTAAAGAAACAGAAGTTGCGTAAATTGTGATTTTCGTATTTAAAACATTTCATTAACCACAGACGCTGAATCGCTATATATTACCTTTTGCTATTTCCCTAATCTGTGGTGCTGTGTAATGATGAAGTTTATTTAGATCTAGGTAAAAACACACGTAATTATTGAAAATACTAACAAAGGATTTATAGATGAGGGAATTTTTTCGTCTCTTTTTTTATCTCCCTGTGAATTCTCAATGAGATATACAGATAAAAGAACATTGTCGAATTGAATCGCGAGTATAAATTTAAACGAAATTGATAAATATATACTTTTGAATGTAGCTATAACTTTGTGGTTATCCATTACAAATAAATGAAACAATATAACTTTGTTAAAACCACTTTATATTTTATTTACGCCGACCGGTTTCGGAACGACCGTTCCTTCCTCAGGGCAAACATACAATGAGTTGACAATTACAAAACAGTGGGTGGGTACAATAAATTATTACTAAGTGATGTGGTAGGGGTGGGGGCGTGGCCAGGGATTAACGAAGTGGGTGGGAGAAAAGGAACGGACATTGATTGGAAACATATCGAGGATGGGGCTATAAGATAATTTTTTTTGTTTATTGATAATGGACTCATTATTTAATGATAATTTATTGTACCCACCCACTGTTTTGTAATTGTCAACTCATTGTATGTTTGCCCTGAAGAAGGAACGGTCGTTCCGAAACCGAACCGAAGTTATATTGTTTCATTTATTTGAAATTGATAAAGGTCGCTATGCACCCAGAATCTTCGGGTATTTGAGAAGGTTACCCGACAGTTGATCCGCCGACAATTGGCTCCCCGATGATATTTACATACTATAAATTATAATTTTTTGTGTATTTACCAATTTCAAATGTAAAATCGACTTCAAAAATACTCTTAATAATAAGTTGGTTTGAATTTCAAACGAATTTATACAAAGTGTCGATTTTTTGTACACAGTGTAGACAAGTAGATTTTTCCTTGATGCATTTGAATGAAAATATAAAATATATACATTGTTAATCGGCGGTACATACTTTCTGCACATCCCTTCGGCGTCACTTAGTTACATTTTTTGTAATTAGATATACCATATTTTCACTAAACCGAATGCATATTGTGTATATAAGTATGCCAGGGGGGCAATTGTCGGCGGATCAACTGTTAACTGTCGGCGGATCAACTGTCAATTGCCGGCGGATCAACTGTCAACTGTCGGCAGATCAACTGTCAATTGTCGGCGGATCAACGGTCATGTAACCATTTGAGAGGTAAGGTGGGACTCCGAGCGGGCGTCTCAAATTAGTAAACCTTTTTTGTCGGTGCGCACAGTTGCAATCAAACGTGTCCTTGTGCCAATGATTTGCCTGCACGTACCTACATTTTAGATGAAATCATATCTTAAAATGACCTGCGAATGGTGGCAAAGTATTAATTATACCAAGCCGTGGCTCAGTTATTGTGAACTTCTTCAAAGCATGCTTAACTTGCGAGCAGATTATACTAAAATTCATATTATACGCTGCCTGCGCAGAAAATAATTGCCCGAACTTCAGACTCCAGACAATGCCTAAAAACTAAATACACCCCATTTCAAACGGAAAATTCGCTGGCAATTCAAAATATTCATATTCGACAATCGCGTTGGATAATTGAATTAGCTAAGTCCGCTGAACTTTTCGTGTGTGTGCACTTTGCGCTTGAGACAAACTGCCCGGGTTATTATACATACTTCTTCGGGTGGGGGGGATGGAGCAAGTTATTTTAGGTTTGTTTGGGATATTGAGGGTGTTTGGGGTTGAGGATTGCCACGCCTTCGTATTCCCCCCCCCCTCGTGACACTCTCCTGCCTGTGAAGGAGTTTAAAACTTTGGAAAAAGGGTGGATTTAATATTTTATTATTGTTTGGGAATTTTATAGTGTGTTAATACAAATCGATAAGTTTGGCAACTTTGTTCCACCGTTCCGACTTATAATAACAAATATATAATATTATAATGTACTAGCAGTTAAAAATCCGCTCCGCAGGTTTTTGCTGCTAGGCCCTACGGGCGGTTTTTGATTCGGCTTCGCCCAGTTAGTGTTGGTGACCATTTTATAAATCCAATAGGAACTGTTTCCGAAAACAGCCCGTTCCTCGAAGCCCGCCCGTAACTGAGACAGGAAATGACGTCATATGCAATAAATTGCCGCTTAATACAACTGTGTATTACCGCCAATCTTTCCATATCCGGAGAGATATTACATATTCACAAATTCTTAGCAGTTATACCTAGGGGGACACGTCCCATCCAACCTGCTGGCGGAAGTGGCGACAAATTGTGACGAATTCTTGAATTTGAATCCGAATTAAAACGGTAGCTTTGATTGAAATTCCACGTACACATATGTTATTTGTGATGCGGCGCGTATGGCGTGGCGTCAGACATGCACTCAAAGCCGGGTTCTGAGATTCAACCACGCAGATCCAAGCCTATTAATACTATTCGATTCTTATATTACTTTTTGGTTTAACGATTAAGAAGAGGCTTTGTTTTTACGCAAATCTACAGTTTTATTCCGAGATTGGTGGAATTTTGCACACTTGATCTTCAAAACAAGAGTCGCTGTCTACAATGCGCCGGTCTAGTGGCAAAGTCCACTAAGTCACGTTTTTTCATGAAATGACTTAAGTATAAGGTCTTATGTAAAAAATCGTCCTCTTTCGACTGGCGTTAAGTCGTATATTTAATCGTTTTCGATTTAAACGCGTTTTTAAATTCACCATTAGTCATAAATCTGATATTATTGTCAAGCAAAACACATTAAGTCAAACATTATACTCTAAATGTCAATAATATATCGATTTAGGCCGTTAAACCCAAGCAAAATTCACTAAGTCAGCTTTAAAATAGTCTTAAAGCCATTTTGCGACAAGCAAAATCCACTAAGTCAGCTTTAAAATTATCTTAAAGCCATTTTGCGACAAGCAAAATCCACTAAGTCAGCTTTAAAATCATCTTAAAGACATTTGCGACACTAATGTCAACAATTAAACAGTAATCTTAACAAGCAAAGCACACCAAGTCATTATTGACTGGTTAAACCCACTAAGTCAGGCTTATTTTTTGTAAATGTTTGTTTAAAGTTGCTGTTATTGTTATCAACTAATTTTGTGTATTAATAAGGTACTTAAGGGTTCATTCTAAATTATAAAATATTTAAAAAAACAAACATTTTGGAGATATTCACCCACTTGCCTTTCCAAAATTGCTAAATATTGAAATGCGATTATCTCAGGATTGTGTTTTAGTGACTTAGTGGACTTTGCCAGTAGACCGACGAATAGGTCTAAAAAACCAACTTGGTTCAAGCCCCATGCTATTTTTCACAAACTTTAAAGCAGAATTTTGATGCTTGTGCAATCTTGAACAATAAAATTTCAAAATAAGTGGAAAACTACTGTCGGCAACCGATTTCAACGAGGCAATGCCGGGGACTTCAGCTATTTTTGAACTCAGGAATAGTAGGCTAGCAAATATTTTTAAAAGTTTTGTTTTTCGACAAAATAATAATAGGTAGGTACTAGGTAGGTGTGTACGCACTTATGATTTGGTCTGAATTCTATTGAGCTGATAAGAGACATAATGGAGCATGGGGTGGGCGTGCCAATACTAGCGCTGGGGCTCTGAGCGACCACCAATATAAACTGCCGAACTATTCGTGTGGGGGTTCCGCTATTAAAAGTTTGGCAGCCGCTGGTATCTTTAAGTTCACCGGATACAAACAGATTGCAGTAGGAACCAGAAGCACTTCTCGCCAAAAGTTTATTAAGAAGTAGACATTTTAATGTTAAGATTATAATTTCACTATCGCCATGGTGAAATATCACCATTTAGAATTGAAACGTTCTTAAAATGGCTTTAGTTATGTTTGTTGACCAGATCTGAATAGTAAGGTATTTTCCCAATTCCTCTTTTCTATCTCCTACCCCAACAGATTATATGTACCTTCACCAATTTTTTTTTATAAAGAATTTTTTAGTTATATGTTTTTATTTTTTTAAAATTCTGATGATGGTTATGGTGTAGAAAACATCATTACGATGTAGAAAACGTTACTGAAAATTAAAATGCCACCATTTTCTTAATTTATTCGGCGATATAAAATTTCAAAGAAGCATTGAAAACACCATATTGGAGTTTTTTAAATTTTTTTTATGTGAATACCGGAATTTCAGGAGTCCCAACTTCTCCCGTCTGGAGCCAGTTACACTATGGCTTTCCCAATTGAGGTGTGTTGTGAGGCCGAAGGTAGGCGGAGGAGGAGAAGGAGGAAAAGAAAGAGGTAGGAAATACCTGGCCATTCAGATCTAGTCATCAAATACGGCTAAAGCCATTTCAAGCAACGTTTCAATTCTGAATGGTGATCTTACACTATGGCAGTACTGAGAGCATCTTCCACTATGGGGTTGCCGTAGTCCCGCTGCAATGCGGCTCTTGTAGGGTATTTTCATTAAAAAAGTAATTTCCTGGAACCGAAACTGGGAGTAAGGTTAACGATGGATTACTCAATTTCTTATCTTTATAAACATGACGATGGATCCAAACAAGCAAAGAGCATTTTTTTAAATCATCAACTTAAGGGGCGTTACATTATTTTCAAAGTTTGGAAATAAATTCACACTTAAATTAAATTTCTCAAAAATGCATTGCGATTTTAGGCTGAAAAGGTAAGGCACCACAAAATGGGTGAGCTCGGCAATCATGAATTTTTGCTGTAATAGGCAAACGCAGCTTTTTTAGCTTATTTTGAGCTTTTTGCAACGTTAAATCCTCAATGACCTAAAAATAAAAAAAAATCCGTTCAAATTCTGAAAAAAACTTAAAAGTATTTTTTTTAATTAGCTCCACACAAGAAATGTAGTTTTGAAAATAATTCCTCTCAGGGGTTGCTGTGTGAAGGGTCTTTTTAAGAAGGAATGGAGAGGATGTTTTGAAAAGGTAAAATGTATGAAGGATGGTAGGGATCTGGGGGTCAGTGTATCCAGGAGTGACGGAATCTATCCTTCCCACTGCGTTTCAAGGCGATGTTCCGAGAGAGTCCTTCTGGACTGGTCAAAGGTCTCTCTCAACCAGTCTCTGCTGATTCTGCCTGCCACGCAGTTGAATCGCAGACACATCCGCTGCCAAGATCCGTCAAACCTCACCCGTGAACCCGGGCATCCCAGCTAAAGCACTAAGCATAGGGAATCCCTTTGGATGACCTATGGCAGAGGTGTTGGTTATCCAAAAAAAATTTCCCGTGGCGGCGATACCCATACCCGCCTCACGAATTGTTAGTTTTTCCGTGTTGTTCAAGCTTTGTCGTTTGTTGGAAAAATAACAGATCTAGAGTTTCTACCTGATTTCACTTACCTTCTTATTTACTATGCGAGACAAAACTGTCTACCCTTAAGTTAAACTCCAATTCACCATTTGTCCACGACAAAAGCTTCCCATAGCAGATTCATTTTTCGTTAAAAGGGCTAGGTGTCATTTATAAATCTGATAAGCTGGTACCTTTGTAAAAACACAAAAGGGCCCGATGGAAGGTAAATAAGTAGTGGGTAAGGTCACTCGGAAATAACCCCATATTTCCAGGAACAATGGCCTAAGTTAATGGGAGGACTTTCATGTTATTACCCCGATTTACCTATTTTCCCCGAAATACCCCAACACAGAAAAGATTCCCTCAAAAAAGAGTTGATAGTGTCTACCTACATGGGGGGAAGTGGGGGCACGTGGGCACACTGAGTAGGTAGGTACTTTGAAATTTTTTAAATGGATGTTGACCTTCTTGTGTTTGAGAATAATTTAAATAACAAGAGTAGGGACATAACACTTTGAAATACACTAATTTGAGTTTGTCGAGCAAGAAATATGAAATTTTTACAAATTAATGCTGAATGCATGTTTTTTTTTGTAATTTGTAAATTATTTAGTTTGTTGTATTGAAAACTTTTTTTTTGCTAGCTAATAACAAATTTAGTGGTATTAATTATTATAATAATTAATTATTATTATAATAGAAACATATTATTATTATAATTTTTATATTATCCGTATTAATTATTATAATTTTTCTTGAAATTCTGTGATAATGCTTGCGATTATCGAAATTATTTTTGTAGAAATTTTTAATAACCTTTATCTTTAAAAAATTTCTGATCCACACATTTTTTGTAATCATTGGAGTAATTTTTAAAGTAATTCAACTAAATCTCGAGTATTCTTGTGAATCACTATTGAAATTTTGTATTTGTTCTTGAAATTCTTGAATCATTCTTGTTAAAATATTAACCGTTCGGTTATAATTTATAATGCTCTTTAATTTAAAAAAAAATCGCCAAACGGCGCTTTACAAATATGCGCCAAAAGAGTGAACATATGTTCAATGTACCAAATATAATAAATAAATAAGAAGTTGTCTTGTAATAATTTCTAATCTTCGTAATAATTCTTGTATGTAATTGTAATTAGTGTTGTTATTTTTTCTACATTTCCCCCAAACTGAAATTTAAAGCAACAAAGGCATAATATAAACACTAGTTCGACTATTATAATTAAGTAACGTAAAAATACAGGACATGAACCAATAATTACTGTGCCACGAAGGTCAGGGTACGAAACCCAGCCTCGACCCCAAACAACAATTAACAATAATGGTTTATTTTTATCCTATTGTTTTATTTCTTGTAAAATGTTTTATTCAGTAGTGTGATGGTCATTCGTTTTTGAATCCACGGGTCACGTGTTCGCGTATGTAGTATTGAGTTTGACGTACTTACTGTAATTCATTATTGTGTAGTGTTAATTTAAGAGCTGTCGAACATAAAGTTGGACATTTTTTAGGTTTTGCAAATAGTTATGTAATGCTAGCTGGTACCCAGCATGCGTTGCAATGCAAAGGAATAAATTGTTTCTTCCTGCATTTCCTTTCCGTGCGTCCTCATCCCCCTCCCGCGTCCCCTTCCCCCCGCGTTCCCCTTCCACCTTCCCGTCCCTCGTCATCCCTTCCGCTAACCCCACCTCTTTCCCCAACCACCCACCCCTTCCCCCAACCTTCCCTCCCTGCCGCTAAAATATATAAAATACTCATTTTCATTTATACAAATTTCATAACGCCAGAGCTTACCATTATATAGTATATCCTATGCTCTCAACAAATCACCTAAGTTTCATCGCAATCGGACGAACGGTATGGCAGCGCATACAATACGAACAAACAAACAAACAGACAAACAAACAAACACACAAACAAACAAACAAACAGACAAACAAACAAACAGATAAAAATTGTTTTTTATGTATAAGATTAGCAAATTTTGGTAGATACACTCTCTTTAGGTGAAAGGGTATAACTTAGGATCGAAACGTTGCTTGAAATGGCGTTGGAAAAAGTAGGCACTTCCGAACCTTTTTCCACTCCCTTCAGCCTCACAACGTATCCTAACTGGAGATGCCCTAGTCCCACGCTCTGGGTGCCGTCTAGACTCTTGTGCGGTATTCACATAAAAAAAAGTCTTATTTGTGGTAGCTACCTGTATTGAGTAAGTACCGGATCGTGTGAGCGTGTTTGTAGATGTGAGAAGTGGTCTACAGAAGTATGATCTCTCCAATTATTTTTAATAAATAAACTATGTCAAACCCACTGGCTGATTTGTGAAATTTAAAATATATTTTAACAAGCTGCACACGCATCAGTCGATAATTGCTACAGGTACCCATAATCAGGTAGATTTGCAAGAAGTATTTATTACTCGAAACGCTGCTGTGCGAACCTCACTAGGTACTTGTTGAAGCATATACTTAGGGAGAAGAGAATGAATTTGGCGTTCTCCGGAGATAATAACAAGAGAGGATATGAGATTCTTTAATATTTTGGAATTTTTTATCTAGGAGGGAACAAACGAAAATACATAATTTAATTTCAGTACGTAGAAATTAGATACTCGCCTTATTAGATTGCATGCAGTTGTTGGCAACTATTTCTCTCTAGATGTATCCAACTGCACGAAATATAGTTAAGGCTATAATAACATACCTCGATAATAATAATCAATATTAACAACTTATAATAATAGGGTTCTATAAAATTTAAAGTCGTAAAGTTAATAATCAATATTAACAACTTATAATAATAGGGTTCTATAAAATTTAAAGTCGAATGAATACGTTAACGTCTGTATGTTTTCAGTGCATGTTGACGCCACGCGGTACGCGTCGCGCCACAAATAACATCTGTGTACGTGGAATTCCAAACAAAGCTACCGTTGTAATTCGGTTTTGAATTCGTCACAAGATTTCGCCACTTTCGTCAGCAAGTCGGACGGGAACGTGTCCCTCTTAGGTATAACTGTCACGAATTTGTTAAAAATCAGTATCTCTCGGTGGAAAGATTGACAGCAATACATAGTTGTATTAAGCGGCTATATATTACATAATTTGACGTTATATTATGACGTCATTGCCACTCTCAGTTACTTTGTACCGATGACTATCACTCAATGATAATGGATCCGAGGAACAGGCTATTTTTGAAACTAAAACTATTCAATTGGAATAAAATGGTCCAACACTAAACTAGCTGGGTGAAGCTGAACCAACAGCCGCCCGCGGGTCCTAGCAGCAAAAACCTGCGGAGCGGGTTTTTAACTGCTAGTTATTATAAATATTCAATGACCAAACAAAATACCTTAGAGAAGAACTTGGCATACCGACCCAAATACATACCGAACATTCTGTCCAAACGGTTATACAAAAATGGCGGCGGTTCCCATAGTTATTATTCAGTTTATACGATAAGTAATAAAAACTGGTTCCATCTTGGCCGCTATTTTTCTATAACCGATTGGACAGAATGTTTTATTGGTATGCTAAGTCCTCTCTTAGGGTATTTTATTTAGTCATTGTATGTATCGGTGACCGGACAACTCGGAATGAAACAAACTCAGAACCATCTCAGATAAGTCATTTAGAGTGATAAAATAGTATATATAAAAAAAATGGTTAAATAGGTTACGTTAGGTTAGGGTTATTGGTTAATTTAAATTTTTTTTTCTTTGCTATTCAAGGAGGTTGACTTTATTCTCAGTTGGCATGGAACCGTATATATCACACGTGTGTTAAAGCCCATATCGGCGTATAATAATAAAAATAAATAAATATAGTGATTAGGCAGCCGTTATTAAATATTTGATGTATTAATTATCAGCACAGTTTCTTTCCAAGCAGTTGATCGGGGTTCGATTCTCGGGCTGCGGCAATTACTCCCATAAAAAATAAAATAAAAATTATTAACAGATTTGTAACTATTACTCATATCCATCTTTGTATTGCATCCTTTCAGTTCTGAGACAGATGTACGCTTCTAATGTCGGTACAATAATAAAAATGCGAACACAGCGATATCTCCCGTTACAAGGCATCTACCTGCTTCTTCTCAGGTAGAGTAGAAAAAACTCGTACTAAACAAATTAAATTTTGGTCTTCAGAATATACTGACTATTACTACTTTACTATCTATACATATAAAAATTAAAATGTGTTTGGGGATTAGTTATATTGCTATATTAAGCACAGGAAATGTTTGAAATTTTAGAAATACCTTATTAAAACCCCCGTGAAGGTTTTTGGATTATTTCAATCACATGACAATACATCTGAAAAGTTTTTCAATCATCGCAAAAATTCTTGCAAAACTATTAATTTGAAATTGACATTTTGCAAAACAATGATTGTCAAATCGGAATTGAACTTTCAAAACTCTTTAAGTTAATGAATTAATTTGAAGTACTGCATAATAATTTGAATCGAATCAAGGATGATAGATATTTTAAATCGAAACCTATGTTAGGTACCAAATTTGATTGTTTTCATATAATTTGAAAAAAAAAATATTTGAATTAAAAAAAGTTGTAGAAGGTGGCAGAGGTGAGCTGTCTCATAACTGAATGTACTGGGACTGAATCTATGGAACGCGGACGGGGGGTCGGCGGGAAGGGGGAGAGAGAAAGGGATGTGAAGGGAGGGGAAAGGGATGGGGGAGGGGAACGGGAGAAACAATTTATTTTTTTAAATATTGCATTGTAACGCATGCCGGGAACCAGCTAGACCTATATAAATTATGGTTCCATGCCGACTCAGAATCAAGTTAACTCAACACTTCTTTGAAAAGTCATTAAAAAAATAATTTTAAAATAACCCATAATCCTAACCTAACGTAACCTATTTAATAAATTTTTTATATATATTTTTTCAATTCTTTTAACGACTTTTCAAATGAGGTTCTGAGTTGGTTTCTTTTTGAGTTGTCCGGTCACCATAAATTATACCCTTTATATGACATTTAAGTAATTTCTTCTTATTCTGATTTTTATAATAAATTTTCTTCCAGGTACCTTTCCAATGTTTACGTATAAAATATGAAAGGTAAGATTTACATTTTAGACGTTCAATAATACGTACAGTTATACAGGGTATAATAACACATACCTGAACCTAATTTATACATATTACAGAAACTTGATTTTAACAAGTAATTCCTGAGCATATTTGGAATAAAAATGTAGATATCATTTTATCGGGTCACGTGATAAGTATTCCGTCTCGTTCAAGCAGCACGATAAATACGAATCAGTGCGCGCATCCCATGATCTCGTCGTGACTCGCGACGTGTAGGTTTGTGGGATCAATGGCGACATGCGATTGAAAAAATATATTTTATATTCAGTATCGGTTTTTGACATGCTTTGGCTTCCATCTCCGAATTTTGAAATAATCATTAATTTTTTTTGTTATTGTTTTTGGGGTGTTATGCCGTGTTTCGCTACCTCTTTCTTTAGCCAACGTTTCGGACAGCGTTACAGTGTCCATCATCAGGGCAGATGAGTGATCTCATCTGCCCTGATGATGGACACTGTAACGCTGTCCGAAACGTTGGCTAAAGAAGGAGGTAGCGAAACACGGCATAACACCCCAAAAACAATAACAAAAATACTTTTTGACCGTGAAAACCTAAAAATCATTAATTGTTTTTATTTTTATTAAAGTCTTAACGAATCATGCTGTATGTAAGTTATGCATCCAAGCGAGTACTGTGAAGAAGTCAACTATGATTGATAGGCCTATACTTTTATATGAAGGAAATTCGCCGCTGTATAAGCTCATTTTTTAAAAATGATTCAGCATAGGGAGTGATCCTAATTCAGAATTAAAACGCTGCTTGAAATGGCACTAGTCGTGTTAGGTGACCAAATCTAAATAGCCATGTACTTCTCAACCGATCTTTTCCCCTTCTTCTTCCTCAGCTCAAAAGTGTGGCATTTCAATACCCCTTTGAAATTTCATAAAAAATATGAAAAATAGCCCATAACCTAACCTAACCTATTTAACAAAGTTTTTTTTCATAACTTTTAATGACTTTTCAAAGGAGGGCTGAAGTTGCACATTGTTGTCCTTTAACCGGAGATGCCATAGTCCAACTCGCTCCAGAGGGTTGGGAGCAGTTGGGTATTCACCGCTTAAGGCGCCGTATCCTCGCTCGAAAAGAAGAAGATGGAGAGATATGTAATAAAGGATGTTGGAGAGACGCGCTAATATTTAAAACGATGAAATTGAAGCGAAAATTGTAAAAACGTTTATTAAAACACGACTCGTTTAGAAAAGAGCAAAAATCTCGTGGGGGTTGTCTAAAACAACATTCAAAGAAACACTTTGAATATTTTCAGACGTATAACTTTTTAAATTATAGGGACAGGCGTGAAAATAAAATTTTTCGGAGCATATTTTGCAATTTTTTTCTATCAAGGGAATTTTATATAATTTGCTTTTCGGCGTGGGGAATGTATAGATATTATCTTTAAAAATAACATATATTTTTTTAAGAGCTTAAAAACTTCAAATGTTCAAGAAATCGGTAGAGAATCCGGGTAGCGGCGGCTTAAAATGATATTTCTTCACTTCACGATCAAAATAAGAGGACAATTTTACTGTCTACGTCTGATTTCGAAAAAAATCTGCTAAGGACGGGTTCTAGTATTTGATAAATTTCACTTAAAGTAGGATAAAAACTCCCTTGCTTCTTGCACACAGACACGCCCACAACCACATGACTTCTATTGATTTATTATTTATTATTCAATGGTCTTCACTGACACATTACTTCCGGTTCTTCTCAACTTACTTTTTGTTTATGTGGTGAACTAGAAACTTTCAACAGAACGAGTGGGACTGTTTCACTCTTTGTTTTGAGCAATGTTGAATGGTGTAATGAGTATAATTAGGTTATAGGAAGGAGAAAGGCAAGGGGAGGGTCGGGAGAACCTTCGTAAGAACGAGTACAGTATTTATCTGGCGTAATGCAAATAATTCCATCCATTAAAATTAAGTCAAGCATGATATTTAATCTGCGCCTGTATGAAGTAATGCGAAGACTCTTACGACAGTAATATAATTTCTCAAAGTAACTTGCAGGATTCGTATCCATATTATGCAAACACAATTTTACATATTACCTAACGCGCTAAGGCGTAATTTACACAGGCAGTAAAACACGTTTTATATCTCACTTCTTGCGAGCGAGAGACGTTAAAGGCAAAAAACCTTTTTAATATCATAAATAATTTTTTAAGAGTCCCAACTGCCTGGAGTCAGTGTCACTATGGCATCCTCAATTAGGATATGTTGTTAGGTTGAAGATAAGTAGGAAGCGGAAGGAGAAGACAAAGAGGAAGGTGGGAAATTCAGATCCTGGCTAATCAGATCTACTCACCAAATACAGCTAAAGCCATTTCAAGCAATTTTTCAATTCTGAGTGGTTACACCAGGGCGATACTGAGAGTATCTTCCACTTGGAAGGTGCCGAAAATATACCCTTTTTATTTTAAATTATTAAATTGTGAAAACACAAATCAATCTAATATAATTTACTTGCGCACGCCGGGATTCGAATTCGCGACCTCTCGATCGCTAGTCGAAAGCCTTGCCCCTCGACTACGGAGGCCGTCAAAACTATGAATACAAAAACTAATTTGGGCTGTCATTATGTAACTACGGTTCAGTGAACCATAGGATTCTTGCTTTGAATTTCAGTATTTGTTTCATTTTCAAAATTGGAATGGTTTGTTTGGAGATTTCAGTAAAGTACCTACCTGATTTTTTGAATTTTTTTAACTGTCAATTTCATAATTACTACTTATCAGTCGAGAATTAAGACTACCCGTTTAGATGAGATACGATACGAAAAATTAGGTTCCAATTTTTGTACCTCCGATTAGTCCAGTTCAATTTGACCTCCAACGCTCTAACGATTCCCAAACATTCAGCAACCACGAATCCTTTCCTAAACTAACCGAATTATTGTGGAACACGTTTCGGCGTGATTAGTGTGCAATAGTGCCTTCCCGTGATTTTTCATGGGTCTGCGCTAGTTTTTTTTGACAAAAACTTGAAAATGTTATTCTCTTAATTTTATTTTATTTTTGTAATTTTTTTAAAAATTTTAAATTTATTCAAATATTTCTCCTTATATACACATTCAAACTTACTAACAAATCTTTTATAATAAATATTTGCCGACCTCTATGGCTGAGAAGCTTACCAGAAACGTCACTGAGAAACTGCCATTCGTATTTGTTACGCTTGATTTTTTTAAAATTATTTTTTATATGAATACCGCACAAGAGTCCCAACTGCTCATGCTCAACTGGAACCAGCGAGACTATGGCATCCCCATTTGGGGTATGTTGTGAGGCTGAAGGTAGTGAGGAGGGAAAGGAGATGGGGAAGAGAAAGGTGGGAAGTACCTGGCTATTCAGATCTGGCCACCAAACACGGCTAAAGCCATTTCAAGCAACGTTTCAATTCTGAATTATGGTCTTACACCAGGGCGATACTGAGAGTATCTTCCACTCTAGAACGTGCCGCAAATATGCTACATATTATTTTAAATGAATAAATTGTGAAATAACACAAATTAATCACATGAAAATTATTTGACACGCCGGGATTTGATCCCGCGACCTTCGGAATGCGACTCAAAAGCCTTACCGCTGGACTACGTTGGCCGTCAAATGATTGATGATTGTTTTTCGCGATATATATATATCCATAAATACACATTTAAAAAAAATTATCTTCTTCTACGGTGATTTTTAAAGTTTATTCGACTTTGTGAATAGAATCACAAAATGAAAAAGTGGTCAAAAGTTTTCTAATACCAACCTTAATAACTCTAGGGTCATGAAACTCGCTTGCGATTACCGCAGAATTATTATTTATCTCATGCGCGACGAGAAGTCTTCATGTTTAAAAAATAAAATAAAATCTGACTTTCAAATTCAAAATCAAAGGGTTCAACGCGCATTGTGTTTGAACCGATTTGCCTTTTAGTACCATTAGAAAATAATTTATTTCCTTCCATTTCAATGGCGCTTCAACCCAATAATTTATTTTCGAGTTTTGTATTCCAAAATGATTTGTGGACGATAATTTACATATTTATTTGCTTATAGAATAGATGCCCTACATAAAAAAATACTCACTACCTTTAAAAAATTTGCTTCGAACATTATATTGACTTGCCTTATTATTACGTAGCTCAAATGGATATTTCCAAGTTCCAATAATCAACATTGCAAGCCAAAAACAATTCTCCTAAAAATGAAAAGTTTTGTTAATTTCATGACGCCAGAGGATTTATTTATTTGACATTTACTTGATAAGAACGGATCGCCTTTATGGGTAATCATTTTGTACAAAGTTTTGTGTTTCCTCCCACTAATAACGTGGTTATATTCAAGAACTAGGTTAAGCCGCCGCTATCCGAATTCGACCGATTTCTTACATATCTCCTTTAAACATTTGAAGTTTTTAAGCTCTTAAAAACATATTTGTTATTTTTGAAGATATATCTAGATACGTTTCATGCCGAAACGCAAATTATATGAAATTCCCTCAATAGAAAAAAATCGCAAAGTATGCTCCGAAAATTATTTAAAACAAGTCTATTTCTATTATTTTACAAGTTACATTTGTGAAAAAATTCACAATGTTTCTTTAAATGATACTTAAGATACGTTCCACGAGATTTTTGCTCTATTTTAAACGAGTCATGTTTCATGAAAACTTTTTTAGCACCGTTGTGATTTGAAACTCGATGAAACGAGCGACACTCAAAAAGACAAACACACACATTTATAGGATTTAGCCTGCGAGAGAATGAGACAGCAATAAAATATTAATTTAATTCACGGGTAGGTACTCGGTTCCAATATAATACGATAAATTCACAGTCCCACGCAAGTGTCCTTTGTTGAAATGGTATAAAGCGCCTGACTTACCTCTGCAGACATTTATCAGACCAAGGATCGAATCCTACGCAATGCAAAAAAAAAATAATTTTAGTAAAATCAATATTATCCAATCAAACCACTTCAAAATGAACACCAAAAAGAAAACACAAAAGAATGTGAAATCTAACGACTCCGAAGAAGAAAACACAAATACTTATAAGATGATAAAGTGTTCAGGAAAAGGTGCACTGGAATTAGACGACAAAATATACTTTGATAAAAAAAAGTGCTTCAAACGAGTAGTCTCCCCACTCTTATCTACTTTAATTTTCTGAAGATTTCACTTCCACCGCATGATTTACTCTGATTTTTTTAAAAGTTATTGATGTTAAATTTCACGATAATACCAATTAACGTATTTCAGATTTCAAATTTTCAAGGAATTTTGTATATTTTCGAGTGCTACATTATTTGAGAGAGGCGAATTTAATTTTCTTTACACGGCAATTTAATTTGTTTAACAAACAATTTACCGGCCTTTGGGGTCTTGGAAAACTTCCTTTAGTTGCTTATCGACAAATAAGAAGTTTAATATTTACCTTGAAGAAATAATTAATTTTTCCACTGGATCCATGAAATTTTACATATTTATTCTCTGATAACTAAACTGAGGCAGTGTAAGGTTTTGGTGGCGTTTATGGAACTACGCCACCAAAACGTTTATATTAATTATAAATTTGGAAAGCTAATAATCAACGGCGAAATTGCTATAATGAAATAATTGAGAAAAATAATAATAACTTTTATTAGCAATTTGCCGGCATTAATTTGAATTCTCGACCATTCGATTTTGGATTAAAAAATCAAACCGCTCTACCAGGGACGTGGTCAACATGCTTTTTTTTTTTAAATTAACCTATTTAAATGCAGGAGAAATAATTTCGAATCAATAATTTGGCAGTGTTACCGTTACTTATAAACTCTACATTGAAAAAACCTTAATAAAATAAAATACTTTTTTGTTTAAAACCACGAGATTTATTAATTTTTGAACCGACCGGTTTCGCTTAACTTAAGCATCATCAGGGTACAAATTAATACAGTATTAATTTGTACCCTGATGATGCTTAAGTTAAGCGAAACCGGTCGGTTCAAAAATTAATAAATCTCGTGGTTTTAAACAAAAAAGTATTTTATTTTATTAAATATGTCAAACCACAAAGTGATTGCTTTCTACAATAATAAAAAACCTTAAGTTCTGTGAGCGGAGTAGGCCTCGCTTTCAAAAACCACGCTTAGTTTTATAATTTTCAAATTAAAACCAAAATTTCCTCTGAAATCTTAAGAATTCCAAATAGGTACCTACTTAATTATAAACCATAATTATTCCACTTAGTATTTAAAAAAATTCAAATAAGGAATAACGCAATTTATCAACAAAAATGTCACCAACTCAATGAAAGCTATTTTTTTTTCAAATTAATAATATTGTTGATAAATATATAAATATTGATTTTTCCGATTTGACAGCTCGAAACAGGAACTATGATCATGCGAACTCTGGCGGGATAAAAATCTAATATCCGAAAAGGCCTCCATATTGAACCGAAACCTAACAAACAAATGTACGGACAGATGAAATGTCACATAATCGGATTTTAAAAGGACTTCGGTACGCTCAGTCAATAAAAGGTCATCTGCATGGATTTCATAATGACCTAGAAAAATTCGTGTGGATAGATTTTTCTACTGAAATTACGAAAATTACAATTTTTTTTTAGAAATTTATGTATTTTTTTTTAAATAAATAAATCCGTTTTTTGGGCTCGTGACGTCACTACAAGAAAATATTCTGTCTCCGATAATATTCAATTAATTTTGTAAATTCCACACTGATTTTTTTAAAATGTAGTAACACTTTGATTTCCGGCGAATTGTTGAATTTGACACCTAAAATTCCTTGCTTTATTGTTTGTACCTTGCGAACTTTGACGAATCCATTTTTAAATAACTAAACGCAGCGTCAGAATTCGAATTGAAGAAGTTTTGACAGATAGCGCGGGGTGTTGGTATTACTATTGTACGGAAGCAGAATATCTTTTCATCTCTTATCATAACGTTCAATTATGATCAATAAGTCCTGGTGGTCCCACTCAACTTTCATCACAGAGCTGGAATCTGCAATCTCTCGCCTCTGCAATCTTTCGCCTCTGCAATCTCTCGCCTCTGCGTTCTGCAATGATGATGCTATTTTAGGAGTGTGTTTTCTTTTACCTTGCAGCTGTTGCACTTTATTGAAGCGTCTTCTCGACCTTTGTCCGCGAATATCTTCCAGAATTCGACAACTGTTCAAATTTATCCGGTTTTAATAATTTGGCTAAGTTGCACCTAGGCTAGTATCAACTGAAATTCATATCAACAATAATTTTATTCAATCGCATGATTTAGTCAAAAAATGATTCCAAAATCAGGTGGGCTACTTTGCGGGGGCGCTAAAGTGGTTAAGAGGAATAAAAACTCTAGAAATATTTCGATTCTCATGCCTACAAAATTTAAAATCGCGCATCTTATTTGCACGAGGCATGTAAGCGAAAAAAAAGTTAGAACATACAAAACCTCAAAAATAGTCTTAGCCATAAAGGGGTATTTTTTAAAAATTGTTTCTTATATTACTTTAAAGTTAAGTTATAAAAAAACATTTTTTTTAGTGGCTTACGCTTATACTTTTTGTTAAGTAAATAATAATTTTATTGTAATTCCAATACATAGAAAAGCTAATAAGAGCTTCAATTTATCCGTAGCGTATTTTTTTCATTTTCATACTGTAAACCGATTCGTCGTAAAGATGAATCTCAATAGTATCTAAATAGGATTTCACGTGTAGCTTGGTCTTAAGGGGGGCGGCGTTGGTGAGTTCAGAAACAACCAGGTCAACAATGGGAACAAGCACGCATTGAAGGACACTAAGGATGCGGATATTTTTTTCCACTGTATTACGCCACAGTTCTACCTGAGACTAAATTATTAGAGAATAAACTAAACCTTGTTGGTGTATGTTTAAATTTCATCGTGGACTGAACTGTATCTGATCCTGAAATTAAAATCGAAATTAAAACTGAAATTGTTATTGAAACCGAAGCTAAAATTGACAATGAAATTGAAACCCATATTGAAAAAGAATTTTAATTTGAGTTCTTTGTTGTTCTCGATGAATTGAATTGAAACTCATACTGAAACTGAAACTTACTGAAACTGAAACAGAATTTGGAGCGAAAACTAATATGAAACCGAAATCAAAACATGTACTTATGTTCTGCATAAAATTATTTATTGATTTTGATAATGGAGCTCTTCTTGCAAATATCAGAATATTTTCTCATGAGTACCTAAATAAGTGTTTGTTGACGACCTTGCTCCATCCGCTAAATTACGGCCCGCACAATGACAGTGTTTGTTCAAGTGCGCGCTGCACACTGCGCAGTCTACTCGTACGGCGGGAGGTGAGGGATTTCCTCACGATGTGTGTTGTGTTTTATACCCAACATTGGTAGTTGGTGGCGGCCACCATTTTAATTTGCGAGTCGCAATAAAAATCAAACTATCAAAGGCATATATTGCGCCGATTTCGTACTTGTTACTTAAGTGTGTAGGATGCAGCAGTGGGATAAATTTGTAATAATTATTAGATTCTCTTTCCTGAGAGCTCCACCGTTATCTCTCTGATACCTGTGGCTTTTGTACTTTCGTAGCAAATCGTTATTCTTTTACAGTTGGATATTTGTAAGCTCCGTAGCTCATGTAAATGTAAATATAGCATAAACATAGCCGATGTAAAGACGGAGCTAGTTGAAAATAGTTTCGTTGACCTTGAAAGTTCAGACCGATACGTCTGTGCGTTTTTCTAGACGTTCAGTTTTAAAGAGTTATTGTTGCTTCTGTACACAAAACAAAACAAACGTGCTGATTTTATGTTTTCATCTCCGTATTATGTTAGTAAGTTTTTATCGAGTTCTTCTTTTTAATTAAATGAAGTTAATATTAGCGAAACTCAATCGAAGATCTGAAAACTGGCGAATCTCTTCTGAAAAATCTGGCGAAGCTCTTCCAACTGTCCCCATCCGATTCGGTCATATTAAAGTATATCATACTTTGGTTAAGAACTACCAACATTATCTTCCAATAACTTAACCCATATTTTTATTGGCTGCTATGTTTTCCGGGTTTGTGTCCTAGATGTGACCGTATATTTTTGTTTTCAGATTTTCGATTAAGTTTCGCTAATATTGTCTAAATTTAATTAAAATATTACAATTTTGGGTTCGTGATAGATGTGACCGTATCTTTTTCTGATTCTCCTGTTTTCATATTTTCGATTGAAATTCGCTAATATTGTCGTCATTTAAGTAAAACATTACAATTTAAGATTTTTCTCATTAAATTAAAAATAGAAACAGAGTTCTTCTTTCCCCATAAAGCAAATTTAGCAAAATATTGGCTTGAAAAATCTTTCGTTTTGTCTGATTTAAGAGAGCATTTAAATATTTAAAATTGCGATTATTCCATTAGATGTTTATGGTCTTTAAACGATGACTTTTGGCAGCGGTCCCACCATAAATATTTGAAATTACAGTTTCCGAGACAAACGTCTTGGTATATAGCTACATAAATGTTATTATTTATTTCATAATTCTCGTAACGCTGTGGTCGTTCAGTCTCACACCATCACGACTGCTTCTTTTTTTAGTAATGCGATGCATTCATCTTCCTTTGGTGTCTATCCAAACCTTTATTTTGCTTAGTTTGTTCAAAACTAACTATCTAATAATTATTAAAAAATTGATGATTTATCACACACTACTCACTACACTTTCTTTTATTTAAATTTAAAGACAGGAAGCGCTTACTGAAAGACCCTTTACTATTTCTTAACTTGGAAATCGTTTTTTCGTTAGCAATTATATTATTTGTATTATGTTGCACATTCTTATTCTCGTCTAGATACATGGTGATTTTTCTCACTTATCTTGAGATTGATCGGTTTTTCTTTTCTTTGTTTATTCGTTTCTCCGTTCTCAGGCTATCGGGAAGGAGATTATAAATGTGTATACCCTCATGGTCTATGATTCTTTTACCACTTTCAGTCTTTACAATTTTAGTGTATAGTGTAAAGTGTTGTAGTGGTCATATACTTGTGACATTTTTTATAAATGTTGTTTATGATTGTGACTGAGTAAAATGTCGGAAAATATTATTGGTTATTTGTTACCCTCTTCATATAAATATAATTAACCTAACAACCATTAGTAATTTCCCGACAACCATTAATAATTTAATTCGGAATCTATAATGGCGTAGGTTATATAAAAAAGCAACATATTTTTAATTATAAGTACCTATATGGAAATAATATAAACATTGCAATAAAAACCGTTAAAAAAAGCACATTTTAAAATAAGGGTATGGATTATGGACACAGGAAGGAAAAATATAGCTACAATGTTTTTTTTTTTTTTTACAGTTAATACCGCACAAGAGTCCCAACTGCTCCCGTCTGGAGCCAGTGAGACTATGGCATCCCCAATCGGGGTATGTTGTGAGGCTGAAGGTAGTGGGGAGGGGAAGGAGATAGGGAAGAGGAAGGTGGGGAAGTACCTGGCTATTCAGATCTGGTCACTAAACACGGCTAAAGCCATTTCAAGCAACGTTTCAATTCTGAATGGTGGTCTTACACCAGGGCGATACTGATAGTATCTTCCACTCTGGAACGTGCCGCAAATATACTATATATTATTTTAAATAAATAAATTGTGAAATAACGCAAATTAATCAAATAAAATTTATTTGCGCACGCCGGGTTCGAACCCGCGACCTTCGGATTGTGAGTCGAGAGTCTTGCCTCGGGACCACGGAGGCCGTCAAATGTTGTAACCAAACAAAAATTAACGCTTTATTTCCTTCCAAATATTGCTTTATAATTTTCCGCTCGTAATATTTTAACATTCTTTCAAAAATTTACTTAAAAAATTAATTTGCTTACAAAAATAAAATTGACCTAATTTTTAATTTATACACAAAACCATGTATAATGTGACTTTAGAACGGGGTACCCCAATAAAAATCACATTATTTTGTAAATAATTATAAAAAAAATAGCTGACCCGGCCACGCCTTGCTGTGATGTGAAATCGAAACACAACGCCATCTACTGGATGGTTACTTAATCTAGATAACCAAGTGTTACGTCGATAAAATAACTCACACCGCCATCTGTCAGAAACTTACGGGACTTGCAAATAATTATAAAGCATTGTCCTACAATAAACCTTAAATGAACATTTAATTCGTAATAATAAATATTGAGGTCAAAAATCGGGATAAAAACTATTCTATCTTTTAAGTTGGATCAAATTACACACAGTAAGCCAAATTTTATCAAAATTGGTTTAGTAGTTTCAGAGTTTATCTCGAAAAAACATCGTGACGTGAGATTTTTAAATATATACTAACTGATCCGGACACGCGTTGCTGTGCGCCATCTACTGGATCATTACCCAACCTAGATAAGATAAGATTTAAGTGTTGTGTCGATAAACTAACTCACACCACCATCTGTTAGAAACTTATGTAACTTACAAATAATAACTAAGCATTTAATGAACATTTAATTCGCAATAATAAATATTGAGGTCAATAATCGAGATAAAAACTATCATAACTCTTAAGTTGAACCAAATTACACACAGTGAGCCAAATTTCATCAAAATCGGTTTAGTAGTTTCGGAGTTTATCTCGAACAAATATTGTGACGCAAGATTTATATATGCATATAAAGATAAAGATAAATATAAATAAATATAGTCTGTAAGTGGTTTCACAACAGTTTGACAATGCAATCAGAAAGCGAAATAGCTGTCACGCTCAATAAAAATTACATAGCAGAATTTTTTCATAAATATATATTTTTTAAAATTGAATAAGTAACTATATATTGAAAGCACAAAAGGATACCTTAAAATTAAAATGCATCTCTTCTAATTAAATTTGATAATAATGAATAAAAAATATTTGCAAATTATAATATTTTCAATGAAACACGTTCTCTGTTAATCTTTCGCCATCAATCGCTTATTACTTCATGATTCGATAAGCACATGTTCTGTTTTACAAGACAAGATGCTTATATTATTTCTTTGTTCCGTCGAGTGGCCGGATTTTTGTTTGTTTTCCGTTATTGCCCAGCGATACTGCGATACAGTATTCAGCGGCGACGTAGGTATATAGTAGTTTTTTTCTTATCAATATTGACACAGTGGCTTGTGAAACATATACAAAAAACTCAAGGCCGATCGATTCTATGTTGAAATAATTGAGATTATTTTATTTACTATATTTTTTTCGCGGAGAAGAAAATAATCAGTGATTTATGTAAATTGTGGTAAAGAAATAGGACAATATGAGAGCGAAATGAGCTGACTGCTATCAATGGTGTAAATATTAATCCGATATCCATTTGTCTAAAGGCACATGTTACAGTAATTTAATGAAGGCGAAGTACCGCCATCCACCCAGAGTGGAAGATATTATCAGTATCGCCCTGGTGTTCATGATTGAAACGTTGCTTGGAATGGCTTTAGCTATGCTTGGTGACCAGATCTGAAAAGCCAGACACTTCCCCACCCTCCTCTTCCCAAACCTCCTCCCCCTTCCCACTACCTTCAGCCTCACAGCATACTCCAATTAGGGATGCCATAGTCTCACTGGATCAGACGGGAGCAGTTGTGACTCTTGTGCGGTATTCATATTAAAAAAATCTAATATAGAAAATTTAGTTTGGAATCAAAACTTGGCTTGGAATGGCTTACACCCTAATTTGGTGTTTAGATCTGAACAGCCAGGTACTTCTTAACCTACCTCTCCCAATATATTTCCTTTCCCACTCCCTTTAAGGGTCCATTATTCGAATTTCGACCGATTTCTTACATATCTCCTTAAACATTTGAATTTTTAAAGCTCTTAAAAAAATTAATGTTATTTTTGAAGATAATATTTAGATACGTTCCACGCCGAAACGCAGATTATATGAAATTCCCTCGATAGAAAAAAATCGCAAAGTATGCTCCGAAAATTATTTAAAACAAGTCTATTTCTTTTACAAGTTATATTTGTGAAAAAATTCACAATGTTTCTTTAAATGATACTTAAGATACCTTAACCACGAGATTTTTGCTTTATTTTAAACGAGTCATGTTTTATTAAGCTTTTTCGCAATTTTCGCTGCTATTTTACGACTTAAAATATTAGTGCGCTCTGTCCATCATTCGTAATTATCTCTCCATCTTCTTCTTTTTCAGCGCCGTGCGTTTCAAGAGTGCCGTCTTAAGAGGAAACCGGGTGGCGTTTTGCCCATATTAGCGTATTCCCCAGTTTCCTCTCTGTATCTTGATACTAATGGAAACATTTTTAAATATAATGTAGATATCGACCACTAGCGTGTCGATATGTTTTGCTTACTTATTTAAGTTAAGTTAATTCTTACAGGAGTTAAGACGCCCTTAATCGTAATCGTTAAAATTGCCTGGTTTGAACGCTATCAACAGACATTCAGAATTCAAAATAGACAATGAATTTAAAAAAAAGCAAAACGTATAGATAAATAACACTTTAATAAATTTATAATACTTTCAAAAAAATCTTTAAAATCTGTCCAGTTTTGAAGGAGAAAAATGGGCAATGTAAAACCTCAATTTTAAAGATTTTATTTAGGTATATTATATATCGGCCAGCAGTGCAGTTGTTCCTTTCGCTCAGTATTCGGAGGGATAACAGCGACAGTGACAGCAAAAGTTTGGTAAAATACCGTGTTTACTCTTAACGAGATAACATACACTGTTTGGGGATGCAATAGTCCCAATGGCTCCGGACAGTTGGAACTATCGTGCGATATACACAAAAAATTAACTATCATCTTGAATATAATATATCTATCTCGACAGAAAACTAACACTCACATACATTTAGATTTACGGCTAAGGGCTTTGTATAAGTATCAGAAACGATTTTACAAATAATATCAGTTGATCCGAGAACCGCTTACAAATTTTAAAGTTTTTCTTTAAAAGATCCACAGTTGAGTTTTCCTGATGAATATCTTCCAAACTTTTCCCAAGAACTAGACCGAAGTTGGTACAAAGTTTGACGTGCAGTCGGCTGCAGTAGTAATTTGCTTTTCCCTGCCGAATTGATAATAATAATAAGAATTCTGCAGATCAAAGGAAATCTTCCGATGCGGGTTACCTACAAGGTAAATTATTTCGTTTAACCCTGAATTACGAACCATATTTTATATGTGCTTAAAACACGTCTTAGTCTATTCGGCTACGCGTTAAAAATATTAATGCATACATTCAGCGGACTAGGGTGGGACACGGATAAAAAAAATGAATCCACTTAGTTGTAGAACGGATTGGACATTCAATTCTCTTTTCCACCATTTCAGTTGACCTGTAAACATCGTCCGCGAATGATGCGTGAAACAATATTTATCACCTGAAAAATATTTATCAGGTTTTGCTAATTTTTAAATAAACATTTTCAGTGGAGTGATAATAACTTTTAATACCTTAATCTAATTAAATATGTTTTTTTAGCCTTAGTAAAGTAATAATTACAGTTTACCCGATAAAAAAAACATCTCTAATTGTTCAATATTTTTAATTGTTTATCGATTAATTACAAGGTACAGTTTCCGCGAAAATATGTTCGCGTTACATTTGATTCCAGATAAAATCACTGTTTGTAAACGTATTTCAAGAACAGTAACACGTATTACAATTTGTAATACCATAATCTGAAAGCGTTTCGTTTGCTTCCAAGAACATTATTTTATTTTGAAATACGTCAAAAAACAGCGATTTCATCTGGAATCAAAGGTAATTTATTTATTTTTTTCAGGTTCTCCATAAAACAGTTATGCACTTAAATATTACTGAGATGATTACACAATTAAAAAAAAAGTGGGCATGGGGGCAGTTTTACTATGTTGTGACGAATGTCAAAAGATAGTTACTGAAAACTCTATGTAGGTGACATTGAAGATGTCGATGCTCAATGCAAAATCGTTAAGCATTTGAGTTGCTCTGTATAATGGCGCATTCTGATACGCAGAAGTTCTCGCTTTCGGAGCATAAAAAAATGCGTGGAAGTGTATGCATTAAGGACATTTAAGTTAATCTCTTTCAACATTTTGTATAGAACCGGAGATTAGCTTAAAAAAAATGTTTACCTACAAATATTTTTTGGTGGGCTTCTAAGGTATTAAGATCGAGCGTTCCTGTTAAGAACAACGATGGATACAGGAGTGAGGAGTATGTATATTCCATCATATACAGGTAAAGCGTAAACCTTTTTTGTACTTTTTCTATTTCTAGTAATGTGAACATACTTTCCACGGAAACTGTACCCTGATAGTTCTCCTACTAGCAGAACTGCAACATATTAAAATCCTTAGGGGATGAACGAAAAAGATGAAAAAAAAGATACAGCACTTAGATAGTAGTGCTGAATGAGATTACAAAATGTTTAAAAATAGATTTAAAAAAAACACTAATCGTAGGTATTTCGTTAGTTGATTCGACGACGTTTAGTTGATTTGACATAAGGTTAGTGTTCTAGGGTTAAAAAAGGTTAGTTAGTGTTTCGAGTTCGAATTTCAAACGTCAAAACTTCTGCGTTACGAGATCGAAATGGGTGTTATTAAATTTAGATTCGAAGCTGTTCGAAGTTGCTTACCCGAAGTTGGAATATATTCGACATTTGAAATTTGAATAGCACTCGAAATGACAGCAATCCATTGGATCGGATCCGCTCGGCCTAACAATTCGTAAATCATTCTATATTCAAAAGATAAGCTTGTTAGATGCAGACAGCTGGGTCGAATGCGGGGTTCTACCAAGTAACATGTTATATTATTATATTATCTTCTATATGGATAGTTGGATATTGGTTGAATACTTTTTAAAGACATCCTTAGTGATAGTGATGGGCAAAATTGAAATATTTTTATATGCCTATGAAAAATGTTTGATTTCGAAAATTTGTAACATTCGAATCATGTTTAGATAAAATAATGTTTTGGGAAAGTACCTACCTAGGTTTTAAATCGATATTTTTTATAATCGTAAGTCGACTACGTCTCATATCCCAGCGATTTATTTAAATATTTGATTTTTATCATCCTATTTCGCCCGAGTTTGAAAAACCATTTTTCTAGTAAAATAAACGAAAAGTAATGGTATTTTTATGACATTTCTTTTTTTTCAACAGGTTAAGGAATGTTTTTAAGCTTCGCAGCTCACGATGGAAATTATATTGGGAACTAAAAAAAACATTTCATTTAACTATGTACAATGCATGCAGAAAATTCTGTGATTTTTTTTTAATATTCACACAAGAGGCCCTGAGGAAAATTATTTCCATCAGATCCTATGTCATCTTAGGAGATGCTGTGTAGAGGGTCTTTTTAATGAGGGAGTTCTGGGAAGGAATAGGTATTAGAGGTGGGTAGAAATCCGGGGTAAGTGCGTCCAGGAGTGACGGGTGTATGAATCTCACCCTCCCACTAGAGATTAAAAGGTCTTCTTCAACAAGACTCGGACTGACCTCACCCCATGAACCAGGCACCCCTTTTAAGTCACCAAACGTAGCGAATCACTTGGAGTGACCCATGGCAGAGTTGTTGGTTATCCAATAGACGGTACCCATACCCGCCTCCCAAATTGAGTTTACTCGGAGTTCACATTTCGAAGGTTATTTGCTGCTTATTACAGACAGATTTTCTGCCTCATAGAAAAAATATTATTAAAAAATTGTTATCTTGATTGCACTTATATCACTACTTCGTTGTTAATAAATAGGCAATATAAACGATAACAAATTCAGAGCGTGGTTTTTGTTTCCTTAAAAGCATGTTACTTATTATTACACTCCTCAACCTTTTCTTCTTTTTTTGTATTAGCTCCACACAGGAAAATAATTTCCCTCAGGGCCTATGTCATCTTAGGCTGTGTGGAGGGTATTTTTAAGGAAAGGAAAGTTAGGAAGTTCTGGAAAGGAATAAGGTATGTGTGGTGGGTAGGAATCTGGAGGTCAGTGTGTCCGGGAAAGACGGACGTATGAATCCATCCCTCCAACTGCGGTGCAAGAACAACGGGTCGAGAGAGTCCGGCTGGAAAGGTCTCCTTCAACCAGTCTCTCGATCCGGCCCGCCACGCAGCAGGTGGGCAGACGCATTTGCCGCCAAGACCTGGACAATTGCACCCCATTATAAGTCATCAAACGTTGCGTACCACTTGGGGTGACCTATGGCAGAGGTATTGGTTATCCAATAAATGATTCCCGGGGCGGCTATACCCATACCCGCCTCCCATATCTTCTTCTTTTTTGCTCAAATTAGTTCACCTCTAACCTCCCACTTCTCTTACATCTACGTTTCCTCCCTAAGCCGTTTTTCCTTAATATATTTCACCTATCAATACCATCCCACTTGCTTTTTTAAAGTTCGCAAATACAAATTTGTTCTGTTTAATACAGTTTCAACAAGTATGGGTAACCGAAACCCCTGCCATTGGTCACCCCAAGTGATTTGCTACGTTTGGTGACTTAGCAGGGATGTTCGAGTTCAAGGGGTGAGGATTTTCTAGATCTTGGCGGCGTATGTGTCTGTCTACTGAGACTGGTTGAGGGAGACATTTATACTTCTCCAGCAGGACTTTCGCGACCCATCGCCTTGCAAAGCAGTGGGAGGGATGAATTCATACGTTCGTCTCTCCTGGACAGATTCCAACCCAGATTCTTACCCATCCCTGACACCTTTTTCCTTCGCAGATCTTCCTTTCCTTCCTGAAGGACGCTCGCATTGCTCCCTCCGGCACCGGTGCTTAGTCGGGAAACACGCCAAACGCCAACAGGTTGAGAACAGGTTGCTTATGCTACTCGTTCTTGAGTTCAACAGCTAAACGGCTGTGGAATGATTTGTCGGCCTCTGTGTTTCCTCCTACCTACAACATGGGTACCTTCAAGACCTAACCTAACATAACCTACGTACATTGCTAATCAAGTTACTTAGTTAAGATAATCAACCAGTTTCATCAACAATTTTACCTAGTCCAATCAACAAGTTACAAACCAGTTTCCAATCAGATACTTAAAAAACTAATAACAATACTTTAAATATAAAACGCAACTAGAGAAAATAACGGAGGGTTCCAATTGAGAAATGTATTTTTCCCCTTTTTTCAAAGTTAACAACGAGTTACAAACTATTTGATTGGACCCCGAAGTCTCCGTTGGTACTTAGTACCTACTTCTTATCTGGCTTCGAAAACAGCTGCCTACTTTTAGACTCCGGAATTGGTACTTTGTCTTTTTACAGTAGCGTTATTTTGTTTTCATTTTCCTAAACAAAAGTTTAATGTTTGTAACTTTGCACCTGATAAGTTTATTTTGTATTTTTGGATTAAACAGAAATCGCTGTTGACGGAAAAAAAACATGTTAGATTTGAAACCTACTAGACAGTGGAAACCAAGGAGATTACTGTTTATTTTCTATGCGGGTTGAATTCATCTTAATGCAGCGAGTATTATTTCGAGTCTCGGCCGTGATGGGCCGGAGTTGTCTGAAGAAATAAAGACGATGATGAAATGGCATCATTTCTGAGAAATCTAGCGTCATGAAATTTGCGTAGGTTTATCTGCACATCGCAACTTTTTCAATTAGCAAAGGAACTTCTGTGATTAACTTTTGCATATCGAACAGGGCTTGCGTCTGCGCTGTTGAATTTCAGAACCCGGCTTCGAGTCCATGTCTGACGCCACGCCGAACGCGCCGCGCCACAAATAATACGTGTGTACGTGAAATTTCAAACAAAGTTACCATTGCAATTCGGCTTCGAATTCAAGATTTCGTCAAAAGATGTCGCCACTTCCGTTAGCAGGTCGCACGGGGACGTGCCTCTGGCAGGTATAAGTACTACGAATTTGTGAATTTGAGTATCTCTCCGGATACGGAAAGTTTGACGGTAATACTTAGTTGTGAATAATAACAGCAAGCGACTATATATTACATATGACATCATTGCCTGTCCCGGTTACTTTGTTCAGGTGAGAAGCTATCACGGGATGACAGTGGATCCGAGGAACGGGCAATTTTTGAAACCAGTTCCTATCGGATTAATAAAATGGTCACCAACACTAACTGGTCAAAGCCGACCCAAAAACCGCCCGTTGGGCCTAGCAGCAAAAACCTGCGGAGCGGATTTTAGTTTACATTAATACGTGTTATATATATAAACATGGTTGGTTATTTTTCAATTGATCTTCGATGACACTCGAACAAAGCCGTATTACATTTTCTCTTTCTAAGAAGCCTTTTAAACACTCGTACCCAAAGCTTGTTTTCACGACAATATAACATTACCAGACATAAATATGACGTATGTGACGCATACCTGACTTATGAAACATCTTCTTTCTACCAGCACTGATCAAAGTTATGGACATAGTAGCTCTTTGCAAGAACAATTCTGGTTAATTTGCACTAAAACAACAAAACACTATACAAATCAAACTGTACACAATACCCAATTCAAAAACAAAGAACTTCTCCAAACTCCTTTTGCTAAAACCACCTTCGGACAAAGACATTTTAAAAACATAGCTTGCATACATACATACATAAAACAACAAAACACTATACAAATCAAACTGTACACAATACCCAATTCAAAAACAAAGAACTTCTCCAAACTCCTTTTGCTAAAACCACCTTCGGACAAAGACATTTTAAAAACATAGCTTGCATACATACATACATAAAACAACAAAACACTATACAAATCAAACTGTACACAATACCCAATTCAAAAACAAAGAACTTCTCCAAACTCCTTTTGCTAAAACCACCTTCGGACAAAGACATTTTAAAAGCATAGCTTGCATACATACATAAAACAACAAAACACTATACAAATCAAACTGTACACAATACCCAATTCAAAAACAAAGAACTTCTCCAAACTCCTTTTGCTAAAACCACCTTCGGACAAAGACATTTTAAATACATAGCTTGCAAACTGAATACACTTCCAGCTAAGATTAGACAAATAGAAACAATGACCAAATTCAAACACGAAATAAAGAATTGGATTACGTCCCACTACTGCAAACATTTGTAAAACAAATCACATGTTGATATGAATATCAAATAACATAACAACTAACCATAAAATAATATAATCTTTACTAACCTAACTTCCACAATTATTATTACAATATCTTTTTTACTTCATATTTTCTTTCTACATTAATTTGTAATATTATTACCTTTACAGGATTAACGTACACTTCCTATAACATTTCTTTTTGTTTTTACTGGAAGATTATTCTATCAACTTCAAAGAAACAATGTTAAAATGTATTTAACCTCAGTATTCTTATAAGTATGTTTGAACGCATTTATTTACCTCCCATGTCTTTCTTTACACACACGTATCCTAGTGAGACAGGTATCGAAGAAACATATGTAATGTAACTTTGTATAAATAATTTTATAAATGCAAATTAAATTATTCATAAATATTTCTGTATTTTCGAATGCCCTGCAAAAAACTGTTTCGCAGCATTCCCTTTGAAATATTGAATTTAATCTACTTAACTTCGCATACTTTGTGCACCTAACTACTTATCTTCCGCCTCGGCGAGTAATATTGTAACATACGGGCCGGGCCTACTTGGACTAGTGGTGGGTAAAATAACTAACTAACTAACTAACTAACCATCACGACGTTTCCCCGCAGGGGTAGGCAGAGAGGACGGACCGCCAAACAACTCGGTCCTGGCACACACTCTTTGCTTCACTCACATTCATACATCGTCTCATACATACTCTTCTATTATTCTGGCTTTTGACATGGCCCGACTCAATTATCTGATTCACTTGATCGTGCCATATCTTCCTCGGGCGTCCCCGACTTCTTCTACCATTCATATTTGCGTCATATATTCTTCTTACACCACTTTCTTCGTTCATTCGCTCTACATGCCCAAACCATCTGAGGGTCCCTTTCTTAATCTTACTCATTATGCTTACATCAGCCTTACATTCTTTGCGGATCTCCACATTTCTCACACGATCGTACATGGTTTTACCACACATACGTCTCAGGGATCTCATTTCTACAGCATTCAGTTTACTTTCATCCTTCCTCTGCCAGTTCCATGCCTCACTGCCATACATCAGGGTAGGTACCAGGACTCCATTGTGGACTGCTAGTTTCGCTCCTTTTGACAGTTTTTTATTAGCGCCAACGGCATTCACTCCTCCATTAACGGAGTTACCGGCATTTACCCTTCTTTCGATATCTCTATCAGCCTTCCCATCTCTCGTAAACATACTACCCAGATATACAAACTCATCCACCTGCTCCAAGTTTTCATCGTTCACAACTATATCACACACTGTTCTCGTACTTTCTCTTTCAAACACCATGACTTTAGACTTACTTACATTCATCATTAACTCATTCTTCATACATACTTCGTTCATCCTAGACACTAGAGACTGTAAATCTTCCATAGTGTTAGAAATCAGCACCGCATCATCAGCGTACAACAGACAACATACTTTCAGATTAATCGCACCCAATCCCAACTCTTTCAATTCTTGCATACAATTATCCATGTATAGATTGAATAACCATGGTGACATTACGCAGCCCTGCTTAACACCTTTTGTGATGTCAAACCACCCCGTAAAACCACCGTTCACCCTAACACACGCAACGCTTCCCTCGTACAGAGACGCAATTGCCTGTATGAGATTTGTATTCACTCCATACTTGGACAATACCTTCCATAGCTTTTTCCTGTCGACTCGGTCGTATGCTTTTTGTAGATCTACAAAGGCGCAGAAGAGTTTCTGGTTTTTCGCCAGAAAAATTCATAAAGGCACCTTGCACATCCCATATTTTATCCTTTGTTCCCATTCTTACCCTTTCAATCAATATTCTTCCGTACAGCTTGCCGACAGAACTTAGCAGGCTAATAGCCCTATGATTCCCACATTCCATACGTGACCCTTTACCTTTGTATAACGGCATGATTACAGCCCTTCTCCAATCTAATGGCGTGTAACCCTCCTCTAAACACTGATTAAAAAGTTTGCACAACCATGTTAGAATAATAAAGCTATCTCCTTTAAAGTATTCGGCAGCAATATTGTCGAAATCGACAGCCTTACCACTCTTCATGCATTTAATCGATTTTTTAATTTCATCCATGCTGATTTTGATAACATTCGCTCCGTCATCGTTCATACCCGATTCGACGCTGGACTCACTATCATTCGGGTTGCTTTCAAAGACTTCCTCAAAGTATTTCATCCATCTCTCTTTTATTTCTTCTTCATTCGTCAACATTCTTCCATCTTTCGATTTTATCACTTTCAGGCTTCCATTTTCTGGACTACTCCGGGACCTTTTGACCTCCTTCCAAAACAGTTCAATGTTTTCTTGGAAGTGTTTGGTCATTTTTATTCCCTCTTCCTCTTCCAGGCGTTTCTTTCGTTCTTTCACTCCCACACTTACTCTTTTCTTGCATCTCTTATATAATTCTTTCGCTCTATATCTCTCTTCACTAGAAGCAGTGCCAGACGCAATCAGACATAACCATGCTTTCTTCTTCTCTGAGACCAGCGCTTTGATCTCGTCATCCCACCATGCATCACCTTTCTTCCTACCTTGCGTACTTATTCCACACACATCTCTGGCAGATTCACAAAGACTCACCTTTATGTGGTTCCATGTTTCATCAATGCTTAGACCGTCCATCTCCTTCTCATTCAATCTCATCTCTGCACACTTCTCATACTCACTTCTGACATAAGCGTTTTGCAGTTTTTCTACTTTGACTCTTGTTGGAGTGTAAAACAGGGAGGTAAAATAGGAGGATGTTGGAGTGTAAAATAGGAAGGTAAAATAAATGCTACAAAAACGTTGCGACGAAACGCGTAATGCCATTCGAAACCGTTATATGAAAATAATAATAGTTTATTCCAGAATGTATTCATTGGTAGTGCAATGCAATACATTTCATGTTTCGAAATAATAACAAAAAGAATAGATAAAATACCTAAGTACATGGAATAAAAACAGAAACGAAGTGAATAATATTAAATGCTAAAATTTATGCAAATTGCTGATAGATGATGGTGTTCTTTGATCGGAGTAGTCTGCGGCTTCCCATGCGTTGGTGAAGAAGTTCCTTGGCCCTCCAGGAACATTTCCGTAGCGCTGCAGTATCCTGGTAGGCCAAACAGTAGTCGTTAAACATATTGTAAGCATCTTATAACTTGCGTCATTGGGATGCAGTGTAATCTACCCACAGTTCTGACATGCACAGAGATGTGCGGTTTGCGTTGAATAGCATTCTTTTGACGTCTTAAAACGCCTTGACAACATACCTGCTCTAACAGAAATCGCTCTTCTTTGTCTTTTCATATTATGCTCGATGGAAGGTTATGATTTTTTTTGCAAAATCGTCACATATTTAAATGAAATGTAATGAAACGTATGTCTGCAATGCCACACGCGAAACTCCGTCGCAACACATTGCGACGAAATGCATTAATTCAATGCTTACTGCACGCCACGCGGCAACCGTTCCTAAATCGAAAAGAGAGTCAAATGGCAGAAAATAGAACATGTTATTAGGTTTGTTAAATTTACGTATTTACAGTTATTATTATACTGAACGAAAAACGCAGTTGAGTATATACAGTGCGATTGTTTTTTTTTTTACTTCGAATTTATTACGTTTTTTTTAACAGTTTCTTATGACCGTTTCTTTTGAGATACCGAAAGTGCTTCAGTTATTTTGAATAAGAAATTGAAATGCCCATTTCTAATTTGGACTAGAAAAACTTTGCGGTACCAGTAATCCCGTCAGGAGGTACTAAAATATATTTTTTATTCAACAAGAAGGTCTAATATGAGTTTCGAGGGCTTATTTACGGCGTTCGTTTTTGCCCTAAAGATTTATGGCTGCTTGAGACTAAATTTCGAATTATAAAACACGTTTTGGCGAACGGAGTTTCCGCAGAACGGAAGACCTCCGGACAGAATAAAAAATGTGAAAATTTTCACCGCGTTTCTACGCAGTTTCCAACGCTAATTATTATTTCTGTACACGGAATCCGTATGCCAGTTATGAATGGATAAAATTTACCAGTTTCCAAAATATTGTAAATTTACTGGCTTGGAACCACATTGAGTTACTTTTCTCTTTTTGGGATCTAATTGATCATTTTTATTATAGAACTAGCTGAAGTTCCCGGCGTAGCCTGGTTTTCGAAATCAGATTTATGACAGTAATTTTCTTCTTATTTTGAACATGGGGAGGGGCCAAATGGGATACTACGAGGTGTCAGTCTAGTTTTACAAACTCGCAAGAATATGTGTGGAAGAACACGGGGTTTCATTGTTGTTTTCTTATGTTTTGAAAATTCGTAAAATCAAACGAACATGTCCGGAAAATTGCCTGCATGTGACGTCTCAAAGCTGATGACCCCCCCGTACGCCTTGTCACACAATGTCACTTCTCTGCACCCAGGTGTGTCGTATATGTATGTCACATAGGTGCATACTCATGTTGTAAAATTAAATCATAAAAAATAAAGTTTCGTATCAAAAACATAAAAAAGTTAAAATACGAAAGAAAGAAGTGAGAAAAAATCAGTCTTGAGGAGCCAAATGTGCTATTTAAAAAAATATCACAACAAAAAAGGTCACACCATAAGAGCAACAAAAGATCACCCTTCTGATAAAGCAGGAGAATATTAGTGCAAACTGTATTAGAGAAAGACAATCTCCGATAGGAGAGATCATCAAAAGAAGAGGAAACAATAATAAGTACAAATAATACAATACTAGGAAATGAACAGAAGCTCAGACAGACGAAGAGTTAGATGAACTGATGGAATTTCACCACTGTTGTTGATGACGCCTTTAGATTTGCTATTAAAGATAGAATTATGATCTCCGTGGGAAATTTTATCTACTCGTGCAATTATTATTTGTTCATTTTCCGGTAAAATATTTAATTAGGTACGGTGTGTACGAATTAAATTGAAAATTAAAAAAAATATGTTTTGAATGTATGAATGAATATTTTTGTTATTGTGAGGACACTTGACTTTTTAAAATTATTTAAAATTCATATATGCATTTTTACTATAAATATACATTTTTTCACAGTAAAGTAAAGTACACTCCAAACTTAATACCGACCTGACATTGATACAGAAATCGTCGCAATAATCGTCGTAATTAGGTAAGAAAATCCTATGCATTTCTGTGCCGCACGTATGTTTTACGCATCTTTCTCTTTCGCTAAAGGTCATTATAAAGTCATATGCATGCGCGAGAATGGATCAAGTTCAGGCCTGCATTAAAGTTCGACGTGTACTAAACCTATATGTAGATATGATTTGAGATTTTCACGGCCAAAAGTATTTATCGTGTTTTATTTTTGAGTTATTGTACCGTGTTGCGCCCCATATATCATAACCCCACGAATATAAATAATGTGCATAAAACCGCTTGGCAAACGGAGTCTAGAGGTCACGATTTCAAGGGCAAGTGGTTTTTATTTATTTTGTGAATAATTTTATTAGAAAGCAAAAAGTTGAAAAATGGAAATTGTCACATACAATTTTACCCATAAAATTATATTTAAAAAAAATCGAGTACAGTTCGCACGCGGTAAAAGTGAAACCTTCACCCACACAATCTCTACCAATAAGGGTATTGAAAAGTGAGCTCATAATCAAAGCGGCCAATGTGCGCAGCTTGACAAAGCGCGTTTCGTAGATTCTATATGTAGATTAGTTTTCTTTCTATCTCATTCTCTCGCAGGCTAAATCCTACAGATGTATGAGTTTGTCACTTTTTCGTGTCTTTCGTTTCCGTTTCATCGAGTTTCAAATCACAACGGTGCTAAAGAAGTTTTCACTTCAAAAGTTTTTTGGACACACTAACCCTCAGATTTCTGATAGAAAAAATTAATTGTACATTTTTGTGAAATGTCTCGGCAGGGGCGTTGTACACAGAAAACTTCATCTTCGAAAGAAAAACTTCATGTCATTTATTGAAGATGTTAGTTTCAAACCAATTCGAGAAGAATAACTTGCGTCATGTCTAGTACTAAAAATGAAGAGGTCGTGAGACCGAGCCAAATCTGTCACAAAACAAACGATAACTGGTATTTACAGATGTCACGGGTTTGCGACAGGTTTCAGATTTTTGTGTAAATAATTATTTTTGCTAAAAATAGAATATTACCGTTGGCTGTACTCTATTCGTGTTTTTACTTATGTACACAAGTGATAGCTGTTTCGTTTCCAGTATCCGTTCTTTTGAGAAGCATGGTTTTTATTCGTGCTATTTGCACTGCTGTTATTTTGCTTTATATGATTTCTCCACAAGAATATCAATTGCTCGGAGTGAGCGAGACCCTGGCATCCCTAATTTGTGGTATGTAGTGAGGTTGAAGGAAGTTGAAAGAAGAAGAAGAGAAGATAAGTGTTACCTGGTCGCGGAGGCAGATAACACGACTAAAGCCATTTCAAGCAACGTTTTTTTTCTGATTGTCAGTATTTCACCAGAGCGTTTACAGGTTGTATCGGCACGTAACTGACCATAAGGAAGTTTAGTCCATTTTTTAAAATATTTTTTTATCACTGTTCACATTCAAACTTAAATACTAGTTTTTTTTTTAAAGTTCGTTTTCATAATTAAAATAAATTTTACAAGTTTAAATTTTAATAAGCTCGCCAAAATGAGCGGAATCCGAGCGGTAAGAGGCGGGGCGTGTGTGTGACGTCATTTGGGCTCTGAAAAACACGTTGCTTGGGCATTTTGTAAGGAGATTTTTTTAAATTCTTCAATAAGGAATTCCAGTAATTTTTTTGATCAATGTTAACCGTCTATCAGAATTAATGGTATTTAAAAAAATGTATTGATCAAGAAGATTTCATAGTTAATTTAATTTTTAAAGTTAGAATTTTTGTTTCTCCCGCCTAAACTTTTCCCAGCATGGTATTGCCGATGATTGACAAGTAACAGTTGTTGTCAGCCATTAGATGGATATTCCGAATCAGCTGTTCGACGTTCAACATTTTGGAATTCAGAATTGGAGGGTTTCGAGTACCTAGCATTACGATTGTTTTTGTACAGTTTAAAGTTTCTGACATGGTGTATAGTTTTTTAAACAGATTTAGTATTATTATTTTGTATTGATTAGTATATTATGGTCACTAACTTAAACTTAAAAGAATCACAGCAAGCAAAACTGTTTGGCGTATACCTCTCTCATCAACAGAAAGAGATGCACCATAGACCTTCCAATGACCGTAAAAACCGAAGTACAGATGACGACAGAATTCTTTCGAGTAATCATGAAGCGTTTGGGGTTTAAAGCTTTTTCATAATTTTTTAAGAACCTTTAACTAATTCAAAGAATAATAATGTAGACATAAATTTAGAATCGATATTTTTTGATCTACATGAACATATTTTTTATAAGTCAAAATATTTTTCACTCAACTTCCTTAACTAACTCGACTAACTAACAATTTCTGGGCATACTTGGAGTAAAAATGTTTGTCATTTTGCTGTTCGGTGATGTATGTATTTCTATCACACGTCGCCCCTGGGTACATACAACCTAGCGCATCTCTCATACTCTCCGTCTCGTTCCAGCACTACCGTACAAGCGAAACAGAGCGCGTACCATGTGATACGCTGCGACGTGTGAAATTTATGAAAAAAAAGTATTAATAAGATACCGAAGAGCAAATTTTAAATCTACATTTTTACTCCAAAATGCTCAGGATCGCTGGTTAAATTAGAGTACCAGTAAATCACCACACTGTACAAGATTCTGCTATTCCATACGAAACATTGTAACTTTTTCTTGCGTAATAAGTATTTTGTGAGATCGACCACGTTACAGACACAGGCATGTAATTTTTAATTTTTGCCAAAACAATAGCAACAGAATTTTATCTGCTTCATTTTATCTCAGCTCTGTCAACAGAATTCACCCAGTATTGTCTGTGTTCGGAGTTGTCAATGCCGAAACTAATTACTTTGTTACACCATTACAAACTTGCAGTGTTCAGAATACTGCAGTTTTTATACTAAATACGGCTCAGTTTAATATGGAACAGTTTGACTTACTCTCAATAAAGCCCTGGAGAGGAATTGCTGTTATAAACTAGTGTTTACCTACTACTACTTCTTCTTTCGTATGGGGGGGGGGTCAGAGGGGGACATCTAGGTCTGCGAGCCAGTCTAAGCCCTGTGGATCTCCCTGTGGAGCGGGCATTCATTGACCACATGTTCGGTGGTCTGCACCTCACCGCAGTCACACATTTACGACTCTTTAAGGCCCCATTTATACATCATATGGGCACAACGGTTATGGGAGCACCTTATCCCGTTGATGGCGGACCAGAGTTTGCGAGGCAATGAGAACCCAGGCTGTCTCTCAGTGGGGTCTTGTACTAGATGGGCATTTTTCACCTTGGCCGATTGCCACTCAAGCTTCCACCTATCTTCTGGGGTGAGAGGTGAATGGAGGAGTCTTTCTCCTTCTGTCCAGAAGGGTTTTCGGGACTAAGCGGCATGCCGGGTGAGAGACGACATCATCGTGCAAAGGTATTGCGATTTTTTGCAGCGCCTTCTTGTACTCCCTTAGTGTTGCAATCTCTCGCCTGATATTTGGCGGGGTTATATTTGCAAGTACGGGGAGCCAAGGGAGAGGAGTAGATTTTAACGTTCCGCTTATGGTTCTCATTGTGGCATTAAGCTGAACGTCGATCATGGAAGTGTGGGCGCTTCTAGCCCACACTGGAGCACAGTATTCAGCTACTGAGAAAACCAGAGCAATGGATGCCGTTCTAAGCGTGTTGGCGTCGCATCCCCAGCTAGTTCCAGCTAGCTTATTGACTAAGTTTAGTCTTGTCCTGGTTTTTTTTCCCACGTTTTCATGTGTTGCCGGTAGTTTAGGCTCCTGTCCAAAGTTACTCCAAGATAGCGGGGATGGGGGTCATGGTAAAACACCTACTACTACTGATACTAGCTTAGTCTGATTTCCATGGAAACTCATTTTCGTAATTTTTTTGATTGTACAATTGGAAAACATGGATCAACCAATGTGGAGTCTTCAATTTTTTATTTGTTAGTTTTTTTCTTCTATTTTCCGTCTACCTTGAAAAACCGACTGCTAAGTTTTTCTTGTAATGTATGTTGTTATATAAAGGATTTGTAACAAGGTTTTTAAACCTTTTAAATAGCTTACCTCGTCAAATTTAATGTTTCAAAGACCCAATCATGTCTGATTACGTCTATAAGGGGTCAAAATGAAAATCTTGTCTCCTTCAACGGAAGCAATCTTCAGAACAGGCCCTCCATTGATATGCTTGGTGTAACTCTAAGTGACCAGATCAGGTACGTTGGCTGCATCGAAGATTTAAGTTAGCCTCTCAACAAACTGGGTCTACTGTACAGGGCCCGCAGATACTTAAATAGTACGCAACTGCTAATCTTGTGCAGGGGTGCCCCACGGTTGAATTGAGCAGCCACCTCAAAAAAATCAACTCTGTGCAAAAACGGGCCGTCCGTTTGATAGATTCTTCTATCTTATCCAACGGATTGCAATCCTTAGAGCACAGGCGTCAGGTGGGAATGTTGTCTTTGTTCTACCGATATTTCAATGGAAGATGTTCCAAGGAACTAGCGTCATTGATCGCCTCGGCACCGGTGCATTGTCGGGAAATACGCCAAACACGCGCCCAGCGTACATGGTTGACATTTGTCAAATGGGAACGGGTCGTTTCTACGACTCGCTCTTGAGTTCAACAGCTAGGTTGTGGAACGATTTTTCGGCCTCTGTGTTTCCTCCCTCCTACAAAATAGAGAGAGGAAAGACTCATGTTCACTTTCATTTCTTCAAGACTCATATTCACTCCTTCTTCCCCTCAAAAAGACCTTCACACAGCATGTTCAAACATGACACAAGTCCTGAGAAAAATTATTTTCCTCAAGGCTTCCTATGTGAAGTTGACGCATAAAAAAAAATCAATATTTACGAATTGGCCATTGTGCAATGCAGATTGTAACCCAGGAATCTTTTGGTTCAATTGGTTGCCAAATCTGCGATTCGATCACAAAACCTGAGACAGCAAAAAACCGTTCTTCTTTTAAGAGTCCAGGAGCAGCGAGCACCCTATTGGCTGTGGACTGACGAAAACGCTTGCTAAGATCGTCATCATTTTTTTTTAAATCTGGAGTATTCATCTTTGGACCATGAGTACTTACTATCTTAATCTTCCGATTCTGGACTTTTGCTGGCTCTAGTCTTGGGGACGACATTCACAAGACTATTCTAAAACTATCAAAAGGAATATTGAGAGGTGGAAATCAAACTGCGATGGTTTGCTGTGGACAACCTGTTCATCATTTACCTACGATGCACACATAAACCATTTTATAATTAAGCAATTCCTTTTTGCCACACAGTTTAAATTAAGGACGCAATATTATATGATACAAATCTTAAATCTGTAAGGCTTAGTCCACTCTGTTAACAAAAACCCCTTCCTTTACAGATCAGATGCTAATATTTTGCTTTGTAGTATGCATGGCTTCATTTTTGCTAATCTTGACAAAATACTCGGAATATCAGCTTGTATTTTTAATATTAATTTTAAATATTACTGTTATCATCTAATCCCACGATAAAATTTATTCAGCGGAAATTTAAAAGTGGAAATTTATGGAAAAAATATGACTTAATAAAGAAAGTTGTATGGTGTTTTTATCCGTTAAAAATCATATTAAAACGAAATTCCAACAGGAATAAAAGGTTTAAAAATTAGAAATAATGATGTCGGAACGCATTTTTATTTACAGCTTTTTTACAGATTTATACTGCGTATACATTTGCGAACATAAGCGCGAAATGAGCCACGAATTATGGGAAAGGAATGAAGCAACCGCAAGCGGCGTTTCGCACAGTTGTGTAGCCTTATTTTTTTTATATTAACTGCATAGGGGAAGCACACGAGGAAAATAGATACTGTTAAAAAAGGGTCGATGTCATATTTGAGGATGCTGGGTGGATAGTCTTTTTAAGGAAAGAAAGGAGAGGAAGTTCTGATAAGAAAAACGGTGTGAGGTGCGGGTAGGAGTCTAGGGGTCTATGTACACAGGAATATATGATTCCATCCCTCCCGTTACGGTGCAAGACGATTGATTGAGTGAGATCAGCTGAAGAGGTTAGAGGGTCTCCCTAAACCGGCCTTCCCGATCCGGCCAACCACGCAGTTAAGCCTCGATGACATTGAGGGAGTTTAAAAGCTACTATCTGGGAAATTCACTTTCTGTTAGTAAACTCGCTCAGTGTCATCGTATTACTTGCAAACTAGCAGATTGTGGACAATCTACAAAAAAATTTGAAAGGTGGTCAACTTTACTCGCTACTCGCTCAAGATGGCTACCAACAGCTGATTTCGTAACTGTCAGATTTAGTTCGCGCGGGAGCCGTAATTCCCGCTACTGGCTAGCGTGTGGCGCTAGCTGCGATGCTCAAGTTTTTTACAAAATGTCGACCGAATTAGTTCGCGCGAAAGTCGTTATTTTAGCTGCTACTGTCGCTACCGAGCGAGTACAGTTTTGTGTGTCATCATGTTAATCGCACTCGCTTGTAAACTCGCTCAATATAATCGAGACTTTAGTGAGCAAGCGCTTCCGCCGCCAAGTCCTGAAAACACTTCACCAGATGAATTCAGACACCCTGCTAGGTCACCAAATGTAGCAAACCACTTTTTGGTTACAAACGGTACCCATACCACCTCCCAAATTGAAATCTCTTGAAAGATCTTATTACTTTATTAGAATTTGGTCGCTTGTGTGTGGGAGCTTCAAGCCATCTTAGTTAACATTATCGTTATAATTTCCAGATGTTTTTATAGGACATTAATTAAAGCTTTGTGTTGAGAATAGGATATAAATCGTCGACATAAATTTAAAACGACCGAAATGAACTAGTAGTTACACGAGTACAATATAAGTCCTCATCACAGTCACAACAGCAAACAGAGCGTGGGTTTTAATCAGTCCCACTAAAAACAGTACCGTTGCAAAGAGGATATCCCTCTAATTATAGTATATACCCCCCATCAATTCCAGTAATTACATTGGTATCAAGATTGTTAGCTATCGGAACACTAAAATCTAATTACTGGGTGCTATTTAGCAGCGAGTTACAACTACTATTATCATTGTCAAAACTATTAATGGTATCTAATTGTATGTATCGAAAGCTGTTCTAAAAGCTCCGATTTATGTTGTTTAATAAATCATATTAGATGTTGTGCGATTGTGGGCAAAGTCGATAAGTCAATATAAGTTACTTTAAACATTTAACATTTTCTATTTTCAGTAATTTGAAACTACTACGATCGTCAAAACTAATTTAATGATACTTTTCGCAAGTTCTGATTTCTATTGTTAACTTTATTAGATGTTGTGTTATTGGCAATATAAGGTTTTAGGCATTATAAATTTTGTAATTTCAGTTTAAAACGTTTTAAAACGGTTATTGAAATTTAATTTCAGTTTAAAATTTATCAACTGTGATTGGTGGGGTTTAACACATCGAACGTTGATTAGTCAGACATCTCCAAATACTAAGTTTTGAGAAAACGAGGAAAGCAATATTCGGATACTTTACATATTAAATATGCTATAAAATGACACCGAAAAGCATAAGGGTCCGGTTCATTAGTATGACATTTTGAAATTTCCCACTAGAAACCCAAAAATCATTTTTTTGTTCGTTTATTTCACCATCGAAGCCAGAGTAAAGTTAGCCTCTCAAAAACTGGTCGTACTGTACAGGGCCCGCAGATACTTTAATAGTAAACAACTGCTAATCCTATATAAATCACAAGTGCGACCCCACGGTTGAATTTGGCAGCCACCTCTGGTCTGGAGCTCCAAAACTTTGACTTTCCAAATTTTTTAAAAATCGTTAAAATTGAAATTTTGTTATAGTTCTATTTTCCGCCACAGAGGAATGTATAGAGAAGGCTCACACCAAATTTTAAGTAAATTGGTTTAGTAGAACTTGAGATATCATGTCAACCGTCTCGAAAAAAGTGGTTTGGAGAAAAATAGGTTTAAAATTTGTTCTTTTTAGATTTTGGTTAGATTCCGTCTAAACCGCGACATTAAAATGGTTATAGCTTTTAAAATAACGCGAATTTCGAAAAATCCTTTTAAGGAGATATTTTTGAATATTTAAACTTTGGAAATATGAAGAAAAAAAAATTTTGATTTTTTTTTTCTAGACTAGAATACTGCCTTAACTCATTTTTCCATTTTAGATGTCTTCTGTCGACTGAACTCGTCATGTGTTGTCGATAAATACGTTGATTTTTAACCATTGAAACTTTTTAAATCACACAGGCTTACTTCCTTTTACTGTACAGAATGTAATAAAGGCAAAAAAGTAATTTTCTGAACAAATGAGGATTACGTCGTTAAGCCCTGCTCTTTCTTTTTTAGGGTTAAGCCTTTTTACAATCAACATCGTTTCTGGATGTTTCATATTGTGCTATTAAGACCTGGCTTTATTTGAATCAAGTATAATTTGGATAAAATGTTGTTGCAGGTACATTTCTATGAAATTAATATGTAATATTGTATCTGAAAATTTCGCCTTATTTTTGACATAATCGCGTTATTTTTGACGTGATAACGTCTTATAAATCGATGAACGCCGCCGTATTCACGAAAAAGCATGACTCAATGTCATGCTGTCACGATGTCACGTTCCGCCTGAGCCGGGCGTACAAGCGAGGGCGCGGAACAAGCATTCGGCCTAAGCGTTCAGCGAGAGCGCGGAACAAGCGATAGAGAGGCACGATCGGCCTAAGCGTTCGGCTTAAGCGTTCGGCTCGTGACGTTATCGCGTAAAATTATCGTCCGTTAACCGACTTTACAGACAACCAAATTTTTTTTCCTACATTCGCGTTATAAAATTAATTTTTTTGCGAAATTCATGAAATTTTTGGATAAGGTGGTGCCGTGTTGCAGACAAGTAAATAAACTCAAAGAAAATCGAAAAATCATTGACATTGTACGCATTGGCATTTTCGACGTGAAGAAGTAAGCTGCTTTCTATTGTATGGCTGTTCATTTATTCAAAGTTCTCAAAACCTTAGGTAGGCATACAAATAAATATTTTGAATGTCTAATATTAAATTCCTCTTCTCCATGATAATTTTGTGTATAACCTTTTGCGGAGAACATGAAAAATAAATAAATTCTAATATTGAAATACCAGAAAATCGCTTGAAAAATACGGAAATTTTTCGATATTTGCCCAAAAATCTCAAATTTCGCGTTAATCTTTTCAGAATGGCAAAATTAACGTTTTTCGTGTAAAACTGCCGAATTTCGCATTATTGCAAAAGAGATTTTTACAAAACAATTTCCCTCAGGGCCTATGTCATCTTTGCTATGTGGAGGGTGTTTTTGAGGAGAGGAAGGTGTGAAGGTGTGTCTTGAAGAGACCCATGTTGTAGGAGGGAAGAAACACAAAGGCTGACAAATGGTTCCACAGCCGAGCTGTTGAACTCAAGAACGAGTCGTAGAAACGACCCGTCGTCGTGTGACTAATGTCAACCATCTACAAATGTTGGGCGCGTGTTTGGCGTGTTTCCGGACTATGCATCGGTAATACCGGTAGAACAAGGACATCATTACCACCTGTCGCCTATGCTCTAAAGATTGCAATCCGTAGTTAGGAGAATCTTTTTTTTTATTTTATTTTTTTATTATTTATTTTATTTTTTTTTAATTTTTTTTTTTAGGTTTTTTGGGGCTCCAGACCACAGGTGGCTGCCAAATTCAACCCTGGGGCGCACTTTTGATTTGTACAGGGTTAGCAGTTGTGTACTATTAAAGTATCTGTTTAATATTAAATTAAACTCACTAAATCACTAAATCACGATAATAAACACATTTAAAGCCATTTCAAACATAAGACATTAGACATTGCAGTAGGACAAGCACATGTTTAATGTCGTCTAAGTAAATACTTTAAAAACAAAAACAAAAAAAGTTATACACTCGCAAAGATCAAAAAGTTTTCTCTTCAGATCTGATAACTAAACAGCTAAGCTAAGCTAAGCTAAGCTAAGCTAAAACTAAGCCATTTCAAAGCTCTTTCACCATGGCGATTCTGAGAGTATCTTCCGTACGGTTAACATTGTAGTAGTGCAACCATATTTTAATGTGTAGATAATTGCTACTTAAAAACCAACGCCATTATCATAATACACATTTACATACATAACTTATTGACATTACCGTAAAAAAAAGTTTTAGGTCGACCTTTAAATTCTGATGTAGAATCTACACACTACATACAATATCATCAGATATGAAACTTTGTAAAAAGTTTTATGACTTGTTGTTTTAAAGTCACGAACAAAGTTCGAATTTTGTTACGAGTTCATGTCAATTATAGATGGTGCTCGGAAACTACTGGTACCAGTGGGGAATAGGTGAATCTACTTCACATTTTGAGTTGATTTCGTTTTGTCACTTTTTTGTTGGATGTTTCATTTTCGAGTAAAGAAGTAAATCGAGTTCAAAGTTGGAATTTTTTAGGTAGGTGTTTTTTAATGTTGTTATTTTCGGGGTTTTTATTATCTTTTAAAATGCGTCGATCATGGACCTGTTTCCTTTAGCTGCCGAAAAAAAGTTTAAATATCGTGTCGCTCAATTTGTAAAATGAATGTTTTTTGGGCTGTCTGTGTGATGTAGTTTCTGGACACCGTGTATAATATGGCAGCAACAACATATTTGTTGTTATTATCATAAATAATAATTTCGGTTTTCTGTGACGTGCGTTATTCTTGGGTGATGATTATTATTTTTTTTTTACCTTAGCTCCACACTATTGGCGGCTCGTGCTAGAGTGGTAATTTAAAAAAAATGTCACTATTTATGTTGAAGATTTTTAAGAAATCTGAGTTTGGCAGTGCGCTCCACACGGTTTTCTTGGAGAACTTCACAAAAAACCGATATCTAAAAAAAAATATTTTTCGGCCACAACAACCAATAATGTCATTTTTTTTAATATTAGCACTCTAGCATACCCAAAAGGCACTGCTCCACACAGGGGGCCCAGGAGAAAAAATAAATTTCTCCAGGGTCTGTAATTTTTAGGGATGTTGTGTGGAGGGTCTTTGTAGGGAAATGACGAAAAAGCTATGATGAGTGAGTAGGAAACTGGGTGTCAATATATCTAGAAGTGACAGACGTGTGAATCCATCAATAATAATAATAACGTTGTATTTATATAGCGCAGTTTTGTGTAATTTCACTTCAAATGCGCTTCCACAAGTGACCCCCTCAACCATTCTATTCCGATCTGGCCTGCCATGCAGCTGGTGGGCAAACGCATGTACCGCCAAGACCTAGACAAACCTCACCCGACGTACCTGATCACCATCGCCAAGTCACCAAACTTAAAGAACCACTAGTGGTGATCTATGGCTTGGGTGTTTGTCATTAAATAAATGGTTTCTGAGGCGGCGGTACCCATACCCTTCTCCCAAGTTATAAATTATTCAAAATTTAAAAAAAAAACTCAAATTTGTTGCTAGTTTAAGAATTATTTTTAAAATTGAAACTGTTTATGAAGAAATACCTATAATATTTCAACAAAAAAGTATTTCAAAATTTTCTTTCTAAAATTCGAATTATCATATCCAGTGATTTTTCACGGGTCTGCTCTAGTATAGAATAATATTTATTGAAACACGAAATGTTTATGTTTATATCGTTTTAATCGCTTGCTGTATACTTGCAAATTCATATTATTTGATTCAAATTCGACCTAATCGGGATAATAAAGCTATTAAATTTTAAGTGACGTGTTATTTATGTGTCGGCGTGATATAATCATAAACAGATAGTTTTATCTATTCACGTCACGAAAATATTGCAGTTAGATGAAAATGAATGATTTATGTGAACATATAATTTGTTTAATAATTTCAAATATCAATTAGACGCAGCAGTTTATTTATGCAGTAAAATTATTGTACGAAAACATCAATAAAATCATCTGCAGAACCAATTTTGTAGCACTAAAAACTGAAAACATTTTGTGGCGGAGTGGTAACATATTTGACTCCGGAAACAGCGGTTAAAGGTACGAAACTCGACAAACAGTTTTTTTTTATCACCAAAACATCATCAAGTATACATTGTTGCAAATTTATCTTTATTTACGCGAGGACCGCACACGAGTCCCAATAGCTCCCAACCCTCTGGAGCTTGTGATGGTATCCCCAATTAGGGTATGTGGCGAGGCTAAAAGTAGCAACGAGGAGAAGGAGATATAGAATAAGAGAAGAAGAAAAATGTTAAGTTAAAATGTTAAGCACGTTCGCGAGTGGAATACGACCAGTATTATCGCCCTGAGAGCACTTTATTTCAAAGACACATTCAATTGAAATGTTGCTGGAAATAGCTTTAGCCGTGTTTGATGACTAGATCTGAAAAGCCTGGTAATTCCCCCTTCTTCTTCCCCATCTATTTCCCTCTTCCCCACTTACCTTCAGCCTCAGATTAGGGGATGCCATAGTCATACTAACTCCAGACGGTTAGGAGCAGTTGGGACTCTATTGAGGTATTAACATTAAAAAATCAGAGTGTGCAATTCACACGCGGTAGAAGTGAAACCCTCAGAAAACTAACATAGACAAGAGTGGGGAGGCTACGAAGAACTGCACAAATAATAATAATAACTTGATATTTGTGCAGCGCAGTTTTGTGTTATTTCAATTAAATCGCGCTCAACTATAATAAATTTGAAAGTAATCTTTTAGTGTTCCTTACGAGTCCTCACAAAATCAAATAATATGTAACAAAGAATATGAAGTATATACAAAGCAAGAGAACAAAATTAACAATCAGTGCTGTTGTGACGCATATAATGATAAACAAAATCTCAACCAATAGGAGCCTTGAAAAATGAGCTCTTAATCAAAGCGGCCAATGCGGCAAGGTTTCATTCAATCTCATTCTCTCGCTGGCTAAATCCTATAGAAAGACGTGTTTGTCTCTTTTGAGTGTCTTTTCCGTTTCATCGTATTTCAAATCACAATAGTGCTAAAGAGTTTCACTTCAATAACCTATGGTATCTAAGGTGCCAAGAAGTTTTGACATTTCTTACTATTTAACTGCGCACATTTTAAGGCAAAGCACACATACAAATCTAATAACATATTTTTTCAGCTAATATAACGTTTTCGTTTCGTAATTTTGCCTTGGTAAGCGAATCGGAAATTTCGATTGATCAGATTGTCCTGTAGAACAGACAGAGACTGGCCAGAGACAGCTCTGTCAATGGAGAATTCTTATTCATCACACATTCTAAATTGTGATGTATTTTTGTGATATTATTCTATTTTCAGAGCAACTGTCTATTTTAATTTGACAATTCTGTAATTCCGAAGCGTTTGCGGTTCTTCTTCAGTAATGACGCAGATTCGTTGTTTTTGCCGCATTTTCTTGGCATCATAGATGAAAATTCTACCGAAGTGAAAGGGCGAAAACGCTCGAATTATTTTCTCATTGGAGTGGTATTATTTTTGCAACTCAGGCACTACGGCAATACTTGGCAATACTTGGCAAAGTACAAAATGATAAATAATACGTCTCGAGATTGTGTACTGTATTCAATTTCCTGTATGAAATTACAAAAAGAGGACTTAAAGATTAAAGAATTTAAAGAAAAGAAAACTAAACACAAATGCGTTTAATTTATTTTTTAACAATGATTATAGCCTTTTTGTTCATCAAAATATGTATGTTTCTTATGCGTTGCTAAACCATTTATCCGATTGCGATGAAACTTTGGGGATTTGATATGAACATGCCCGCGATGGTTTCTATATACAATCGTGAGCTCTGGCATCATGAAATTATGCGTTGCTAAACCGTTCATCAAATTGCGATGAAACTTTAAGGATTTGATGTGAGCATGCCCGCGATGGTTTCTGTATATAATAGTGAGCTCTGTCGTCATGAAATTATGCATTGCTAAACCGTTCAACCGTTTGTGATGAAAATTTGGGGATTTGATGTGAGTATCGCCGCGATGGTTTATATAAAATGAGCTCTGTAGTCATGAAACTATGCGTTGCTAAACCGTTCATCCGATTGCTATGAAACTTTGGGGATTTGATGTGCGCATGCCCGCGATAGTTTTTACATATTCATATTCATATTAATAGTGAGCTCTGGCGCCATGAAATTCTGCGTTGCTAAACTGTTCTTCCGATTGCGATGAAACTTTGGGAATTTGATGCGAGCATGCCCGCGTTGGGTTTTGTATGTAATAGTGAGCTCTGGCGCCATGAAATTATGCGTTGCCAACCATTCAACCGATTGCGATGAAACTTTGGGGATTTAATGTGCGCGTGCCCGCGATGGTTTCTGTGATAATAGTAGGCTCAAATAGGTCTTCTATGTTCTACATCATAGTTTTTATTTACATTATTTCACCAAGTAGTTTTGATTATGTGATTTATTTATGTGATTGTGGTCAAATTTTTGTTTTATTTTTCTTTTTATCACTTTGAAAAAGCTTTACAATTTTATTTGTTTTTGAAAGCTTGATTGTTGATAATGTGTTTTTATTATTACTGGAATAATATTATTTTCGCCCTAAATTGTTTCTTTTGTCCAAAAATCCCCAATTTTTTGGAAGTCAGATAATGGTATCGATAATATGTGTAATGTGATTTTTTTTACATTAACTCCACAGAGAAGCCCCGAGGAAAATAATTTCCCTCAGGGTCCATGTTGTCTTTGAAGTCGCTGTGTCGAGGGCAGATGTGTAAATTGATCAATTTTTTTCCATTTGTTTAAATTTTAGCACACCTCTTCACGTATCTTCAGATTGGTTTTTGGTATTGGTATTTTGTATGTGTGCCTTATCCACAGGCATACACATTAAATATTGGGTTGGGACTCTTCAAGAATAATAAGTTTCTTGTTGAAATCTGGTTTATTATTGTATTTACGAGTTTACAATATATTATAATACTGGGTCACACGACCGGCCTTAACTGTCTACGAATTGGATCTCAGTTGGTTCGTCACACCACACAGTCGGTCACCACAAGTAATGGCCGTTCGGTCAACCTCGGCAGCATTCGCGTCTTCGGCAAATCAACACGTTCATTGCTAGGGTGTACCGTAGTTACGAACTAACAAACCTGCACACTGTACATGGATATATGTCGGAAATTGATAGAAGCTCTAAGCCTTACAGCATCAATAGATATCAACTGGAACTACGTGTCTTTCTAAAACACTACAGTATTTTTTTAACTACGACCAAAAATTTACATGCGAACTCCATCAATTTCAACATCTAATAAGTATCGATACCATTACTTACTACCAAGTAAAACTAAATCAATATCAAAACTTTTAAGTGTTATCATAAATCAATTATATAAATAATAATTTAAGTATTTCATTTCGTAGATTGCTCTTTCGTAGTATTCCCTAAAGTTTCTTTCCCTAAAGCTTCCAAAAAAACTTTCATCCCAACCGAGACGCTTTTTAAAAACAAAATCGAATTCGAAGCGAAACTTTAAAACCACAGCTTGAAATGATTTCATCAGATAAATAATTAATTTAAAACAGATTGTAATGAAGTGATAGGTATAATCCAGATATCATTGAATAAAAATCGCAATTCTAAAATGATTTTAAATAATTAAAACCTTTTATTTTATCAATTAGTTGAATATTGAATTAATGACTTCTTCAATTATTGTAATTTCATTTTGTGGCATCATTTTAATTAAATGATGCCGCAAATTCTTCAATGAAAATAATTACCCTTTTGTGAAAATTAATTAATTAAATTAATGAATTGAAAAAACTAATTTAGAAAAAAAAACTGTACAAAAAATATGAAAAAAGATTAATTAATTTAAAAATAATAGTTTATTATCTAATTAATGACATTTTCAAGTGGTATTGGGTAGATATTCCTTACGGTAAGTGCGATCAACATTCAGAATAGAAACGTTGCTTGAATTGACTTTAATCGTATTTAGGTCTGAATAGCCAGGTATTTCCCAGCCTTCTTCCGTTCAATTTCAGTGCCGGCAACCCGGGCGGTTATTTTATTTTAATTTTGGTACATAGTTTTCCTTTATCCACCTCACTAGACAGAGTCTGTTCCGAGGCGGATACATAACATATTATAAAAAAAGATGTCTATATAAAATATATTAAAATGTACAAAAGATTTCAAAAAAGATATCTATATAAACAGATAAAAATATATGCATATATTTACACACACATGCACATACGTAATGTTATTATATTTGATATTTACATATACATTTTGTTTTTATTATTTTATAGATGTTCATAGAAGATTGCATACGTAATGTAAGATTACACATGGAGATAAGAAAAGGTAAATATAGTAGGAACAGGATAATTAATGTTGCAAACAAGCATATTTTATTATATTTTAAAATAATAAATACATTCTTCTTACCCATCTTCTTCCTATTATCAGTTCACAATCAATCACAATTGGGAATGCCATAATCCCAATGGCTTCGGCCAGTAGTGAATCTTGAACAGCGTCACATACAAATAAATATAACAAGGCTATATATAATTCAACATGTTACCTCAAGAAGAAAGAGATCGTAAATCGGAATCGTATGATTCGTTTTTCATAATGTTTCGATGACGCCCCTCGCTGGAATCTTCTGAATATAGATTGCCTTTTCACTCTACATACCTTTGGGTACATTACTGCTTAATTTTATTTTAATTTTTTTTACGTGATTTCCGCACAAGAGTCCCAAACGCTCCATCTGGAGCCAGTGAGACTATGGTATGACAGTCGGTCCGCCGACTGTTAGACCGACCAGAAATTATAATTATAAAATTATTATATTTTGTGCATTTTTTTACTAGTTTCAAACTTTAAATCGACATCAGATAATAAGTTTGTATGAATATTTTAAAACGAATTTATTTAATTGTCGTTTATTATTATTATACTGGTTTACTTAGTATACTCGTACAGACAAGTCGTTTTATCCTTGATGCATTTGATTGAAAATATGTTTTTTTTCTTTTGTTATACGGCGGTACATCCTCTCTGCACACCTCTTTGATGAATTATATTTTGTGTAAGTATGTAAACCGACTGCGTATTGTATAAAAGTATTCTGGCGGCCGACTGTCCTAGGATCAAATGTCATGAAACCCAGGCATGTTATGAGGCTGAAGGTATTGCGAGGGGGAGGAGATGGGGAAGAGGAAATAGAAAAAGTTTATCTACTATCTATTTTAAAATTTTAATCTTTTTAAAGTGTATACACACATATCTATAAGTACCAACGAATATAATGTGTATTTGTATCATATTATTTTATAATTTTTCGCAAAAGCATTAATTTATTTTATTTTGATTTTTTTCAACGTTATGCTACATATAAAGTGGTGTGTATTACCGCGAACCACGAATTATGGTTCGTTTCACGTCGTTTGCTGTTGATTCGTTCCTTTCCAATAATTCGTGGCTCAGTTCGAGTCTCGGTTCGCAAATGTATACGCAGCTTTATAAATATAATCAGAAAATTCCTATTAATAGTGTACCGGTAGGCACTAAGCTAGAATTAAGCGGTGTATGTATATTTAAGTAGGCACTTAAGTCTAAGATAAGTCGCTCATTAGTTGTCAGGTTTACAGCTCATCTCCGTAGCGATTATAGTAACGAATAATTACAAGACTTGCTAAGTACGCCTATCCAGTATACGTGTGCTAAAGTGTATATTATGGATATTTAGGTACTTCTTATGCTTAGACGAAAATAGAGAAAGTTTTATACATCTCGGCGTAGGTAAACAGATGCATGAAATGTTATTTTGGGTGCATTATTTATAATTTGTATCAGGAATGCATGAAATATTGAGGGGTTCGGTTCTCTTAATAATTTGACGGAATGAGTTTATTGCTTTTACTGACGATTCTTAAGAGTCAAGTTATATCCTAAATATATATGCACACTAGAGATGGGTAAGTTCTGCATTTTGCCGGAGGACTCCGAGACATGGTTCCTTTTAAAAGAACTCGAGTTCAAGGAGTGGGTCCCGGGTCCGAGTTCTTTGGTGCGGACTGTGGACTGAGCACTGGGTGCTGTTGCGGCGCACCGAGCCGAGAAGCACGGGTTCATTTTGGCGAAGATTAACGAAATCCATTCGTGCCGTGTCCAGCCTACAGGGCGACGATTAATGCGAGGCCGTAACGGCTGTATAATTTCCCAAGGAATGACAATTTTAGCACACGCGTAAGCAGTAATAAATCAAATAAAGTCATGAAATTTCTCAATTATTATTCTAATTTAGTGGTGATCATGCTTATCTCCTCACGGACTTGAACAAAAGATATTATTTTTAAATGTAAGATAAGGCCGAAAATCCATTAACTTAACTAATCGTTTGCATACGTCTCACATTTCAAGAGGCGCGATAAGTATTAATAGTGTAATACGATATTATGGCATCATATTTACAGGATACAGAAACGATAATGATTTTATCAAAAAATATTAACGTCGATCGTCTTAAAAATTTGAGAAGTTGTTATCTCTGGTACAATACATATTAATTTGACTCGGCACGTCCGATATATGTATTAGGAATAAAGCATCATTTTACATCACCTATAATATTGGCGCGTTCTTTAAATACAATAGAATTGAATATCAACACATTTTTCTAAAATAACTTTAATCAATTGTTTTTAAAAACTCGTAAGACATTATTTTTGGGGTATTATGCCGTGTTGCATCACCTCTTTCTTTAGCCAACGTTTCGAACGGCGTTACAGTGTCCATCATCCAAAAATATGTGTGCCACACGTCTGTCCAAAGAAGAAGATAGCGCAACACGGCATAATACCCCAAAAATAAATCACTATTATACTTTTGGCTGTGAAAATCACATCAAATGTAAGACCATGTTACAAAAACGGAGAAGGACTGTATGGAGTAATGCACAATACTACGAAGGAAATTCTTAGATAATTTGCCTAAAAAGCCTACTGGTTAGAAATTATTACACATTTAGTAAATTTTCAGATTATTATTTTGATTCCTTTTAAAATTATTTTTTATCGTAAAAAATGCATATTTAACATGTATATATTTTTTTAAATGCATATTTAATATATATTTTTTTAAATGGGTCAAAATAATAATCTGCATATTTACAAAACGCATAATAATCTCTAACCGTTGTTCCTTTGTTAAAATTTATGTGTAATCTATTTTTATTTCATCAATGTTTTGTGTTATATGTATTATTTATGTATATTGAAATATATACTATGCTCGTACTTATTTATTGTTTAATTTTGTATCCCAATGAGGCTTACGCTAAGCGAAACCGGTTTGTCATAAGAATAAAATTCCGTGATTTTAAGCAAAGTTATTGTTTTATTTCATTATATTAAAAAGTTATGATTTGTACTGAATGGGCAAGAATTAGCCTGAAGCAAGAAGTGTATGCCGTGATAGAGTTATTTGTCATTTATTTATTCTCTGCTTACTCCTGTGGAAAAACGGCGGCGGCGTGGTAGATGAATAATTAGTCTGTTACGCAATAACTCAGAAATGACCGTTGTAACTCAGAATTGACCTACGTCATAATCGAATTATAATTAAATTCAATTTTATTTTATAACATTACGTTCTTATTTATTCTTATCAATTTTAATTTGTAGAACTCCATTTAAACAGTTTATACATTTTCGTAGGTCGGGGTCGTAGGTGGGAGGCATTTGGATTCCCCGTTCGGTTCCAAATTCCGAGTTTGAGTTCCGGCTTCGAGTTTCGGTCCGGTCCAGTTTGAACGCAGGGTTTCAAAGAAAAAGAACTCAAACGCGCGACCTGCAGTACCTGCACCCGACTCGCGACTAGCTCGGACCGAGACGCACAAGCCGGCGAACCCGGGCCTGGAGTGCGAGTGGCTCGGACTGCCGCGACTACCGCCAAGTTCCGGGCTTGGGTCCGATTCGGATTCCCGCCCCGGTCCGGGTCCGAGTTCCGCGTTCGGGCCCGAGTCCGCGCTCCGTTGCGGGTTCGAGCAAGTTCGAGTCCGGGACAGGGTTCTCTGAGAGTAGTCGATTTGAAAAAGGAGTGGGAGTGGGAACCACTTCCCGCAAAGGACTCAAGTTCAAGAACCCATTCCGGCTGGACCTACTCATCGCTAATGCACACAAGCTCTTTCAATGTATAGTATTTACGTATTTAAGCGGTGACCGGACAACGCAGAATGAAATCAACTCAGAACCTTCTTCGAAAGATGAAAAAAATATATAAAAATTGGTTAAATAGGTTACATTTGGTTAGGTTATGGGCCATTTTACAATTTTTTTTAAAGCTTTTAATGACTTTTCAAAGAGGTGTTGAGTTGACTTGATTCAGAGTTGACATGGAACCGTTTTGTCGACGGAGTTTTAATGTTTTTTGGGTACCTATGCTTATCAAACTGATCTACAATTTTTAGTGTGTTTGTTATTATTTTTTTCCACAAATGTATTCCGTGGTGATTTAACGAATACCTAATAAGTAAGACAAATTGAAAATATTGTTTCCATCAGTCATTCTACGTTAATAGTTTTACATGCTATTTAAACGTATTAAAGGTTTTAAATAAGTAAAGAGTGTACCGTGACTGAGTTTTGTGGCGGTGTTTTCCGTCTGCCTATCCCTTCGGTGAAACGGCGTGATGGTTAGTTATAATAGGTATGTTATAAGCCATGCTAAATGACATACCACACTACCCACCCTGGTTTAGGTGCAATGATAATAACCACACCGGAGACCCTTTTAAAATAAAGGTAATTTACTTTAAAAAAAATAGACTGACTGACACAGACCAAATATTCAACAGTTTTTATGTACTAGGAATACGCCAATTATACGTAAAAACACTATTAAACTATTATGTTTGTTGAAATTATGTAATTTCAAGAAACACAACCATAAACTACAACTAACGGACCAGTTAGACAAGCGTACAAAGAAAACATAAAAAACTCTGACGGTGAACACTATCTTTGAACAAATACACCATAAATTTTTTTTTTTTTTTATGTTAACTCCACACAGGAGGCCCTGAGGGAAATAATTTCCCTCAGGGCCTATGTCATCTTTGAAGATGCTGTGTGGAGGGTGCTGTTGAGGAGAGGAAGGAGTGAACATGGGTCTTGAAGAGACCCATATTGTAGGAGGGAGGAAACACAGAAGCCGGCAAATCGTTCCACAGCCGGGCTGTTGAACTCAAGAACGAGTCGTAGAAACGACCCGTTCTCATGTGACTAATGTCAACCGTGTACAAATGTTGAGCGCGTGTTTGGCGTGTTTCCCGACTATGCACCGGTGCCGAGGGGATCAGTGACGCTAGTTCCTCGGAGCATCTTCCATTGTAATACCGGTAGAACAAGGACAGCATTCCCACCTGACGCCTGTGCTCTAAAGATTGCAGTCCATTTGTTAAGTTAGGAGAATCTATCAAACGGACCGCCCGTTTCTGCACAGAGTCGAGGGTTTTTTTCAGGTATTTTGGGACTCCAGACCAGAGGTGGCTGCCAAATTCAACCGTGGGGCGCACTTGCGATTTGTACAGGGTTAGCAGTTGTGTACTATTAAAGTATCTGCGGGCCCTGTACAGTACGCTCAGTTTCTGAGAGGCTAACTTAACTCTGGCCTCGATGGAGCCCCCGTACCTGAGCTGGTCACTTAGAGTTACACCAAGCATATCAATGGAAGGCCTGTTCGGGAGATTGCTTCCGTTGAAGGAGACTAGATTATCATTCCGATCCCTTTTAGACGTAATCAGACATGATTGGGTCTTTGAAACATTAAATTCGACGAGGTTATTCTTACCCCAAGAGAAAACACTCTCGAGGTAACCGTCCATTCTTTGTTTCAAAGCCCTCCGAGCCATTGGGATTTGTGAGCCCTTTGGAGGCTTGTCAAACAAAAAGCTATCATGGACTGTACTGTCATCCGCGTAACAATGAATCGGTGCACATGTCAAGAGGTCATTGATGTGCAACAGAAACAAAGTCGGAGACAGAACCGATCCCTGTGGGACGCCAGCATTTATCGAATGCGAGGAAGAGGTGAAACCATCAGCAACCGCCTGAATCGACCTCTCCCTCAAAAAGTCGGCAATCCACGTACACAAGGAAGCGGGAAGTCCGTAAGAAGGCAGTTTGTTGACAAGCCCTCGGTGCCAAACCCGGTCAAAGGCCTTGGAAATATCCAGTGCAACGGTTTGGGTCTCACCAAAG